>CM067360.1:56662536-56766572 GCA_034401795.1 Chaetoderma sp. LZ-2023a
AAATATTGTCGATTTTTAGTCTATCATAGGAACAGTTTAAAATGTGGTGTCTGTTAGAGCAATAGTCAGCTGCTTGTTGCTGGCTTTACCAACCAGCAGTTGTGCTGAGCGTTGATTTAGTTAATGACAGAGAGGTGTATTAATAGTTTCATATTCAGGAAGGTTCCTCAATGGGTTTCATATTCAGCATGGGTCTGCTATCATGTCTATTGGTTTCCGAACAGGGTTCGCCAATTGGTTTTATACTTAGCATGATTCAATGTCTCTTTCATTCCGTGAACACCATCAACACATATTATCGATAACTGTATGAAATGTGTCAAGCCTTACAGGTATTAACTCACCCTTTGCTTTTCTGCATCTGCGAATCTTAATCCAAAGTAATCCTTTTCAACAAGATTCAACTTGGCGCATACTTGATCTAGAACCCACTGACCGATTGTGTCACGCTGAAAAACACACAAAATACATCGGTACAACCATGTGACCAATTATCATAAATTGATGCCAGTCATGTCAGTTTAAAATATTTAACACTCAAATTTGTTCAAGAAAATTTTAATTTTCTCATAGAAAATTTCCATTTGCAGACCAAGGCTTTTTTTGAAAATTTACAACTGGAATGACTGGCTCGGTTCTCGAGCCAGCCATTCCAGTCGTAAAATTTTCAAAAATAGGCCTCTCTTGGTCTGCAAATGGACATCTCTCAAGACCACTGCAGAAGCCATCTTTAGCTGATATGAGTGTTAACGGGTTAGTTTAACCAATATCGCTTTGATGTGACAGTTTTAATTGTCTCAGAGTCAAGAGTAAATGATGTTGATTATGTCATGAACATTGCCATAGTACCCCAACAATTTAGGATTATGAAGAAATATCAGTGAGTGAAGGAAATTTCAATTTCCCTATCTCCGAGATCTAACAATACTCACCATTCTATTACTTCTGATATATACAGCTGGCCCTGACAGCTGGCTCTAGGACTATATACTTAGAAAGCTTTACCGACTCCTTGGAACCGGGTACTCGGCTCCCAACTGCCGAGTACCCGTTTACCATGAAGTTCATATTGTTTGCATAGCCACCAAACAAGAGAAACTCATGGCTTGGCTCCGTGGGGCTGGGAGGCTGGGTCCATAATAGAATGGTGAGTATTGTTAAATCTCGGAGAAAGGGAAATTGAAATTTCCTTCATTCTCCTTCGATCAATACTCACCATTCTATAACTGCTGATATACACCAGATTTGGTTAGTAACCTGGTGGGAAGGGGCAAGCCATAACTGCTACTTTTGCCCCTTGGAGAAAGAGCTAGACTTAAACTTGACTAATGGAGACCTAAAAGGACCATCAAGTTAACGGAACAGAATCACATTCGCATCACTGCCCCCCCCCCCACCCCTTTTTTCTCCTAGGAAAAGAGAGAGAACTCACAAACATGCATCTCGCCTGAAAACACAAATATCCCAAGAGGGTTAACTGCTCTTTGCATATATTAGCCTGGGAATGAGCATGAATATATAAGATGAATGATCATGATATATAGACATAATACAAAACACTCTCAATCCTGAATTACCTCATGATATTTGGATTTTAGACCTGGAGCCTCCAACCATTCACTTGTCCGGCCATCAGTGACACAATCTGGTTGATACCCTCTCGCTCGACCATGTCTGCTTCTTAATTATTTCTTACAAATGCCAAAAAAGGAAGAAGAGCAGTGTGGTCCTATAGCTATCGTCTCAAAACAGCTAAAGCGAGTGGATTGGCAAAGTCTGACACATCCCTCATATAGTAATCCGTGAAAGAGGACTCACAGTGCCATTGTGCAACAGCCATGATGTCCTTAAATGGAACACCAATGTAAAAAAGGGCGGAAGGGGCGGCTATTCCTCTAACATCGTGCCCTTGCGCATTGTACTTGGTGCCCAGTCGTAATCTCACGGGTAGTCTGAATGCATTCGACTACCAAATGAGAGATAGAATCCACGGATGCGGCGCCATATGGCTCCTTATGGCACATCCACAGATGTCTATCAATCGAACGTAACGAGTCTGTCCGTATTGTACTTAGTCAAAGCACGGACTGGGCACCAGACACTGGCATCATGATCAAACCTACTTAGTTTCGGTATAACGATCGGTTTGCCGGGATATCTCAAAGATTGAATCTTTGACATAAACTCTTCTCTTGGCAGTAGATGCAGACCCTCTCTGGAGACAATAAATCGGCCCCTCTCTGCTGAAAGTGCATGGATCACACTGCGCCTTCTAGCTGAGGAAGCTGCCAATAGAAAGACCGCCTTTAGAGTCAAATGCTTTAGACTAGCCGAACGCAACGGTTCGAAAGGGTGCTTGGCCAGTACATTAAGCACTAAAGATAGACTCCAGGCTGGAATGACTACCGGTTGTCTCGGTCGGAGATTGCTCATTCCCTTCACCATCACACTCAACTGGGCCACCTCTGGACTATCCCTGTTGGCTAGACAAGGGATAACTGATGTCAAAGCTGACTTGTATCCAGCAATTGTGACAGGAGCTACTCCTGAAAAGAACAGCTCCCAGAGAAAGTCTGCTATTTGCTGAATAGTGGAATGGAAGGTAACAATACCCTTTTCCTCACACCAGTCTGCAAATCCGTTAACCTTGTTGTTATATGACTTGAAGGTTGACCTCCCTTTCGCAGCTGCGATGAAATCTGCAGCATGTCGAGAAAAGCCCTCCGACGTCGAACGTTGTTTGACAACCACGCAGTCAATAACATTTTGGGACGCGCGTGTAGGAAGCGTCCCTTGGCCTGGGAGATTATGTGCGGAATCTCGGGTAACTGCACTGGATTTTCCACCCGCAGACCTCGAAGATCTGTGAACCATGCCCTGCTGGGCCAAATGGCGCTATAGCAGGACCAGGCACGGTTCCTCCCTGATCTTCACCAATATCTTCGGTAGAAGAATGGTGGGTGGGTACGCGTAAGCGTGCATCCCTCTCCAGCTTAACGCCAGAGCGTCTGTATCGACGGCACTAGGATCTGTAATCGGCGAGACATAAGTCATGATTTGAGCATTTTCCCTTGTGGCGAACAAGTCCACGTTGGGTTTGCCCCAATGCTCAAAGATCCTGTGAAGAACTGGAGGGTTGAGAGACCATTCTGTTGGCAGAATTCTCTGTCTGCGAGACAAAGCATCCGCCAGAATGTTCAATCGCCCAGGAATATGAGCTGCTTTAAAAACAACCGAGTAATTCCTGCACCATTGAATCAAGTGCCACACTTAGATACATAGTGTGGGTGACTTGGTCTCGCCGTGGCGATTTCTTTATGATACTACTGTCGAGTTGTCCGACCGTATCAATATCGCCTTGCCCCTGACTTTTGGAAGAAACCGTTTCCAATGCCAGTTCCACTGCCATCATATCCAACAGATTGATATGCAGCTGGCTCTTGTGGAGAGTCCATGTGCCCGAGACCTGGTGTTCTCCCAGGTAGGGCCCCCATCCCTCCAGCGATGCATCCGTGTACACGGACAGCTGGGGGTGGGGTAGGTGCAGCGAAAAACTCCTACTAGGAGATTCTGACGCTTTTTCCCACCATACAAGGTGCGACATTATTGGCTCCAAAACTGGCACCAGTTTTGACAAGGGTTCTGTTCTCTGTTTCCACAGAGACATCAGATACAACTGGATAGGTCTTCACATCAGAGCAGCGTCCAGGATTACCTGCTCCTTGGAGACCATCATGCCCATCATCTGAAGAAACCGTCTCGCCTGAATGTGGTTTCCCAATGGAAAACTCTTGAGGATGGCTAACAGAGACACCACTCTGGGCTCTGACGGGTAAACCATGCCCTCCTCGAGATCGAATCGTATCCCTAAATAAACGAACTGTTGAGTGGGTGTCAACTCGGATTTCTCCTTGTTGACTATCCAGCCTAGATCTGAAAGTAACTTCAGAGTCAGAGCAGTATCCACCTCTAACTTGGCTGGCGTGACTGCCTTGATAAGCCAATCATCCATGTAGGTGTGAAGCGCCACGTTCTTCTCTCTTCTAAGAAACGCTGTCACCACAAGGACCACTCTGGTGAAAACCCCTTGGAGCTGTCGACAGGCCGAATGGGAGGATTTAAACTCCCATACTAGATTCTGAAACGCAACTCTCAGAAACCTGTGACAACTCCTGTTCATAGGAATGTGGGAACATGCATCTCTCAGATCGATCGATACACACCACACCCCCTTCCTCAATCCTGCCATTACCGACCTCAGAGTTTCCATCTGAAACCGAGGCGTAAGGATAAACCAATTCAATGGCCTGAGATTGAGTACGCGTCTCCATCCCCCTGTGCTCTTGGGGACAAGGAACATGTTTGAATAGAAGCCTGGAGTGTTCCGGTTTGCTGGTTTATTGCTCCCTTCAGAAGCAAACCTGACACTTCGGTTTTTTTAATAGCTTCTAACTTGTCTGGTCCCGTTGAACGGGTGTCCAGACAGGTGCCAAAGACACATTCTGTGGTGGAAAGTCCCACCACTCTGGTATGTATCCCTGGGATAACCATCCCAGGACCAGACTGTCTGACGTCACACCTCTCCAAACCTCGATGAAAACGCATGAGCCTTCCACCCACTATAGACGCCTCAACGCCTAATGGGGGTGTCTGGCTCGCGTATCCGCTCTCCCCCCCCCTCCTCTCTCTTGACGAGAGAGAGAACCATATTGGTCTTGGCTTGGCCGGTCTAACTGGCACCGCTGTTCCTGTCGCACAGGTGTGGTCCAGGCAGATGCGAAGGGAGCCTTCGTACCCTCGGGTACGATCCGTCCCTTCTGTCCGCCCTTTGAGGACTTACCCCTCCCCTTCCCGCCTCTCGGGCGATCAGGAGCAACATTGGGGAGGGTAGAGGGCCTCACAACCTTCTTGGCTTTCTTCGCCGAGGCGGCTGAGAAAACCCAGCAGAAAACAGAAGCAGCACTATGCTTTAGGCATTCACCTTGCTTTTTGTCTGTTTCTTGAAGGTTGCCCGGTCAGCAGCCTGACTACAGTCAGATAAACCGGCAACCCATTCTGCACAATGCTGGCCGTGTCCTCCAAGATGGCCAGCGCCTGGCCACCAAAGATGCTAAGGCCTGTCAGGGGCGTCCCAAGAAGACGCTCCCTGACGGCAGTAGCTGGACGCATATGGTCAAGGACCATCTGCCTCCTGGACATAGTCACACGCGCCGGCACCCTTGCCAATGCGTCCATAGACAGCACCAGGCCGTCATTAATGCACGAATGCGCCACAGGTGGCACAGGGTGGCCTGCCCCCACTTCAGCCCACACCGACTGAAGAAGACGATAAGAGTGGTTGACAGCACTCAGTGCTGTCCTCACACCCCCATCACACAGGGACAGGACTTCATTATGGTGTACCTGAGCTTTGTCCACCAGTGCCGGGGCAGGGCCACCCGCTCCAGCACTCTGGACACCCAGTACCCAGCGGTCATCCTCGGTGACCGACGGGACAACACCATACCTGTCGTATTCCCCCCGTGGAATACGACCCCTCGCCCGCACCTCCCTGGAGGCCGCAAGAAGCTGGCCCTTGTTCATGCGTTGTTTGCTATAAATAGCATCAAGCAACACCATAAACCATGGATCCAGTCCAACAGACTGGATCAGGGCTGCGGGCAAGATCCCCGTCCTAATCGATGCAACCGATGGACGGGGTACATCCTCCTCGGCCGTGGTCGAAACCACAGACGGGTCCACCCTGGCTAGCCAAGCCAGAGCCTCAGACCAATCCGTCTCCGAGGAGGACACTCCCGTGAACACGTCACCCGTTGACATGTTCACGGCCCTACCAGCAACGGCCTCCCGGCTAGGAGCGATTGCTGATATGCCAGCAACTGCGGTACCGTACGGTTCCGCCGCCACCCCATGGAACACACCAGTCCATGGAGTAGGCCTGCATGGAAAACCGTGCGGTCCCGTAGCAGTTGAGGAACCGTGGCCAAACACGGGCGCCAACGGCACCCCATGTCTGACCGCCGGACCAGGCGAGATAGGTGAGTACCATGCCTGGCCGGCCACACCCGTCACCATGTTGGTTGGTGGCAAACCAACCATCACGGGACCAGTGCCCGGTACCGGAGTGGCCTCAACCACGGGCGGAGCCGCTGCTTGCGCCAGGCCAGACAGATGGAGGACGGTTCCGTCAGGACGGAATCGACATCCATGCTCTCCACCCGCGGCATCACAGGCCGCAGCAACCTCTCCTCCTCTGCCTCCTCATCTTCAGACCCCGAAGAGTCGTCACTAGACAAGGAAAACCATGGAGCCGTCCTAGCGGACGGCTCCCATGCCCGACGGACCGGCCACCGCTACTGGACCACCCGGAGGTTGCCGCAGAGAGACAGAACCCATCAGGCCGGAGCCCGACGGGACTGCCAGGGGGCCGTACAAGACGGCTCCCTCGGTGGCCAGTCCAGAACCCTGTCCAAGGACAGGGTCCGAATCAAACATGGGAAGAGACTGCCTTACAACTTTTGGCAGCAGGGACGACACCAGCGTGGGCAGAACGCTATGCAAGAAACCTTGCCTAGCCGGACCAAACCACGCCGGCGGTGCCATCTCCGCCACCTCCGGTTGCAGACGTGGAACGCCCCCACGGGCCGAAACGGACGCCCCACGATTTACTTTCGGACCGCCTGACCCCACGTCAGACCCTGCCAAGTCCTTCTGGCAAGGAACTTAAGCATCATATCGACCGACCACACAGCGCAAACGTTACACCTACTGTCAAGACTACACTTAGTACAGTGGAAACAGACCTGGTCCTTGCATAGAACCCGTACAATATGTGGCACTCGACACATGATGGCGGGGCTGGCTTGGCCTATAAAAAGCCAAACCTACAATAAGCCAGCGGAATGAAACAAAAATGGAAGGCAGACAATTAATTTTCAAATATTTTGACCCTCCTGCACCCCACCCCGCAAGGTTACAGCAAAGATCGCATTGATTATGACTACAAGAACGAAGCGGGCAATAATACACCCATACACTGATCCTCAAGGATGTATAACGGAACCAGGAATCATATCGCATAGCATTCGGGGTATATTTACTAATAAATATAAATTATACTCCTAACGAAGGCCAAAACGATATGTGAAGAAACAACAAAATGTAAACAAACTGCTGTAGCACACGGTAGAACCACAGACCACACATCTAAATCAAGAATTTTGAAACCACTGATCATTGCAAACAGATCGTGATAACACGCAAAACTTGAAAATTCCAAAGTTTTTCTGGTACCAATTAAAGTACGCAGCACCCAGAATCAGATGCGCGAATTAATGAAACATTTTCTTCACATAAACATCCGAGAAACACGGGTGTGACGTCACCCGCTCGGATCTTACGGAGAACGACGTCAGCCGATAATCGTGTTAAAACACCGATAAGCCAACACCTAATTTCATATCTGCCGATCGCCTGTTGGGGATTTAAAGGAAGGCGATCATCTGGCATATTTCGTTGTTAACACACGTCCGAGATTCTTTGGGGTTAGAAATTGGAACATGCGACACAGACAAAATTTTAGAGACCTTTTAACTATGGAATAACATGGAAATATACGACCTGGTTATCATCGGAAGCGTCCATACTAATCCAAAATATCCTTTTGAGAACGCACAAGCTATCACAATTAATCACAGTAAAAAGACTTAGGCTTAAACAATCTTAAGACTTTCCAACTGCAAAAAGCATGTATTCTCTTGTCGCTATGCAAATAAGAATGAGCTTCATGTAGTCCTAGAGCCAGCTGTCAGGGCCAGCTGTATATATCAGAAGTAATAGAATGGTGAGTATTGATCGAAGGAGAATTAGCCATCACCTAGCATTGTCTAGGGGTTTATATACTAAAACACTTCAAAGGACATTAGCCAGCCAGAATGTGCCAATGCAATAGTCATGACGAATGATCATTTGCATGCTAAGAAAATTATTACATATGTACCCTCACTCGATAGAGAAGATACTGTGCATGCGTGCGTGCATACGTGCGTGCATGTGTGTGTGCATGTGTTCTGAGCTGTATCTAAAAAAAATTGCTGATCAATTTAATACAACAAAGGAACATGCCATGCAAGAGTATTTCTAAACTTTGACCATGATCCTGATAAATGAACCCGGATTCGGATTGGATCAATTTCTGGATCTATGGATATCTCGGAAACTTCTGGTCTGATTGTGCTCAGATTTTAATACAAGAAAGGGTGTGGCCAAAAGGCAAATTGTATGTGTACAGATTTATTCTATGACATAGAATGCGGGCAGCCTAGGTTCAATGAGGGCAATCTGTTTTAATATTTACATGTAGCATGCCCTGATGGCATTCATCTCTAAGAGTCAAGCTACAGCACTGCTTATACATGTATATTTAAAAACTGGCTCAGTTTTTACTATATCATAATTTACTATAATCAAGATACATGTCCTGCATTTTCCTTCTTCAAACCTGCCAAAACATGTTCAGCCTTCGGGAGGATTTATATAAATGGCTGCCAAATAACCATCAGCAACAATTACAGATACTCTCCATTATCTGGCCACAACCGTAATCAGGGAATTATTATTACAAATAATAAATCCTATTACCGGTAAATACAACATCAGTACCATCTCCCTAGAGTTTCAAGTACAAGCTACCATACAATTAGCATATATACATATTCCTTCATTATGCTACAATTGTATCATGGTCGTGGTTGTTAACCCTTTAACACTCATATCGGCCAAAAAATGCTTCTGCAGTGGTCTTGAGAAATGTCCATTTGCAGACCAACAGAAGCCTATTTTTGAAAATTTACCACTGGAATGACTGGCTCGATAACAGAGCCAGTCATTCCAGTGATAAATTTTCAAAAATTGTCTTCTCTTGGTCTGTAAATGGACATTTTCTATGAGAAAATTTAAATTTTCTTGAACAAATTCAAGGCTTTAATGGGTTAATCATGTTAATTTGATTGATGTATATATGTACAAATGTCTATATCACTACTAGGATCTCAGGGATATAATCCAAGCCTGAATATCACAATCTCACATTAACCCTTACCACTCGGATGTAAATATTTTCAAATTAAACTACAATATGAACCGATGTTCGTTTTTCAACAAATTTTGTGGAAAATGTTGTCATATGCGGCGGCAACATCGTCCACTAAATTTTTTCAAAAATGTACGTCGGTTTCTTTGCTATATTAACCCTTTAGCCCTTGAATTTGTTCAAGAAAATTTAATTTTTCTCATAGAAAATGTCTATTTGGAGACCAAGAACACTATTTTTGGAAATTTAGCACTGGAATGATTTCAAAAATAGTCTTCTCTTGGTTTGCAAATAGACATTTCTCAAGACCACTGCAGAAGCCGTTTTTGGCTGATATAAGTGTTAAAGGGTTAATGACACAGCAAAGAATAGCTTATTGACGCTTGAGTGGTTCATGTATGGGTTCAATAGACAGTGAATAGCAATGATTGAGGTTAAGCCCTATATTTTCAACAAATATACATGAACATATGATGTAACATGGGGATATATAAACAAGTCTATGTATAACATTTGCACAGTTTGTGTCACAAACTGTGCCAGTTAATAACGCTTAATAAATCGGTTGTTCATGTGCCCTCTCCATGTTGAAGGTTGTGTGCACCTGTCAGGCCCACCGTTCCTTATCCTTGGCACCTCTGTTACCGAGGCTTGTAGATCCAGTCCAGTCCAGCTCCTTAATGTACCCAGTCCATAATCTATGATAGTCTTCCCTTAATATATATATATATTAATCCTTTACGTCAAGATTGACCAAGAAATAAGAATATTTCTTCGCTGAAAGTACAGACTCCGTTTACAGGTCAAGAAGGCTTGTTTGAAAATTTGCAACTGGAATGACTGGCTCAAGCCAGTAATTTCTGTTTTAAGTTTTTCACAAATAGCTTTCTTGGCCAGCAGGCCAGCATACTTTGGCATGTCTGGAAAATGGCGGAGGCCAAGTTTGTCTGACTTGTCTATTAAGCCTTTAACCATCGAATTTGTTCACAAAAATTTCAATTTTCTCCTAGAAAATGTTCATTTGTGGACCAAGAAGACAATTTTTGAAAATTTACCACTGGAATGACTGGCTCGGTTATCGACCAAGTCATTCCAGTGGTACATTTTAAAATGTAGTCTTCTCTTCAGCCGCAAATGGACATTTCTTAAGCCCGCTGCAGAGGCCATTTTTGGCTGATATGAGTGTGAAAGTGTTTACTGTGTTCCGATTTCGTATCCAAATTATCTACAGAGTTTAGTAAATATAAAACATTTTGAACAGGAGCAATCAGAGATTGCAGACACTCAACCTCCCATTTTTGTCAAACTAGGTTTTCAGATTTTTTACTGTTCAGATTTTTCCAGATTTTCTGGATCCGGCCCAAAGTTTAGTAATCCTAGTGTATGGTCACGCCGTTTCCAGTGTTAAAATCCTGAGCCAAATCGAACCAGTAGTTTCTGAGATATCTACAGTTCCAGGATTTGATCTGATCTGGATCCAGGTTCTCTTATTTGGACGATAGTCAGTCTGGAAGTACGCTTGCATGACCAGACCAGTTCCTTCGTTCTTTCATCACATGCACGTACACTCATACACACATACGAATGCACACATAGACACATTGGCAGATCACGGCATAATCCCACTTTTCTTCAAAAAATGTGGGGATACTGATCCACCAGTGGATACAAACTACTTGTCAAAACAAGATGGTATCCAGGCCAATATTTTTGGAAACAGCATGGACACGAAATTCTTAGCATCGTCTGAATTCGGAAAACTTGAAAATACAATACAGAAGATCACCTGATGCCCGATGGGAAAACAAGACAGCTGAAACTTTACAATTTTGGGATCTGCGTCCACATTTTTGGAAATATCCCAAGTCAACATGGATGAGACATTTTTATCATCATCAGACATGTCAGAAAACTAGACACATTCTACCTTCTTGTATTCCAGAATTATGGTCCAGAAGGTGTATATTCTGGGTTGTCCTTCATGACCCCATGACATAGATATTTAATGCTTTAACCTGACTCTCATAGAACTTCTCGTCACCTATAACATGAATAGATGTGCCAAGTTTGGTGATTCTACATGTACGTACTTGCATTCCAAATTTATGGATAAATGTGTATTCTGGTATGCACATAGTGATCCACTGGACTAGATATTTGACTATTTGACCTCAAACATGACAAACATAGTTTTGCTTTAGCCATCTACAATATGAATAGATTGCAGGAAATGTCAATTTCCCTTTCTCCGAGATCTAACAATACTCACCATTCTGTTACTTCTGATATACAGCTGGCCTTGACAGCGGCTCTAGGATTATAGACTTAGAAAGCTTTACCGACTCCTGGGAACCGGGTACTCGGCTCCCAACTGCCGAGTACCCGTTTACCATAGAGCTCATATTGTTTGCATAACCACCAAACAAGAGAAAACTATGGCTTGCCTCCGTGGGGCTGGGAGGCTGGGTCCGTAACAGAATGGTGAGTATTGTTAGATCTCGGAGAAAGGGAAATTGACATTTCCTGCATTCTCCTTCGATCAATACTCACCATTCTGTTACTTCTGATATACACCAGATTTGATCAGTAACCTGGTGGGAAGGGGCAAGCCATACATGCTAATTTTGCCCCTTGGAGAAAGATTTTAGACTTCAAACTTGACTAACGGAGACCAAAAAGGACCGTCAAGTTCATGGAACCGAATCACATTCGCGTCACAGTCCCCCCCCCCCCCCCTTTTTTCTCCTAAGAAAAGGGAGAGAACTAACGAACATGTATCTCGCCTGAAAACACCAATATGCCAAGAGGGTTAACTACTCCCTGCACATTGCTTGTATTAGCCTGGGAATGAGCATGAATATATAAGATGAATGAACATGATACATATACATAATACAAAAAACTCTCACTTATTGAATTACCTTATGATAACAGGACTTCAGACGTACCGCCTCCAACCATTCACCGGTTCGGCCATCAGTGACACAATCTGGTTGACATCCTCTCGCTTGACCATGCCTGCTTTAGGTTCTTTTCTTACCAAAGTGAAAAAAGGGGGAAAAGCAGTGTGGTCACTAACTATCGTTTCAAAACAGCTAAAGCGAGTGGATTGGCTGAGTCTGACACATCCCTCATATAGTAATCCGTAAATGAGGACTCACAGTGCCATTGTGCAACGGCCATGATGTCCTCTAACGGAACACCATTGTAAAGGCGGTCGAGGCGGCTATTCCTCTAACATCGTGTGCCCTTACGCCCTGCACCCGGTGCCCAGTCGCCATCTCGTGAGTAGTCTGAATGCATTCGACCACCCAACGAGAGATAGTATCCATGGATGCGGCGCCATAAGGCTTTTTATGGCAGATCCACAGATGTCTATCGTTCGACCGTAACGAGTCAGTCCGTTTCTTGTACTTAGTCAAAGCACGGACCGGGCACCAGACACTGGCATCACGATCAAACCTAGTTAACTTCGGTATAATGATCGGTTTGCCGGGATATCTCAAAGATTGGTTCTTTGACATAAACTCTTCTCTTGGCAGAAGCCGCAGACCTTCTCCAGAAACAATAAATCGGTTCCTCTCTGCCGAAAGCGCATGGATCTCACTGCGCCTTCTAGCTGAGGAAGCTGCCAATAGAAAGACCGCCTTTAGAGTCAAATGCTTTAGACTAGCCGAACGCAACGGTTTGAAAGGGTGCTTGGCCAGTACATTAAGCACTAAAGATAGACTCCAGGCTGGAATGACTACCGGTTGTCTCGGGCGGAGATTGCTCATTCCCTTCAACATCACATTTAACTGGGCCACCTCTGGACTATCCCTGTTGGCTAGACAAGGGATAACTGATGCCAAAGCTGACTTGTATCCAGCAACTGTGACGGGAGCTAGTCCTGCAAAGAACAGCTCACAGAGAAAGTCTGCTATTTGCTGAATAGTGGATTGAAAGGTATCAATACCCTTTTCTTCACACCAGTCTGCAAATCTGTTAACCTTGTTGTTATATGACTTGAAGGTTGACCTCCTTCTCGCAGCCGCGATGAAATCAGCAGCCTGTCGAGAAAAGCCTTCCGACGTGGAACGTTGTTTGACAACATCCACGCAGTCAATTTGAACATTTCGGGACGCTCGTGTAGGAAGCGTCCCTTGGCCTGGGAGATTATGTTCGGAATCTCGGGCAACTGCACAGGATTTTCCACCAGCAGATCTAGAAGATCCGTGAACCACGCCCTGCTCGGCCAATACGGCGCTATTAGCAGGACCAGACACGGCTCCTCCCTGACCTTCACCAATACCTTCGGTAGAAGAATGGTGGGTGGGTACGCGTAAGCGTGCATCCCTCTCCAGCTTATCGCCAGAGCGTCTGTATCGACGGCATTTGGATCTGGAATCGGCGAGACATATGTCATGATTTGAGCATTTTCCTTTGTGGCGAACAAGTCCACGTTGGGTTTGCCCCAATGCTCGAAGATCCGTCGCAGAACCGGAGGGTTGAGGGACCATTCTGTTGGCAAGATTCTCTGTCTGCGAGACAAAGCATCCGCCAGAATGTTCAATCGGCCAGGAATATGAGCTGCTTTCAAAACAACCGAGCAATTCCTGCACCATTGAATCAAGTGCCACACCCTGATGCACAGAGTGGGCGACCTGGTCCCGCCTTGGCGATTTATATATGATACTACTGTCGAATTGTCCGACCGTATCAATATCACCTTGCCCCTGATCATCGGAAGGAACTCTTCCAACGCCAGTTCCACTGCCATCATTTCCAACAGATTGATATGCAGATGACTCTCCGGGAGAGTCCATGTGCCCGAGACCTGGTGTTCTCCCAGGCAGGCACCCCACCCCTCCAGCGATGCATCCGTGTAGACGGACAGCTGGGGGTGGGGTAGGTGCAGCGAAACCCCTATTAGGAGATTCTGACGCTGTTTCCACCATAGAAGATGCGATATTATCGGCTCCAAAACTGGCACCAGTTTTGACAGGGGTTCTGTTCTCTGTTTCCACAGAGACATCAAATACAACTGGATAGGTCTTCGCATTAGAGCAGCGTACGGGATAACCTGCTCCATGGAGACCATCATGCCCAGCATCTGAAGGAACCGCCTCGCCTGAATGTGGTTTCCCACTCGAAAACTCCTGAGGATGGCTAACAGAGACACCACTCTGGGCTCTGACGGGTAAACCCTGCCCTCCTCGAGGTCGAATCGCATCCCCAAATAAACGAAATGTTGAGTGGGCGTCAACTCGGATTTCTCCTCGTTGACTATCCAGCCTAGATCTGAAAGTAACTTCAGAGTCAGAGCAGTATCCACGTTCAACCTGGCTGCCGAGTCTGCCTTGAGCAGCCAGTCGTCTATGTAGGTGTGTAGCGCCACGTTCTCTTTTCTGAGAAACGCTGTCACCGCAAGGACCACTCTTGTGAAAACCCTCGGAGCTGTCGACAGGCCAAACGGGAGAACTGTAAACTCCCATACTTGATTCTGAAACGCAAATCTCAGAAACCTGTGCCAACTCCGATTCATCGGAATGTGGAAATATGCATCTTTCAGATCGATCAATACACACCACATTCCTTTCCTCAATCCCGCCATTACCGACCTCGGCGTTTCCATCTGGAACCGAGGCGTATGGATAAACCAATTTAATGGCCTGAGATTGAGTATGGGTCTCCATCCCCCTGTGCTCTTGGGGACGAGGAACATGTTTGAATAGAAGCCTGGAGTGTTCCGGTTTGCTGGTTTTATTGCTCCCTTCAGAAGCAAACCCGACACTTCCTTTTGAACGGCTTCTAACTTGTCTGGCTCCCTTGGTACGGGTGTCCAGACAGGTGCCAAAGACAGATTTTGTGGTGGAAAGTCCCACCACTCCGGCATGTAACCCTGGGATAACCATCCCAGGACCAGACTGTCTGACGTCACACCTCGCCAGGCCTCGACGAAACGCATGAGCCTTCCACCCACCATAGACGCCTCGACGTCTAACGGAGTTGTCGGCTCGCAGTCCGCCCCCCCTCTTTCTTAACGAGAGAGAGTGAGAACCATTTCGTTCTAGGCACGACGGGTATAACTGGCACCGCTGTTCCTGTCGCACAGGCGCGGTCCAGGCGGATATGAAGGGAGCTTGCGTACCCTCAGGTACGCTTCGGCCCCCTCTGTCCGCCCTTTGAGGCCTTACCCTTATCCTTCCCCTTCCCGCCTCTAGGGTGGTCAGGAGCAACATTGGGGAGGGTAGGCGCCTCTACAACCTTCCTGGGCTTCTTCGCCGGGGGCGGCTCCGAGAACCCAGCTGAAACAGAAGTCGCAACAGGCCTGGCTTTCGCCTTGCCCTTATGCTTCTTCTGCTTCTTTGAAGGCTGTCCCGTTAGCGGTTTGCCCACAGCCCCTAGTGCGTGCGCTTGCCGCACTAGCTCTAGCTGTAGATTTACCGCTAACCGATTCTGCGCGATACTGGCGGTGTCCTCTAAGGTGGCCCGCGCTTGGCCACCAAAGATGCTAGGCCCTGTCAGGGGCGTCCCAAGAAGACGCTCCCTGACTGCCGTAGCCGGACGCATATGGTCAATGACCATTTGCCTCCTGGACTTCGTCACTCGCGCTTGCACCCTTGCCAATGCGTCCATTGACAGCACCAAGCCGTCATTAACACATGAGAGCGCCACAGGTGGCACAGGGTGGCCTGCCCCCGCTTCAGCACACACCGACTGAAGGAGACGATAAGAGTGATTGACAGCGCTCATCGCTGCCCTCACACCCTCATCGCATAGGGACAGGACTTCTTCCTGGTGTACCTGGGACTTATCCACTAGGGCCGGACCGGGGCCACCCGACCCGACACTCTGGACTCCCAGTGCCCATCGGTCATCCTCCGTGACCGACGGGACTACACCATACCTGTCGTATTCACCCCGCGGAATACGACATCTTGCCCGCACCTCCCTGGAGGCCGCAGGGAGCTGACCCTTGGTCATTAGTTGTTTGCTATAAATAGCATCCAACAAATCTATGAACCGTGGATCCAGTCCCACTGACTGGATCCGGGCCGCGGGTAAAATCCCCGTCCTAATCGACGCAACCGACGGACGGGGCGCATCTTCATCGGCCGTGGCCGAAACCACAGACGGGTCAACCCTGGCTAGCCACGCCAGAGCATCTGACCAATCTACCTCCGATGAAGACACCCCCGCAAACACGTCACCCGTTGACGTAGGGTTGGGCGATATTGCTCAAGGCATGACGATATCGGTATCTCATTAAAATACCGCGGTATCACGATATATCGTCATTTGGGTGGGGTGTGGAGTTAGGGTGTAAACATAGAATAACATGTATTTCAAATTGGTGGTGTCTACATGTTATTTTCATTAAATTTGTTGCATTGAAACCGTAAATTGAGATCGCCATGATTGCCATTTCCGCATATTTAATACACAGAATTCCACACTTTGACACCCTTCAATATACAGTTTAAAGCAACGAATGCAATCCAACTAACCGTATTCATCACAAATAAGAAAAATAAAGGATTTTCTTCTGTTCTTGTGTTGTATTTTGTGTTATCTTTACCTCACAACAACTGTCAAAAGATTGAGCAAGGAATAGCATTAACTTCATTGCGCAGAAAGGAATTCTGCCGAGCGAAAGCTGATTGGCCGCCGTATCATACTTGAGCCAATCAGAATTCACACCACAGAATTCCGACAGCTGTTATCACGCCCGCCGCTTGCGTAGACGATGCAAATTAATAAAATAACACTGTATGATTTTGAACGAGAACCAGCGTGAAGACTGGAAACAATTATATCAGATTTTATTTGGTCTGTAATATTAAATACTAATTTGCCGCATTGTAGACCTATTCAAATTCGCTCACTACTTAGCAGTCCTATCCATTGATCTCAAGGTGTAGCCGGGATGTGTGAAATTAACCCAGTTGACACTGCAGCCAAAACTGCCACAACAGATCGAAGACTGGAAATAATTAGGCCTAAATTATTTATTTTAAGGCTGTTTCTCACTTAGAATAAATCCGTAATGTTATATGTGGAATGAATTTTGATCTGATTCGTTTAAAAATGCTAAATATATTGTATAAAGTTACATAAAAACGTATAACGGTAAAGCAAGAGATTAACTTCCCCCTCACCCACCGTTCCAAGCTGTGGTATTGATAAGGGATTAAGTGTGTGTGGTTTCCTATCGACCTAAAAAGTTTTAAAGTTTGAATCTTTCACGGTCAGAAGAATGTTTAACCATGCAGATCAATGACTAATGGATTGACCTGTAGTAATGACGCCATCAGATTGGAATGTGGGTGGTGCAAATGGTATTCCCCACTGACTAATACTCAGAATGAGGCAAGAAAAAACATGGCGTCGTCTATTTATGTAATTATAAAAAGTGAACAACAAAGGATTATTTTGTACTTTAAATCATTTTATTAGCGCAAACAAACCATGAATTAAATGAACACAGATTATTTTGCAGTTTATTAAGTTTTTATTACCTTAGACAAAGACTGGATTATTACTTAAGACTATTACTGGACCGAATAGAGGTAAGAGTATGACATTTCTAACTTAGTTATTTATATTATGCTCACAGTTAAAAGTGCAATATCGTCCTGTCGGTATTGACGATACTTACGATTTTTCGAAACTATGACGATTTCGGTATCGGTATTCGGTATATCGCGATATTGACGATAATATCGAAAAATCGCCCAACCCTATGTTGACGTGCTCACGGGTCTGCCAGCCGCGGCCTCCCGGCAAGGAGCCACGGCTGACACGCCAGGCACTCCGCTACCACACGGTTCCGCCGCCACCCCATGAAACACTCCGGTCCATGGGGTAGGTCCGCACGGAAAACCGTACGGACCCGTAACAGTCGCGGAACCATAGCCGGACACGGGCGCCAACGGCACCCCACGTCCGGCTGCCGGACCAGGCGAGATAGGAGAGTACCACGCCTGGCCCGGCACACCCGTTCCCATGACGGCTGGTGATAAACCAAGCCGCGCGGAACCGGTGCAAGGTAACGGATTGGCCTCAGCCGCAGGCGGAGCGACTGACCTGGCTTGCGCCAAACCAGACAAATGGAGGCCGGTTCCGTCCAGGACGGAATCAACCTCCATATTCTCCACCTGCGGCTTCACGGGCCGCAGCAACCTCTCCTCCTCGGCCTCCTCGTCTTCAGACTCCGAAGAGCCGTCACTAGACGAGTCAACCGTGGAGCCGTCCTGGCGGACGGCTCCCACACCTGATGGACCGGCCACCGCTACTGGACCACCCGGAGGTGGCCGCAGAGAGACAGAACCCGTCTGACCGAAGCCAGACGTGCCTGCCAGGGGGCCGTACGAGACGGCCCCCTCGGTAACCAGTCCAGAATCCTGTCCGAGGACAGGACCCGTACCAGGCATGGGGAGAAACTGACCCCCAACCTTTGGTAGCAGGGACGACACCAGCGTGGGCAGAACGCTATGCAGAAAACCCTGCATAGCCGGACCAAACCACGCCGGCGGTGCCATCTCCGCCACCTCCAGCTGGGGATGTGGAGCACCCCCACCGGCCGAACCGGGCGCTCCACGATTTCCTCTCGGACCGCCTGACCCCGCGTCAGACCCAGCCAAGTCCTTCTGGGCAAGGAACTTAACCATCATTTCGATGGACCACACTGCACAAACATTACACCTATGATCTATATTACACAGGGAACACCTAAAACAGACATGGTCCTTGAACATTACACGGACAAACTTATGGCAGTCGTCACATGATGGCGGGGCTGGGTTGGCCTATAAAATAAGCACAAACCTACAATAAACAAGCGGAACGAGACCCGGATGGAAGGCAGACAATTAATTTTCAAATAATTTTGACTCATAGATTAACCGTAACCTCCCCGCACCCCACCCCGCCACGTTACAACAACGATCGCATTGATTATGACGACAAGCACGCGGCGGGCACAAACACACCCATAACAGATCCTCCAGGATGTGTAACGGCTCCAGGAATCATATCGCATAGCATTCAGGGTATATTTACTAATCAATATAAATTATACTCCTAACGAAAGCAGCACGATATGTGAAGAAAACAACAAAATGTATAACAAACTGCTGTCTCACACGGTAAAACCGCAGACCACACATCTACTCAAGAATTTTGAAACCACCGATCATTGCAAACCGATCGTGATCGCACGTAAACGTGATCATTCTAAAGTTTCCGGTACCATTTTTAGTACGCAGCAACCAGAATAAGATGCGCGAATTAATGAAAAAATTTTTCTTCACATAAACATCCGAGCGACCAGGTGTGACGTCACCCGCTCGGATTCTACGGAGAATGACGTCAGCCGATATTCGTGTTAGAAATACCGTAGCAAACACCTATTTTCATATCTGCCGATCGCCTGTTGGGGGTTAAAGAAGGCGATCGTCTGGCATATATCGTTGTTAGCACACGTCCCAGATTCTATGGGGTCAGAAATTGGAACATGCGACACAACGAAATTTAGAGACCTAAGTCTTTTAACTATGGATAATAAAGAACAATACAACATGGTTGTCTTGGGCGGTATTCTCCATAGTCCTTAGTTAATCCTTTCAGAACACACAAACTATCACCGATTAAAGACTTAGATTATTTAAAACACTAAAATCCCTAATGCAGAAAGCATGTATTGCTCTTGTTGCTATGCAAACAAGAATGAGCTCTATGGTAAACGGGTACTCGGCAGTTGGGAGCCGAGTACCCGGTTCCCAGGAGTCGGTAAAGCTTTCTAAGTCTATAATCCTAGAGCCGCTGTCAAGGCCAGCTGTATATCAGAAGTAACAGAATGGTGAGTATTGATCGAAGGAGAAAGGCTAAACTTGCCGATTATACCTTCTTGCTATAATCTTCCATTGAATATTTTGAAAGTAATTTGACTGGACACAGTCAAATCGGTTTCAAACTATTCAACAGCTTACCTGTATTACAATTAGCTACCTTGAAAATGTCATTCTGAGAATTCAGGGCTCATTGAAGTACATTTATATACATTGTAAATCGATCCCACTGCACAAAACATGAGTGGAGCTTAGCTGGTATTGGATGCCTCTGTTATATATTAGACAGAATAATGTTTTCTACTTGTAGGAAAACGCAGTGCTCGCTGTCAATGGACCGTTCCATTTTTTAGCCATGCCCTGCCCATCTCTAGCTAAGCTGCACCCACACCTCGTGTTTGGATCGATCGATCTCTGAACTCTCTGACTATCAATTTCCAGAAAACTATACAGGTAAGCTATTGAATATTTTGGAACTAATTTGACTGGGCGCTGTTGCTGCCTATGGCAGCAACAGCGTCCAGTCAAATTAGTTTCAAAATATTAAACTGCATGTTTATTAAACAGGAGAGACGTACAATTCGACGTGTTGGTCTATTAAGAGTTAACGACAGGCCAAATAGAACCATTTATGACATAATGATTATGATGTCATCCTATAAGGCACTTAGCTGATTATGACGTCATATGACAAGAGATGATAGATGCATACTCTGGAAAGGTGAATTAGCTGACACTGTGTCTCACACATACCATGTATGCAGAGATAGCTTTCTCACTCCACATCGAAAAGAAAACCATTGACAATCTATTGGTTTGACGTATTCAAAGTTGGTAACATTATACCTTCTTTCAATACAGATTTCAATGTACATGGATATAGGAACTGATACATAACCAAATAAACTGTCACCTAGAAAGAATAACAATGGTTTTCACCTTATTCAGAAATGGGCAAGATACAACAGTTTTAAACAAGAGTTTTCAAAATGTACACGTGTCTTCAATCAATGCTCTTACTACTATTGTGACATCTTAGAGAACGGCACCATAAGGGTTACTATGTTGTATATTTATATATTGTGTAAATAAATTTAATGTGTATATTACATATATCAAAGTTGTGTACATAAATGTAAATCGTATTAAGTATAGTCAGGGGGGGTGAAACCAGCTACCCGTAACTGATCGGTTTACCTTCGTTAAATAAAGCTTATTATTATTATTATTATTATTATTATTAATATTTATTATTATTATTATTATGAGAATAATTTATATGTAGAAATGTATACATTGGTAACAACAGATGTCCTGAAGTTCTCTATCTAGGGGTTTCTACAATAAATATTACGTGTACCTGTACCTCAACGTGTACCTGTACCTCAACGCGTGACACCTATGAGGTTTATGTTCACTACGTCATTGTGAAGATTTCACTAGATAAGCTGTATGTGAATATGATCATACATGTAATTTATGTGCAGGTACCTATATAGATCAAATTAACTCATCTACATAAGTATATAGACATAGATGTTTTCTGTCACAGATCTGAATGGCTATCATGCTAGTGACCTGTGAGCTGCAGTGGTCAAGATTTTAAAATAGAATACAATTTTAGCTTGTTGTAGTGAATGCTCATTTGCAGGCCAAAAGAAGACTATTCGCTTTCAATTAGTTAAATCGAGACAGTCATTCAAGTCGTAAATTTTCAAAGAGATTTATCTTGCCCTGAAAATGGACACTTATTAAGGCCACTGCAGATGCAGTTCGGCCGGCTTGACCATGATCGGGTTGATATACACTTAGTGCTTCATTTCCTAAAATTGATCGTGTACTGAGCAAACAAGTTTTTTCAGCACTTGACTAATATGGCCAAGCCAATGACTGCAGCAACGTAAGGTCAAAATTTCATAATTTTTTCACTCAGGTTAGTCATGTCACATTCACACACTGGACATGGAGTAAATGTGGTATATTTTACATATATATAATTATGAATCTGTTAATTCACCTTTCCAGAGTACCCACCCACCATATGACGTCATAATGAACTGTGTGATGTGTACAATGACATCATAATGAATGACGTCATGAATGATGTCAATAAGTACATCATGAACGCATATTTGAAGACGGTCTATGCGTTGTTGTACAAATTGTTTGCTTTTACTATTTAATAAATATTCTGTTGAATATTTTGAAACTAATTTGACTGCTTCCCTGTATAGTTCAGCTAAAACGTAAAATGTTAGTTTTTTAAAAACTAGGTTTTAGCAATGATAGTGACCTTGACCTTTGACATTTTGCTACCAAGGTGCCACGTGTCATTCCCACCTATGACAAAGAAGCATGTGTTCAAGTTTGGCTCGAGTATGATTAAGCAAACATAATAATATTTGTCTATATACAGATTATCTATCGATAAAAGACTTAAAGAACTAAAATAGTGAAACATTGACAAAATTCAACTTGTATGTGTTTGCATTTTTAATATGAAATTTAGAATATGCATATTGTTGGATATTGAGTGGCCATGTATATGTATATATAAAAATCAATGTTAAGATGAGGGTATTGACTCAAACTGAAGCGTTTTATGGACATGTTTCTGTATATTAACCAGTTAACCAATAAATTCCATGTACTGCAATCTCTGGGCAAACAAACATGATAGGAAAGATGCTGAATATTTTGAAATAATATGATTCATATTGGAAGCCACTGTTGCCTTAAGGCAGCAATGGTTTCCAGTCATTATTAATTTCAAAATATTCAACAGACTATATATTATATGCCCTACATCGTAAAGAATTTACTGGGGATTTTAGCTGAGAGTTTAATTACTAGATATATTGACAGCAATTATATCTTAAAATTAGGAAAAATCTGGAATATCTTTATCGCATCAAAAAGACAACACGGAAGTGAATCGGAAGTAAACTAGAACTTGCCTCTGTCAGCACATTTAATTCATATGCATAAATTTTGATCTGTCTGAAAAATCAGAATCTCTAAGGTGTTGAATGCTTTGAAACTAAATTGACTCGGTAACCGAGCCAGTCATTCTAGTGGTAAAACTTCAAAAATATTCTTCTCTCAGCCTTTCAAATAGCCATGTCTGAAGACGAATGCAAAGTTGTTCTTTGGTCAGTTTGACCATTAAAGGGTTAAGTTGACACAAGAGTGGTTAAACGATGGTGAAATTGCGAGAGCTTAATTATATATTTCATGCATATAATACCCTGGGGCTGTGGTATTATAATTGGAGTTGCTTTGAACACAATATGGCGCCTGAACATTTACAGGTATCTAATTATTCAGGTATGTATATCACGACATAGTTTGAAAGCGTTTGGCTTTGTACAGTATGAAAAATAAAATCTGTACAGTAACACATACAACTTATTCAGAGAATATATATATATATATAAGTGATTGATCAATTAGTATTGTTAACCCTTTAACCCTCGAATTTGTGCAAGAAAATTTTAATTTTCTCATAAAAAGTGTCCATTTGCAGACCAAGAGACTATTTTTGAAAATTGACCACTGGAATGACTGGCTCGGTTATCGAGCCAGTCATTCCAGTGGTAAATCTTCAAAAATAGTCTTCTCTTGGTCTGCAAATGGACATTTCTCAAGACCACCGAAGAAGCCGTTTTTGGCTGATACGAGTGTTAAAGGGTTAATAAGATATGGACTGTTAACACTTTAATGGCCAAGCTGCTCAAAACTGGCCTCTATAGTGGTGTTGAGGAATGGCCATTTGTAGGCAAATGGAATGACTACTGAATCGATTAGTGAACCAGACATTTTAATGGGAAATTTTCAGAAATAGTCTCCACTTGGAAAGCAAATATATGTAGACATTTTCTTGAACATACTTGACCATTAACTGTCCGCAAGCCACAAAACAATAATGTAAATGGGGTTTAACTTTGGACCTGGTTAAAATTTTGAAAACAATTTGACTGAATGTTGTGGGTGGTTTAGCCACCAACAACTTTCAGTCAAATTAGTTTCAAAATATTCAATAGGTCCTGCTTTAAACCCCATGAAAAATGCAGGTCTGCATAAATTCAGCAGGCAGAAAGAAGGTTTACGGGTTATTAAATATGTGGGAAGCTTGTATATTAATCCTCACCACTCGAGGTATTTAGGACACGGCTATTTTATAAGCTGTCAGCTTTCTTATTATTATTAAGCAGACCTATATCTGCTGTTTATACAGTGTGAATAGCACAAATGATAGCTGATGGTTTACTGCTGCTGCAGGCATTGATCAATGGTTTGCAGAAATAAAAGTAAAATTCAGGCGCGCTCACATCTGTATGGCGAAACAGTTAATGTGCCTTATGACAGAATCCTGAACTTTACATCACATAACATATGCAAACGAACAGATAAGAAATAAATCGACTTAATGAAAAGCTAATTATAGTGTAAAATGCATGTATTTATAATAACAAGAGGCCTAAGGGTGTGTGATAGCGTTTGAGCCACTTCGGCACTTGCATTTACATAGACATGGATAATTTTCGGGAAATCCAAGATGGTCACCAAAGAAATTGACCAATCAAAATTGTTATTTGATATGTTGAAGCCTACCATAATAGGATCGTTCAACCCAAGTTTTATTGAAATCGTGCGATTGATTAAGGAGTACCCTTTTTAAATGGTGCCGGAAGATTTTCACAAAATCAAACATGGCTGCCAATACATTAACCTATTAGAATTCTGAATAGAATATCTAGACGCTACCACTATAGGATCCATCCAGGCAAATTTGGTTGAAATTGTTCAAGCAGTTAATGAGGAGCAGCGTTTTAAACAAATTCCCTTTTTTTCAGAAAATCCAAGCTGGCCACAAAAAAAACAATCAAGCCTTCAAAAATTTCTGTACATAAGATCGGAAGCGTACCAATCTAGAGTACTTCCAGCCGTATTGTGCAGGCAGTTATTAATGAGTAGCGTTTTAAACAAATTCCTGCCATTTTTTGGCAAATTCAAGATGTCAGCCGAAGAAAAAAACTGACCGATCAAAATTATGTATACAAGTTTGAACCCACTCTAGCGCGCTTCCAACCAAGTTTGCTTGAAATTGGCAAGTGGTTAATGAGTAGGTAGTATCCTTCCAGCCAAGTCTGGTTGAAATTGCACAAGTAGTTAATGAGAAGTAGCGTTGTAAACGATTTCTCAGCAATTCAAGATAGCCACCGAAAAGAGTGACCAATCAAAATTCTGTATACAAGTCCTGCAGCATACCACTCTAGGGTCCTTCCCACCAAGTTTGCGTGAAATCGACTCAGTGGTTAATGAGGAGTATAGGCTTTTAACTGATTCCAGAAATTTTCAGAAAATCTAAGATTGCCACCGGAAAAATTGACCAATTAAAATTCTCGATAGAATCGATGAAGCATGCCACCACAGGATTATTCCACCCAAACTTTGTGGCAATTGGGCCATTGATATTGGAGTAGGGATTTTCCAGACAATTTTTAGGAAAATCAAAGATGGCCACCAAATAAATTGACCAATCAATATTTTGAATAAACAATCTGGAGCCTACCACCATAGGATCCTTCTAACCAAATTTGGTTGAAATCGGTCAAACCGTTAATGAGATGCGATTTGACGGACGGACGATGGACAGCCGCCATGGCATAAGCTAACAAGAGTTTTAGTGAAACTCAACATATTCCCGCAGCAGACAAAACTTTAACAAATTTTAGCTTTTCAAGGGAGATAACTCTGGCGAATATGGACAGACTTTGTTGAAATGAAATCATGACACTTCGTCTATCCCTAACACATCTGCTGAAAAGTAAATTGTGAGTGAAGAAAATTTTGAAAGATTTTTGCTTTTCAAGGGAGATAACTGGAAAATATGGGTGGATTTTGCCAAAAAGAAATCATTGCACATTGTCTATCCCTAACACATCTGCTGAAAAAATTTGTGATTGTAGGTTCAAAACTCTTCGAGATCTGCTCCGGACAAGAAATCAGACAGATGGACACATGGACAGACAGCGAGCGCCATCACATAACAGCTTATGAGGGTGTATAAAATTTTTTATTTGTTTAGCCTCAGTGTGCGACTGAATACATGTATCACTGATGTTTTTCTCATGAGTCACTGAGACTGATATATTGAACGACTCATTGAGTGACCGAAAGTTTTTGGCTGGAATCAGTCTACTTAACACTTTAACAAGTGCTCAAACCTGACAAAAATTACCTCTAGTGATCTTGAGAAATGTCCATTTGCATACCATGCGAAATCTATCTTTCAAAATTTATGACTGGAATGACTAACTGAGCCAGTCATTCCAGTGGTAAATTTTCAAAAGGAGTCTTCTCTTAGTCTGCAAATGGACATTTTCTATGAGAAAATTGAGATTTTCTTGAACAAATTCAACGGTTAAAGTGTTAAAGTCACATACATGTATAATTATTCACATGCTATATAATTAACTGACAAGCTGTTGATAATTAACATTAATCAAATTGACAATTCAAACAGGAAGACTAGCGCGTTCCTGTGCAATTGTGCATATATCTCGTGTGATATGGCCTCAGGCAAGAAATGACTAATTATCTAGTTAATTATGATGATTCAATCAATAACATTTAGATTAAAATTAATGTAACCGGCAATAACATTGCTTTAATAGTGTCTAACGGATATAAAGAGGAATGAGCATTTTTGGTAGCATACTGAATATGTACATATAGACACACCCAGACATAACAACTCTAAACACACTATTATTAACCATATAGCACTCTGGTGTCACAATTTTCAAATTTTCAAATTAAATTAAAAGATAAACTGGTGTACATTTTTCAACAAATTTGGTGGGAGATGGTGCTGTCGTAGACAGCAATATCTTTCAGCAAAATTGTTGAAAAATGCACACCATTTTTTTTTAATTGACAGTAAAATATAGAATATTGACATCAGAGTGCTAAGGGTTAACCCTTACTTAAGCTTTCTCTAAAAAAAATGTCCATTTGCGGACCAAGAATCTATTTTTGAAAATTTACCACTGGAATGACTGGCTCGGTTATCGAGCCAGTCATTCCAGTGTTAAATTTTCAAAAATAGTCTTCTCTTGGTCTGCAAATGGGCACTTCCCAAAATCACAGATAAAGCCATTTTTGGCTGTTTTGAGGCTTAAAGGCTTAATGTCAACATTAATTGAAATGTTCAAACACAACATGTAACCTGGGTTAATCAGTCTCCCCAGAATGGAGAGTATTAACTTAGCCATGTCTATCAGTGTCTGGTGAGATAAATCGAGTTCTACAGATGGGAGCTTCACCATACTTGGGTGGGAGGTTGGGGTTGGGATGCTGAAGAACTGTATTGATTTTGAGGTCGAGATAAAAAAATCAACTAACATGGTGGGATGGTGAGACGCGAAATTCTCTGGAATGCTAGTTGAATTGCATTTATTTCAGGATCAAAATCAATATCATCAGACACAAAATGTCAGAAGGGTAGACGATAGACGATAGTTCTTAAATTCCAAAACCGTCCTCTGCAATGGTCCTGAGGAATGTTCATTTGAATGCCAAGAGAAGACCGACTATCATGACTATTAATAATCATCTAACACTGGAATCAATGCCTCGATAGCTGACCAGTCTTTTCCGGTGGTAAATTTTCAGAAACAGATTTCTCTTGACATGTAAATGGATATATTCATTAAGCAAAAATCAGAATTTTCGACGGAAATCTTGACCCTTACATGGTAAAATACTAAGTACTTCTACTAGTAGTACTATTAATAACTAATACTAGTAGTGGTGATTCTGGGAATTTTTTTCAGAGGGCCATGCAAAATTTCCACAATTTGGGTAAATTTACACCAATTTGGGTACATGAACATCTTTAGAAATATTTTTTTTAAATCTGATGTTCTGAGAGGGCATTTTTGCAAGCAGAGTGATAAAATCTTGGCTAAATAATCTGGGCAAATGTGTATTTCCCCCAAAATTCTTTCAAGTGTGCCAGTCTACCATGATATTTCCCCTCCAGTCGCTATGCCACTGGCTATTACCCATAGGCCATAGCTATGTGTAGTATACTATAAGCGACCTCAGGCATTTAAACACTAGCCTTGAAAGATGCACTCAGATGTACTACACACACCCCATAAAGGAGGAGTGCCCAGTATAAGATTGCAAATACCATGGTCAAACAACAATGAATGTAGTTCTCAATCCACTTCACAGATCAATGAAACCACTTACCAGTACCACTTTCATTGACAAATCCCTGAAAACCTATATTCAAAACAACATAAAAGTTATTCTATTGAATGTTTTGAAATTAATTTGACTGGAAGGCTTTGCTGCCCAATTTCAAAATATTTAACAGTTTTCCTAAAGCTTAGGGTTGCCTTGAAAATGAGATACGGGGAATTCATCGGTGAAAGCATAACTCCACTATATGATAATTCATAATTGGTATCAATTTTGGATGCATACATTATGATTTTGCCACATTCTAAAACGGCACTTTAGCTGTAAAAAACATAGTTTCACAAATTCAAACTACCCTTAGGCTTTCTTCTAGTATTAAAACCTTGCAATTAACCTAATTTTGACATCAATGTGATAATGGTTAACTCATAATAATGGCCAGAAGAGAACAATTGAGTCATGGACTCAGACCAATATTATATGTTCTACTATCTGGACAAGTCTTGAACTCTTTAACACTCAAATTTGTTCATGAAAATTTCAATTTTCTCATAAAAAATGTCCATTTGCAGACCAAGAGAAGACTATTTTTGAAAATTTACCACTGGAATGACTGGCTCGGTTATTGAGCCAGTCATTCCAGTGGTAAATTGTCAAAAATAGTCTTCTCTTGGCCTGCAAATGGACATTTCTCAAGACCACAGTAGAAGCTGTTTTGGCCGATATGAGAGTTAAAGGGTTAACTCTTGATTGAAATACAAGTGCCTCAAATTCATGGCTTGTCATGGCCAGCGACAGCTCCATGTCAAATTACAAGGGGTTACAGTTCAAATGTCAAGCCGGCCAAAATTCTTTTTTTACAATGATCGTAAGAATTGTCTATTTACAGGCCAGGAGAATGATCAGTATGAAAACATGAAGCCAGTCATTCCAGTGATATATTTTCAAATAGAGCTTTCTCCGGGCTTGCAAAAATAGATATTGAATTTAGGAAATATTTTTTTCGTTGTGAAAAAAATGTGATGATTAAATGGTTAAACTATTGCTAATCTTAGCATCGGAAACAACAGGCCTACAGTTCCTGCGCAGAACCATTATTATATATTTGAACCAGAAGTTCATCGAGGTGGTCTTTAGAGCAGGCGTGATTGTATGGGAGAGGCAACAAAATTCTTATATAGAATTTTTTACACATATCTTCCAAGTGTTGTTCAGATCTTATGCATACAAGCCTACAATCCCAGGACAGGTGTTTGCACATAGGTGCTAATTACCTGTGAATAGTCACATGCAGGCGTGAATTGTTTGAGGTAATTATCCTGTAGCTAATCCACTTAGTTCAGGTGAGGGTACACTAACCTGTGAGAGAACAGACTATTTGGTTAACAGATTACTACATGCTTGAGCAATGCAGGGACTGTAAGAATATGGGAGGGTGTGATTCATACCACACACAATGATGTTGTCACTGCTGAGAGGTCTAGATAAGAATATAAAATACTTTAAAACGTTTTTGAAAACAAATCTAAACCTGATTAAAAGATCACCCACATTTCAGTGACAGTAATTAAATAGCACAATATTTAGTTATGCTAGTTGCAGTCGAATATGTTGAAAGAAAATGAAAAAAAAAATGACAATTCATTATAATAGAAAGAATATTCTGATTAACATTTTGAAATTAATCCGACTGGGAGCTGTCGGAGCAACAGATCCCAGTCCAATTAGTTTAATAATATTCAACAGGTTTATTTAGACTTTTTAATTGAAACACAGATTTCAAACGTTATAAAAAGGGTCCAACAAAAAAATGTATCTTGTAGACCTCTATAGGCAATTTCTGAATCAATTCCATAATCACAATAAACCATTCACCCACACCCTAAACACATGGTTTGGTAAAGTAGGGTCTGACATGCATCAATCTTCATAAGATTAATTTAGGCATGCATTTGTTTGATCAAAGTGTAAGCAAACACTATCTCTAGCTAAAGACATTGACACTAAATTTCATTCACTGAACATATATAGCTGACCAGTGTTCATTTTGTAAACAATGTTGCTGTTTAAATGGATGTCTAAGAGACAGTAACAGTTTTCAACGTAATTGGTTTGAAAACAGACATCAGCTTTGTTTGAACTACTGACAATTAACCTTCTGAGCATGATAAGCAATTAGGGTCAAAGATCTGCTAACTAGTAATCACTTAATCATTTGCATGTTGATGCATATATTTAAGTGGTTAATGAATGGCTCCATAACGACCATAATGATATCATTTACAACAAATCTAGTCTTAAATATAATCCTTGAATGAAAAATTTCGCCCGGAAAGGCTGACTCTGGAACATTTACTACTGAGTACTGATATAACTCAGACTGGCTCAGTTATTGAGCCTGTCATTCTAGCAGTAAATTTTCAGAAATTATATTTGGCTCTTGGACGGCAAATGGATATTCCAAGACCACGTCTGCATCGGTCGGTTTGGTTAATTAAAGGGTTAAAGTTTAGCGCTAAGAATTGATGCATTCAAATGTTCCATTTTCTTTCTGAAGACAGTGTTCAAAATCAGAACTGATCAATACATGTAGTTACTTGGGTTGTTACCGCATTTAATAATACATGTAGTTACTTGGGTTGTTACCGCATTTAATAATACATGTAGTTACTTGGGTTGTTACCGCATTTAATAATACATGTAGTTACTTGGGTTGTTACCGCATTTAATAATACATGTAGTTACTTGGGTTGTTACCGCATTTAATAATACATGTAGTTACTTGGGTTGTTACCGCATTTAATAATACATGTAGTTACTTGGGTTGTTACCGCATTTAATAATACATGTAGTTACTTGGGTTGTTACCGCATTTAATAATACATGTAGTTACTTGGGTTGTTACCGCATTTAATAATACATGTAGTTACTTGGGTTGTTACCGCAATTAATAACAGTGTTTATTAACTCGTTAACCCTTAGACCTTTAAGACTCAAATTTGTGCAAGAAAATTTCAAATTTGTGCAAGAAAATTTCAAATTTTTCTTCATACAAAATGTCCATTTGCAGACCAAGAGAACGTGTTTTTTAAATTTACCATTGGAATGATTGGCTTGGTTATCGAGCCAGTCATTCCATTGTTAAATTTTCAAAAAATAGTTTTTTCTTGGTCTGCAAATGGACATTTCTCAAGACCACTACAGAAGCCGTTTTTGGCTGATATAATGATTAACGAGTTAGAGACCATACTCAACAAATTCTTTACGAAGTAAGGAATATTCTGTTGAATATTTTGAAACTCCTGAGTCAGACTGAACAACAATTGCAGAATAGTGTGTTCACAAGCATGTAACACTCAAACTGGCACAAAACGCCTTCTGCAGTGGTCTTGGGAAATGTCCATAAATTCGCATACCAAGTTGAAGAGCAGGCAACTTTTGATAAATTATCGCTGGAATGACAGCCTCATTAACCGAGCCTGTCATTCCAGTGAAAAATTGTCAAAATTGAGAAAATGCAATTTAAAAAAATATATATATGATCGTTACCCTTTTAACCCTCATGCAAAAAATGGTTTCAGCAGTGTTCTTGAGAAATGTCCATTTGCAGATCGAGAACAGACTATTTTTGAAAAATTTACCACTGGAATGATTGGCTCGAGAACTGAGCCACTCATTCTAGTGGTAAATTTTCAAAAATTGGCTTCTCTTGGTCTGCAAATGGACATTTTCTATTAGAAAAAATTTGAAATGTGATAAGATAAGATCAATATAACACTGGAGAACCATAATAAAGTCTAACTCTTCGTAAGGACCACCTCTATATATCTAAGACAAGTTATGAACTCAGAAACTTGATGACTGGCCAGAGACCACACCTCTCAATAAATGCAATATTTCATTGGTCCCCAGAGTAGCCTGTATAGACGAAAGCAACTGTTGAATATTTGTAAATTAATATGACTGAAAGCAATCTTAGGCAGCAAAATTTGACTTCCATTCATATTAATTTTAAAATATTCAACAAAACATGCTATGCATCAGCGTATATGGAGGGATTAAATATATATTCCACAATAGCAGCCAGTTAATCAATCAATCAATACACAATTGTCTCATCCACTCTCAGGAGTGCCAGGTGAATAATGATTAATGCAGACATATATTTTCCATAATAATATACTGATCAACACATATCACCCCATTCCGCCAAACATTTAACCCCTTAGTTGTCAAGCTGTTAAAAAATTTCTAACTTGGTCTTGAGTCCTGAATGTTCATAAATTTGCTGGCAAAGAGAAGAATATATTTGTGAATTTACTGCAAAGGTAATAGAGAAAATAACAGAGAAAGTAACTGCAATGGCAAATTTTCCAAAATTGTCTTCTTGGCTGGTAAATTGACTAAGCAAGTTTTGTGATTCTCTTGACCAATCGCGACTATTATGTCGCTATAGTGTCTGTACAGAATAGGTTATTTTACTCCACAAAGTGGTCGCTTAACCCTTTAACCCTCGAGTTTGTTCAATAAAATTTCAATTTTCTCATAGAACATGTCCTTTTGCAGACCAAGAGACGACTATTTTTGAAAATCCACCACTGGAATGACTGGCTCGGTTATCGAGCCAGTCATTCCAGTGGTAGATTTTCAAAATAGTTTTCTCTTGGTCTGCAAATGGACATTTCTTGAGACCACTGCAGAAGCCGTCTTTGGCTGATAGGAGTGTTAAAGGGTTAAGACAAGAGCACTTTATGAATCTAAAAGCTGGAAGCTGTTTAGCATGTTCTTGTATCCATCATGTGTTCATGGCTGGCGGCAATGATCTGTTATTAAAGAATGTTGCTGCAAAGTATGCACGACTACAAGTCTACAAACCTAAACTTGTTTTATATGCGAAATGGAAATATTTAGTGTGTGATTTTGAGTGAGTGGTCAGGAGCTATAATCAGGAAGAGTGCCTAATTTATGCCTAACTGCCGACACCTGTTTAGAATACCTCACTAGTTATTAGGTCATATCCATGAAGAGGCCGATAAATATTCAGTCAATAAATTTTATGTGAATTAGGCATGTTTTTGTCCTTCAGTACCTTTCACGAACAGACCTGGAACCAATAATTTGACAGATAGACATACTTAAATAATTATTAATAGTCGCGAGTTGGAACGGAAAGGACATGGGTGGGTAAAGTAGACAATGCTTCTCATCCTGGCTATAATAATAAATAAATTGACTTTCACAATCCAAGGGGTCTCACCTTACAAGTGATGGTCATTGGCTCCGAATCATCCAGGAAACGAATTGTGCATGAGAACTCCTCTTTGAGGTCACTTTTGCTGCTCAATCGCTTGAAAACGCTCATCTTGAATTTGAACTTTAGATCACATTCATAAGTAGATCTGACAGAAGGTATACTTTATAACGGTATAGATTCCACAGAATCGATGCATTCAATACAATAAATTCCAAGATGGAGGTATGCGCTGAAATTTTCGCTCAACCAGCTAGCGGCGAAATGACCCAGTTTTCTCCTGACGACCTAGCGAACACCTGGTTGAACGTGTGCAAAATTAAACCTCTCCCCGCTTACTATGTTCGTTAGTTCTTACGGACTGATGAGACAACTGGCGAAATAATGTGAACGGTACAAAATCTTTGCTGATAAATAGAGACGGTATACGTTACGAATTACACGCTTAGGCGCTTCTGATGTCATATTAATCGAGTCTAGAAATAATATTGACGGTTCCATAATCAAGGGATCGACTCCAAATAATGAGCCTACAAAATGGAGTCGTTTGTTTATTTAAAGGAGTAGTTCACTTATGTTCAAGCCACTGCTTTTTTGTTGTCTGCGCGAAGATTGATCGAAAAGCTGTGAATGAGATCTTGTAACATTAAAGGTGATCGGCCGACAGGGGTGGGGGTTTGGTGCGGGTGGATGGGGTTTGGGTTTGTGTGTGTGTGTGTGTGTGTGTGTGTGTGTGTGTGGGGGGGGGGGGGGGGGGGGGGGGGGGGGGGGGGGGGGGTTGCAGTTCAGAGAGAGAGAGGTGATCCGGGAATTCACGCCACCCCACCCACCTCTACTCTCCTGCACAAGTCTAACATGGCACAAACCCAGCGATTGTCTAAAAACGTTCCCCATGCAACGATCATTCCTAACTGTCACATTGTAAATGAATTGAAATTTGTTTTGTTATAGGTATGAACTCTTTTCCCGTTCATTACATTTCTGACGTAATTTTTGGTTCTAGGAACGTAGATTTATATTAGTTAAATATTTCAGGCATTTACACACATCGCTTAATATGTTGAATTATAGGCATAGTTATACATAGTAATACATGTTCAAGGCGCAAGACTAGTGCCTATTTATGGTCATAGTTGTGTTTTATTTAAACCTTGTGGGTAGAATGGGGATGCTTCAGACAGAGGGATGATCTATACAACCCTTTGCAATACCCAAATCTCACCTGCTACGAATCCCTGATTTGCTGAAAACATTAATCTTTGACGTCATATTGTAAATGAACTGAAGTGTGGCAAATTGCTTAAATAGTTTGGGGTTGATGGACAAAGCTACTCTATGGGTTTCTGAACCATCCCTAGTACTTCCTACTAAAAATTGACATTTCTTCCTGACTTCCCATTCAATGACTGAACATTGAGTCAATTAGATCTTGGCTATTAATTGTCAAATAACCTTTCTGTAATTTTTAATGTAATTAAAATATACATTTTGAGTGGTTGTGTCCGGAAAATGATTATGTCCAGAAGTAGCTAGTCCAAACATCCCTACCATAGGTGATGTTTCGGACAGCGTAGCGGCTTACAAAACCCCTATTATATACTGATCCATATTAAAGACTTGACTCGACTTGACGACGTAGATCCCTCACTTCTCTTGGGAATGGTTGCATCAACCTGAATATTATAAACCTGAAGAGAGCCGTATTATCATTCAAAAACTTCCTGTCTTCGTGTCTGATATTGACCAGTCTTCTTATTTGGTGATAACTAGGTTAGTCTTTTTTCTCGATATTGGTACAATGCATAGCAATGTCATCTAGTGGTGGACTAGATTTTCTTGAATATTTCATATGGTAAATCGGCTGAACTGGAGTCAAGAAGAAAGATGCATACTTTACTTACTTCATCTGTCATTCTGTGCCTTGACTCCAAAGTATCCATTAATTCAGACTTCACGTCTAGATTATCACAGAGTGTATATCGAAGTTGGTTCATAATGCGTCATCCCACAACGTCATTAATTGTACATTGCAGCAGGAAGTGTTCTAATGTCTCTGTATGCTTCAGACAAAGCAGACACATATGATCTGATGTAGAGCTATTACGCCACCTTTTATTGGGCTGTAGCTGAAATGTTCCGGTCAGCATCAAGTTTTTTTACTGTAGCTCTGTAAACACCCCACAGACTATTACTGATGGATTCTATTACTGGATGTGTTTTTTTGAGTGAGATTTGTTATGAGGATAATCTCATTGATGTATAAAGCTCCACTTGCGATCTGAGGTATGCGACCCAGTATTCATCTATAGCCTTGTTTACTGTTGCTTTCCAAATGCCCTTAGTTGGTTGATTATCCAGAATAGTGTGGGCTGAAGGGAGCGAAAATTTTGCCAGCAAATTCCTTGTTGTACAAATCCAGTTGTCATTGTTATATATTTTAAGCACCCGTTGCCTGTTAAGTATTTCATATTCTGCTGCATTCCTATATCGATGGAGGCATCCCAGAAGGACCAATAGCTTGGCATCAATAATTGCTTCTAAAGGCCAGATTCCTAGGAGCGAGTAGCACGCAACTGCTGCTACCGTTGCTGGAAGCGTGAGCAGCCTGTTTAACATGATTCTGAATTATTTCTCCAGAAAGTCTAATTCTCTTCTACATGGGAGCACAATCTCTAATCCATATATTAATACTGGTATTACATACACCAGAAGCATGCTTCTTAGTATCATGGGAGGAAGGCCACCTTTACCGTGAATTCCTGCTCCCAGTAATCAATAGAGGGAAAGACGTGCCTTCTTTAGATTATTTTCACAAGTAGCTTGAGCACTGCCTACCTTTGAATCCCTAGATGAGTTGTGGAATCTGCGACCTGTATCTTCTGGAAACCAATTTCCCATGTACTAGGGAGATTACTAGGGGCACTCTTGCCATTGGTAATGATTACACTTTTTGCCCCTTGATATTTGTAGCGCCTACTATCTGCATAGGCTGTACCTATATTCAGCTGAGTTTGGAGGTCAATGCAATTTGTCGAAAGAATAGTTAAATCGTCTGCCACGTATGGGCTGGAAAGACAGAAATTTGATAACATACGTGTAGACAGCGAAGGTGTTAAGCTTTAGTGGGATACAATTTTAACCTCCCTTCACTCAATTGATTACTGACTAGGATTATTTTTGTGAAAACTGTTTGAACCATCCCGCTCTCTGTGTCTCTCTTAGTGCATAACTGAGCAGTACATATATAGGATTAGTGCACATCGTTTTGTATAATGGAGTAGTGCATAGCAGAATATAAAAGTGCAATGCATAGAGTGTTATATATATATATATATATATATATATATATATATATATATATATATATATATATATATATATATATATATATATATATATATATATATATATATATATATATATATATATATATATATATACAGTGCATAACAGTTCAGTTTGTAGCTGTACAGTTCAGATCACTGTACAGCCCAGAGCAACACCCAGCCCGGTATTGTATTACCCAGCGCAGCAGTGAATCTGAGACAGCCATTATGAAAGATTTGAAAAAGAATAGGGGATAGTGTTCTTAATTATTTAGGAAATTTGATCTAATTTGTATATGCTTTCAAAATTCAAAATAAATACATGTGGTGCTGTGAGTAGTATATTACTACATACATAGTGATACATTCGTATATATGGTTGCGCTATTTAAGACTTGAAATATATATAATGTAATGATAGATTCGAAGTGAGCTAATAAATTAGCTTCGGTTAAAATGTCTAATCAAAATGTAATGGTTTATGTCGTGAATGGATGCCCCTTTAATAACTACTTTAACGAGTAATTCATTGGTTTCTCGGATCAGACTCGATTCCAACAATTGTAGGAATCGTTTAAGGCTAAAAATGCTCAGCCTCGTTCTGGCGATATAACTTTTAGACATTAATAGGAAAACACCTTATTATCACGTGACTGTCCAGACGCAACAAAAGGGAATCCCAGAGCTGTCAATTATAGAGGTCGGCTATTCTGACGCAGCGTGACCGCTGGTTTGCTATAAAATCTACCCGTTCAAGTTCAATATTATTTATTTTATGATTAATGTACATACAATGCAGGTGCTCCACTCAAGGAAGTGCCTATAAGGTGGTCCTTATAGGTATAGATAGGCCTATGTATATTCAGATTCAGATTATTTATTGGCATAAAATCTTTTACACGAAGATGTAGCCAAACATGACGGTTGTTATACAGACATATGCTATGGAATACAAGAGACGCAGTACGAATAGTGAATAATTATGATATAAAAATGCAAATAATGTATGGCGGCAAAATATATATGCAAATGTCTAAACACACGTCATGTTGCAGGATTATCATTGGTAGACATCTTATAGTTACATAGTATGTGATCTAACAAATAAACACACAGATTAGTTTGTGTTGTTTTAACCATAATGACACATCTAATATGCATGGAGCTAGACATTAAATTGACCCGTATCCCCAAAAATGCCAGTGCCGTTATTTCTTAGGAAACGTCAATAAGATGCTGAATATTGCGAAGATAATCTGACCGGAAACCGATGCTGCCCTTCCAAAACTTTCAACATATAGACACATCGATTGGCACAGGCAGTAGCGGGTTATAATAGGGGCAGAATGGGGGTGGGGGGGGGGGGGGGGGTGGAGGCAGTAGCGGATTATAATAGGGGCAGAGGGAGGTGGGGGAGGGGGGCATTTGGTCCCAGATCATGACCAGCCCCCAATTTTTTCTATCGAAAATTTTGCAGTTTGTCCTTTTGCAAACGAGATGCCCAGAGAGCTATTTTCGTTTGGAAAGAGAGAAACTGCCTGGTGAATAGAATGATAGGCTAATGAATGTTCACAATCTTAGTATATGACATGTCTTACCATAAACACTCTTTTCTCATTTGACTGCTTGATTATCTCCAAGAATGTTCTAAATTACAGGTAAAATAAAAAAAATCAATATTTGCACTCAGAAGGCTGGAAATCGCATCACAGCAGGTTTAAACTCACAGAATTTCTGGGTGGTGGGCGTGGGGTGGGGGAAGGGAGGGTGAGCACCACCCCCACTCCCCACGAAACCCACCACCATCATTTTTTAGGGGGACACCCCCTCAACGAGTCCCTTCCAAACCTACCCCAAGGACCACCCCCTTCAATAATATCTGGATCCGCCTCAGAAGATGAACACTGTAATGGAATAGAAATTCCATTCAGACTTACAATGTTCGTCTTATTCTCTATTATATATTGTTTCAGTATTATTCTTTGGTAATGGGTTCCTTTTTTGTTTGATTTTTCAGATTATCCGTGATGACAAACTATAGTGGTGAGTGGTCATTCAGCGTCCCCCAAGCCCACGTGAAAAACTAATCATTTGAAGTTATTCTTTGTATGGAATATGTAAGAATTAACCGTATGACAGTATGACCATATATCCATATGTGCCTCCCGGTAGTAAGGCGATGGGGTGGGGGTGGGGTGCGGTGGGGGTGGGGTGGGGGTGTCTTAGTGTCTTATTTGTTCATTATATATTGTTTCACTAGTCTTCTTATTAAAGAGGGTTTCTTTTGTTTTGAGACTTTTCTGATGTTTTAGGAGTCAGATGGTTCATCATTGTATTACAGTATAGTATTATTTTTTTATCTTCTAGATGCTCTCAGATGGCACCACCTGCTCTTCCAGGGGTAAATTTGGCCCTTCAGTTGGCTGTTAAATTATTCATTAATTTCATTTTTTTGTTCATTCTGTTTTTTATCCAGTCCTGCTTTCACAAATGAGCGAGTAAAAATTGAAATTAAATGGCTAAAAAAGAATAATTTAACAGCCAACTGATGGTCCATATTTACCTCTGGAGATGCAGGATATGCCATCTGCAAGCATCTAGATTTCGCAATTTTCCGGAGAGGACCCCCGGACCCCACTTTGGGTTTGCCTTTCGCTTCCACTCAACTACACAAATATCCTTTGCCCCCAGCCCTGGCAAGGCTTGATTCGGCACTGGGCACAGGTAGACATGCATGTAGTCTGCGGTGTGCTGGGAAAGATCGACATGTTATGCTGTGACTTTGATTACGGGTTGGTCCACAAGTAACCGTCCACCAGTAACCAAAGTCACAATATAATATGTGCTTAGCATATTTGTTACGGCATTTTGCTTTTTAATGGTGCATTTTGAAACACTGCTAAATACCGATTTACAAACCTTAGTGTATGTGTCTCCCTTATTATACGACATTAAGAATACAAATTTGTCATCTAAGCTAAAATTAGAGATATCTACAAAAGAGTTGAGGGAATTAAATAGAGCCAGTCTTTCAATTTCATAGACTGGGCAATGAGCAATGAAATGCTTCTAGTCATCAACAACTCCGGCAGAGTACGCGGACACAGCCAGTATTGTTCTCTGGACAGAGAAGACCAACACAAGCCAAGATGGAACAGGACCTTGCACTGAGTGATACCGAGCCGTCTAGTGACCAACTAGATATGAACGATACGCCGATATTAGAAATTGCTGTCGCCATGGCAAGGCTCTAGAAGACACCACATGAGATACCATCATTGACCGAATCCAACGTTTTTACAGGGAAATTCAACACCTGTTCCCTAGCACTTGCGCATCACCAGCTGCGACCTCTACGATAGCATCCTCATTTGCTGTCACCATCACCACTGTAAGTCCGAATCTCCCGGTCGTTCCTACCACAATCACGTCTTCCGCCGATCTTACCACCATTGTTGTGCCAACCTGTGTAACCTCTTCTCCATCACAAATTGTTACCCATCCATCAGTCATGACGCCTACGCCCATCTGGCGAAATGTCGCTGCACCGCACATCTCTCCAACTTTCACGTATGCCACACTAATATCCTCTACGTTCGTCCAGACATTGTCCGAGTCACCGCCGCTTTTCCTGTCCAGGGATTGACAACAACATCTACTGGTACAGCTGTCATGACTTTTGCTGCTACAATAATAGCCTCCACCAACACGGCTTTTACCACCTTGACCGCAACCACAATTGTCATAACTGCTGTGGATACCCTTGCCACCACGGTTCCTACCGTTAGCCTAACTGCCACTTCAGCCTTCATCACCAGAGTGAATTCCACTTCCGCTACTGGTATTCCTGCCACTTCAGCAGTCGCTTCGATCAGCATCGCTGAATTACATCCTCCCGCCTCGCCGACGAGCAGTGCGTCACTGCCGGCACACCACTTCTCAATGCACCTTGACGACACTACGAGCGCCTGCCTGGTAGACTTGCTTCGCCGAATTCAGACCTGCCATACTGCTACCTTTAGGACAGCAAACTTTCAGCGGCGGACCCGTTTGCTTCTGCATTTCTATGCTTTCACCGCTCTCCTCGTGGACTCGGGTATAGTGACTGCACCTGATCACATCTAGAAGATGAGAGACTTGTGCAGCCATCATCTCCTCATATTCTCACAGGGAGTCCAAACTGCCATTGCACCCATTAGTCGTCAGATCCTACCACTGCCGCAACATCCGTCCTGCTCCCTGCCTAGAGAACCACAGCGAGCCACCCTTTGTGTGCTATCAAGAAATCGACGCACGTTGATTCCTAGTAAGAGAAATTGCTGTTCTCGCATTTTTATTTAACTTTTCGCTGCTGACGACCTTCCTAAGATGAACTTGATCCGGGCCCACTTCTGGATCAACTTCCGCATCATCATGCCTTTCACGTCTGCAATGTCTTTCCACGCCACTTCTCTTGCGACACATCTCTCCACATCAACAGGGGGTAAGTCGGAAACTTGTCTGGCAGCAGCGGGAATCGCAGAACGGTCTTTCATGACAGGGTAACCCAGTAGTCCTAGAGCGGCAGAACTTGGTGCGGGTGATTCATTCTTGGACAACATCGAAAGATCTATCAGCAAGGATGGTGAATCTCCAGGCATGGTACCGGAAAGGACGGGTCCTGGATATTCGATAGCAAGTCTCGCAGCTAAGCGCTGGGAACAAATAGGCAGGGATCTCTTGACAGCGGTTAGAGTATCGGTTGTTATGTCATGCTTCTTGACATTGGCATGATGCCAGCCTTCATCGATGCAGATAAATACTGAAGGCAGGAGTGGCAGACAGCTCGAAGTCCAAGATGAACTTGGTTTTCATGTGCATGCAGGTCATTAGACCTGGTAAATGTCTTTTCACAAGATGGATTTTAACCATCTTCAATTGACGACGACTGAGTTCTTTTCTTTCTTGTGTATATACCCATGGAAAGGAATATTAATAATCAGCCTTCCCAGACCACACTAGAAAGAATATATACAGTTAGGGCAGAGGAATCCTTAATTAGCGGCTTGGTAAGAACTTGTACCGAAATCAGGATCTCTTGTCTGGAATCATTCTTTAGTCCAGACAGGCAGGACTTCTTAACAAGCGCTATCTACACTGTGTCAACAGACGTGAGTACTCTGAATGCTCTTATCGTGTTCGAGGTGTGGGGGGTGGGGGCAGGGCTTTCATTTAATTTCTCTCGACCTTACGATTGCAACTACTTTCCTTCGGGCAGTGGAGTTTTATCGCTTTGCAGTGATGCGGTCGAAATAAGTTTCACAAAATCTTATTCGGTGGCAGGGGTACGCTATACTTGGGAGGAAACTAGGTTATATGTCAGGGGTGCGAAAAAGGTGGTGGCAGCAAAAAAAACTGAGGCGATTCATAACGATCATAGTTTATCCAGCTTTGATGGTTTGTATGAGGATCATTTGTTTTATGACCAGATTTCACGCGAGAGTGGAGATGATGAGCTTGGGAGTTTTTTAGCGGAAATCACAAGTGGATCTCCTATTATTTTATATACAGAAATAATACTCCAACACATGGCATCGGCTTGTGTCAAGTATTAGTTGTTTTTTTTAAAAGTCCGCTTATCCAAATGGCGAGGTTGCCTGCACATTAGTATAAGTAGGTTATACATATAGACAGTGTTTATGAAATCTACCACCGGCTTCATCGTGTCGGGTTTTCCCGGTTTCAGTGAATACCATTATAACTAGTGAACACGTGTACGCCGACCTTTATGACCCATATGTGTATAGCCACTCAGAGATGCTGGTTAAGATTGTTATTTAAAACATCAGGAACTTCCAATCTCAGGTGATTTTGAAAAGGATCTGATGTTAAATGCTGCAACATTCCTTGTCAGACATGAGGAAGTGGTTAGACTGAGGCCTTCGGTGGTATCAACAATACAGTTATTAATAAGGAAAAAATAGTTACCTCTCCGGGATGTAGAAATTGTTTGAGTGTACCTTTCGTGACCATCTCGGTCACTTCTTCAGCACTAACTGACGGTCGCTGGCAACGTCACTCTGGTCAGTTCTTGTTGAGTCACGTGACAGCATGGACTGGCAGACTGCTGGTATACAGTAGCCATCGTCTCTGTTCATGAATCCCGGAGAGGTAACTATTTTTTCCTTATTATGAATCATCCTGGGATCGGGACCAACCTTTTCGGAAATACAGTTATTGTTTTGATACATTATCCCACATCGAGAATGGCCTCACTGACGGCGATGACGACTGTGAGCATTAATCGGGTATGTATTCTGTAGCGTTAGTTATGTATGGCAGAAGAAGTATAGTGGGGTAACTTCAGCAAGATGAAGATGGTGTTTTCTTGATCGAGGAGGAGGCAATCGGATCGAGAAGGGAGACTGTGTCTATCTATCCTTAGTCCTGCTGCGCTGAATATCTCTATACATATCCGTATGCACGAGGTGCATCCTTATGTACCAATGAGCGGCAGATTTCATTTACTTCGACGGGGTGTTCGTGTGCATACATTTCATACAGTTTTAATCCTCTCTTTTATATATATATGGCAGGGGTGTGGGTGTGAGGGTGGGGGTTGTGGGCAGTGAAATGGGGCCACTACCGAGCATAATATTGAACCTCGAGACGTAGGTGGGTATATACTACAGGGGCAAGGGGTATCAATGCAGTTTGGGGGTCCGACATCAGGGGTTGGTGGTTTGGTCTACGATAGTACTTGCCGGGGAGGGTGCTCGTACATTTTCATGCGCATCCTCCATGCGGTGATGGAGCAATTCTACTTACAGAGATGGGGAATTTATTTCTCCGGGTGCACATGGCATCACGATATCCAGCGGTAGCGATAACGTGTGACCTAACATCATATGTGCGAGTGTAAGTCTGAAACTAGAATGGACAGTGGTATGATAGGCCATCATCACGAAAGGGAGATGCAAGTCCAAATCGCGGCAATGTAGCTAAGTTTTCTTCGTCAGCGTGCTGGTGAGGGTTCGATTGAAACTGTACCATACCTTCACTATGCAGGTGGAAAGGGATAGTCCGCGTTTTTACTAGGACTGGGCGCGTGTACACGTGTACACGTTCAGGTGCGTGTACACGGTTACAAAAATCGTAACCGTGTACACAAAATTTTTTTAAAAATAAAATCTACATATCTATGTGAAGTAAGTAAGATAACCCTCAAAGAAAATCTACATATTTTTTGACAAATTAATTCCCCGAATTTGCCGCCACACTCTATCTGTCAATAATTTCTGAATTAACCCTTTAATGCTCAAGCGTCTCAAAACACGGCTCCTGCAGTGATCTTGGGAAATATCAATTTACAGACCAAGAGGAAACAGGTTTTGTCTTTTAAATTGTACCACTGGAATGACTGGCTCAATAACCGAGCCAGTCATTGCTACGGTAAATTTTCAAAAACAGTCATCTCCTGGTCTGTTCATGGGGAGTTTTATGAGAAAATTCCAATTTTCTTGAACGACTTTGAGAGTATGTATGAGAAACATCCTACAGCTGCAATCAGTCCTTCTTCGCTTTTTCCCACTGTGTCTTGTCTTCAGCCGAAATCCTTAGCTTCCTCAGATCCATTCCTGACTTGATTGTACCCAGTCCTGCTTTCTTGAGATCACCTCGTAGCACGCTTAACAGATTTATATAATAACGCCCTCTCCTGGCTTTGTATTTGCTGGCTCCGTGTAGAGTGTGCTGGTGTCTCTTCTAGCATCCTTAGCACATGGCCAAACATGGACCATCTTTGCTGGGCGATTTTTACAGACAGCGGCGATGTATTACACATCTTGTATAGTACATCGTTGGAAATTATGATGTCTGGTCATCGGTGTCCAGTGATGGTGTGTAGGTGTTTGCGGTGGCAGGCATCGAGTTTGTCTAGAGCTGCCTTTGGAGCTGCCCAGCTGTTACAGTTATACAGCATCAAGGATACGCAGGTTGCATTGTATAAAGGTAGCCTCTTTATCAAGGGCATCTTTGATCTACGAATCCATAGCTTCCAGAAGGACTGGAAAGCTATGTTCCCCATGACGCAGCGTGCAGAAATGTCAGCAGTACTGCAAAGCAGTGAGCCCAGGATTTTACTTTTCCTCCATGGTTCGCCGCCACGAAGTGGGTCGTCATTTTCTATAGTTTTTTGTCGATAGGTATATGTGGCTGAACTCTGTTTTGGATTCATTCATAAAGAGATTCTCAATTTTTAGTTTGCTTGCAGCTATTGGGAGAAGTTCGTCAAGGGGTTTCTTTTCCTCGTCTACGAAGTCCACATCGTCGGCATATTCCATCTCTAGCAGCATGCCCAGTATTAACACTGGGGGGTTTGGTCTTGTGGAATTTTCCCGCACATATTTCAATGCGGCAGCAAGGTAGCAGGTGAAAAGCACCGGTGATAGACCATCTCCCTGTAGGGAGCCGATTGATGTATCAAACTCACTGACTTCACTGACTTGACTCGTATGCTCAGCTTGGTATCTGCAAGCAGTAGTGTCACTAGTCGTAGCTCATCTTCATTGCAACTGGCCCGACATAGTACATCTAGGATCTTTGAGCGTTTAATTGTGTCGAAGGCTTGTGACATGTCAATGCCCATTTTGTGGAAGTCCCAGTGTTTGGACATGACTATCGACACAAGCATGCGTTGAGCCCATACAATGTCTGCGCAGCTGCGTCCATGTTTGAAACCACTTTGACATGATCCAGTGAACTAATCGATCTTGTCTCGGATGTGGCATAGAGTAACATTGGATAGGATTTTCCGTATGCTGTTGAGGAGCACAATGGGCCGCTGATTGTCGGGGGGGGGGGGGGGGGGGGGGGGCTCAGGTGGCTTCATGGGCTTGAGTAGTGCGATAAGGGTGCTTTGGCCTACACCCTCGATGAGAAGGTGGTGCATAAAAGCTGAATTGGTTATGTGCGTGATCGGTTTTGAGATAATGTCACTTGCATATTTGAATAGTTCATTGCTCATGCCATCAGGTCCAGATGCACGTCCATTTTTCAGGGCTTTAAGCACCTTCTCAACTTCTGCTGTTTTATTTGGTGTTAGTAATGGCCTGGTGTCTCCTGAGAATTGGTGCAAGGGCTCATCATCGTTGTCAGTGAGCTGTTCTTTGAACCATTCTCAGATCGCCTCGGCTTTTCCATGGTCAGTCCCGATAAAGTGTCCTCCAAATTTGAGAGTCAACGAGGTTAATTAATTATCCACACATAGCAGCAACGCCAGCACACCAGTATTCCTTTGAATAACCAACACCCATTGTCAGAACAGATAGGTGTGAATTACTGTTCAAGCGTGATCTTATCAACATAGATTATCGCCATGAATGTTGTGACATGTGGCACTTATCTAAGCTCACAGTGGACTGTTTGCTGCCAACCGTGTGTCAACTAATTAAAGGCCAAGCCAGCCAAAATGGCCTCTATAGTGGTCTTGAAGAATATGTCATTATTGAAAGCCTATTCGCATGTCGAGAGAAGACACCGAGCGACCCAGCCATCCCAGTGGTAAATTTTCAAAATGTTGTATTACATTTCCCTGCAGATTGACAATCAGTAGTCAGATTTCGATTTTTCTTAGCCAATCTTGACCATCAAAGGGTGAAAACACTGTTGCTTGATGTTGATCTGTCCCGAAAATACGAATTTTTGTCAAAAGCTGGTAAACAAGCTTTAGCCCTCTTGTGTCAACGTAACCCTATAATGGTCAGGCCAGCCAAAATGGCTTCGGCAATGGTCTCTATGTATTTCCCTTTGCAAGCAAAGAGAAGATTAGTTTGGTAAATTTATCACTGCAATGCGTGGCTCGGTAACCGAGCGACTCATTTCAGTTGTACTGTTTAAAAATATTTTTCTCTTGGACCCTGATCAAGCAAAAGTTAGGATTTTCCTTTTCGTTTTAATGTTAAAGACAACCTAAATTATCATTTAGTGGTCTTTTAGAAATACCCATTTGAATGAAATCAAAACGCTCTTTTTGTAAATTCCAATGATAATTTTACAAAATAGCCTTCTCTTGATCTGCAAATATAATTTAACGGAGAAAATCTTTTATATTTATCATTCGGTTAAATGTGCATATTCACAGCAGAATGGTTGGAAATAAAATTGTGAAAATTGTATACTTTTATTAGAGTCTTAAATTGTGTGCCTAGATGTAATGAAACGAAATAAATCTTAACATATGATGATCTCATTACGTGTAAATTAATAAAAAAAATTTAAGTTGTCAAGAGTCCCTAATTTATATTTAAAACAATTTTATTTTCAAACATCTTTATGTGAATATGCACCTTTAATCAAGATGAGTAACACTTTGAGCACTTAGACGTGCTGTTCACACAGGCGGGTGTGGGTGGGGAGGAGAGATAATAAATTTATCTTATTTTCCAACCCCTCCATAGTACACCCCTCCATACATAACAGGCTCAATAGATAGCATCTATAATACTACATTTTTAAAGCAGAATGACAAACACATGTTCACGTTTATTAAAACTATCATGTACACGTGTACTAGTATTTCTCCAAATGCACACCCCTAGTTTTTATTATGTGCAAAAGGCAACAGAGTTTCTGAAAAGGCGAAATTCGAAGTTCGTACCTTGGTCTGAGTGTGGGTCTAGGGAAATTCCAAAGCCGGAGAAACCCTGGTTTACCACATCATACCAACATACACCCACTCACACCTGTGATTTCTTGCTATGTGAAGTAACATTACACTAGTGGGCTGGAGGTAGCCAATCAGATTTCTGCCTACTTCACGTGATAGACCAGACTTCGTCTGGTGACCTAATTTACAATCACAAAAAAACAATGGCAATCGTGATGTTGTTGAACTGGAAAGAGACATTTGCAAAAGCTTGCAATGGTTTTGCTCTAAACACGTTATCTGAGAAACAGAAAATGTGTAGATTGGTTTTCGGTAACAAAAACCGCTAGTTTGATTTACGCACTTGTGTAAATTTATCTACTTCCTTATTTCTTACCAAGCAATCTTATTGGCGCAAGTTCACTGACCCCAGCTCATTAATATGTATGAAGCATCATGGACATAGCACAAATATCAAGACGTGCAAGCACCGTACTCGATATGGGAACGTAGTGCGATGGCGAGGATCGTGCAATAGGACGATGGGTTTACCAGGGCGTCGGCGATAGTAGAGACCTCCTGGTTTGGGATGGCAAAAGCTTCTGTCCATTTGGTGAAATAATCTTGAAGAATGACAATATAGTGGTTTCTGTTATCCGAGTTTGTCAGGGTCCCATTACATCAATGGTGACACATTTGAAAGCGGTGCCTACTATATATGTTTGGAGTGCAGCGGTCGTACTAGCACGGCTCTGGCAGGGGCTACATTTACCCATGCATATTTTCATGGCTGTCTCTATCCTGATCCAGTGGAAATGCTGTCGAATTCTTTCGAGGGTGCGGTCATGTGTAAAACCTCCTGAGCAATCCTGCAATTGCTCAAGAACTGCTTTGCCATAGTTCCGGGGCACTACAAGGCAATTGCGGTAATACAGTATTCAGTTATGCAGGCAGAACTCTTCAAGGAGTTGATGGGAATACTTAGTAGTACTAGAGGTGGAGGAGATTTACATGTGTGACGGATGGTCGTGGTTGCGTAACCAAGTCATGACAGGTCCAAGATGTGGATCGCTTTCTTGGGCAAGCAATCCGGGTCCAATTTGTCAGTGCAAAGGAGAGGAAACAACAATTCTTCACTTTCTTTAGTTTCCATGGGCAGGCCATCGATGGAAGAGGTAGGCATGGGCAGATCTTTAAAGTCAGAATACGGTTCAGGGTGTTGGCAGGATAAAGCGTCAGCATTTCCATGCAACTTTCCGAGATGATGTATCACATCAAATTGTAAACTCTGGAGGGTTTCTTGCCAACAGGCAATCTGTACATCAGCTTTGCACAATTTCTGTAACCAGCGGAGAGAAGGGTTTGAAATGCTTAATGAAATCGACTGCCACAAGAAGTTCATGCTTTGTGGTAGCATAACAGCATTCCGTGAGAGGTGGCGAGATCCATAATAAAGGACTTGTTCATTGCCACCTCGGTTGATCTGTGCTAGAACGGCGCCGATACCAGTGTCTGATGCCAATCGAGAATTAAAGGGCATGAATGGTCCAGGTGTGCCAGTATTCGGGTGGTAACCAGCTTTTCTGAAGGTGGCTTCGTATGTGGGCGTCCGCAGAAAGAGGTGATCGTTTTCTGTGCGTTGGAAAAGGGGTGCAGCAAGTTTGCTAAATTCTGGGACATACGCACTGTAGTATTGGCAAAGTCTCAGAAAACTATGAATTTCCGTGAGAGAGGTGGTGGTCTTCCAAGCAGCGACGGCGGATACTTTCACAGGCTGTGTGGAAATGCTTTCGTCGGATATAACATGTGGTCATTTAGGCACCTATGGTCAATACAAAAGTGGAAAGTGCCGTCTTTCTTACTGGCTAAGACGACAAGGCTGACCCATGGCGAGGTAGATGCTTCAATCATACCAGATTGCAGCATTCCTGTTACTTGCTGGTGGACTTCCTGTTCATTATGGATAGGCAAGCGGAGGACGGGTTCTTACACTGGGTGGTAATCTCTGGTATCGATGTTATGGCATACCAGATGGGTTTCACCAAGGTCTAAATCACTGCTAGAGAAGGTTTGTGCATGATCGAAGGGCATGGCATAGACTTTGCTCATCGTTCAATCCTTCCTTAATGCGGGAATACAAATCTTGCAGATGGGGAGGCAGAGGTGGTGACGAACAGTGTTTCTCATGCCATCTAAATTTTGGAGGTCCCAGAGACACCACCTCTGGAGATCTAGGGCTCCAAACTTGAAATCTGGAGGTCCCAAACTGAAATTTGGGATGCCCGTGCAGTTTTTCTCACCAATGCTAAGATTAGAGAGTACCATAGGGTCACAGAGCTGAATTATGGGGGTCCAGTGCTAGGTTCTGTGGTTACTGTATGTTTGTGCAAAAACCTAAGAAACTAATTATCAATCATACAAGATTTCCAGAGATCCCATGGGACCCACTACGACAACATTTGGGAGTCCCAAGCTACACTCAAATCAAGAATGGACCTGAGGAAGCTAAGGATTTCAGCTGAGGACAAGACATAGTTGGCAAAAGCGAAGAAGGGCTGATGGTACCTGTAGGCTGTTTCTACTACTACAGCCACAGAAATAATACATACATACACTCAAAAGGACCCTTATGAGAAAGCCTCTGGATGAAGCAGCATTTTCGGAGTGGGAGAAGTTGCCTGGCGGATGCAAATCATCATGAATGGAATCGGCTTCGAAAAGTCGGCGCAGATTTACCCAGCTTCTAGTGTGAGAGTTCAATAGAGGGGTTAAAAATGTGGTACGGGGACTAACTAATGCTCATGGAGCAGTGACCTTGACAGTCTGTGTGAATTCTTTATCGGGCTCCAATATGGCATTGGAAGAGTGAAGACAAGGGTTCAAGGCGGAAGCCCAGGAAATTTCTTCGAAAACTCTTCGATTTGGATGGTGAAGTTGGGAGCTCCAGCCACTTCCAGCGGTGTTCCAGCAGCGCCACAAATGTGGGTGCATGGTTCCATCAGGAGCAGTCATAAATGTGCTGGCATAGTGCCGTAGAGACAAGAGCTAAGAAATTAATGGTGGCTCCAGTATCAATGGTGGCAAGAACTTGATTACCTTGAATGGCACAGTAACAATGGAGGGAGCTAGTGCGAGGGATGCGGACGGTTTCTACAACAGGTGGTGTCTGTGGTGATAAGGTCTGTGTATTTGATATGAACTTAACTATGTTTGAAAGTTCCAGTGCTTCGGTGGCAGAAGTGTTGTTGAAGTAGAGGCATCCAGTCGAACTTTGACTGGATGCAGAGTTGCAGCTAGCAGGGGAAGTCTTCATCAAGGGAGACGGTTCTTCCGTCAGGGTTTCTTGTTGTTTCTCCTCGATATTCGAAAGAGTCAGAGGTTGCGTATCAAGTTTGTTAATACAATTCCAGCATTCGTGTCTGAATTGGACAAATTTGGGGCAGAGGTGTTGCGGGTGACGTGCAATAGTCATCCATGCATCAACAGATTTTTCTGATGCTGAGGTTACTTGGAGGGCAGGGCCTTTAGAGAGCTCTGTACTAGAGACCCCAATTGGTTTAAATCATTCGGCAGGTATTCAGGAGCAGGTTCAGGGTCAGCGTATTCTATTCGCAGAAAGGCAGGGGAGTGCATGGGCAAGTTGGACGAATTCCAGTGGGAGTTAATCTAGTGCTAGCTGAATTTTGGGTGGTTTGCTGTGTTCAAGCAGCAAAATTAATCATTGTGTTTTGCATAGAAGTGACGCAGGAGTTGAGGTCTGACATTTACGTGATTATCTGATGGAGACTTTCTTCCATCGATAATCGACTGGCATCAGTGCTCTTAGGTGGGGCGGAGATATTCTGTGCTGCTTTCAATAAAGCGTCCATCTGAGCAGGAGTGGTGTTAGATGAAGGGTGGTACATGTCAGAGCAGTCAGGTAGCAGAATCTATGGGAGGCGCACATGCATTAGCTGTGCATGGCTGATTATTATTATTATTCTTACCAGGTCCACATGGTCTGGTAACTTTGTTTACTGCAGCTTCAGTGTCTTAAGCTTCATCTATGTTTTCTGTCTGGCAGATTATTCTTCTTTGGGTGGCTTCTCGGGCCAAGAAATTGTTAATGCATATCACGGCATTAGTAAATTCTGTGATGTCTCTTTTAGGTGAGGGTGCCCGCCCAAGGCTGCGATGAAACTATCGATCAGAATGGAAGTCTAGGCTTCTCTATGTATGGAGTCATAGGCTCGTGCCACTAATTGTCTGACATGTCAGGGGAGTTCTGGGAGCATTTCTTTGGCTTCCCAATGCATGATGCAGAGGAGAATGTGTCTGGTTTCTGCTTTGGCACTATCGCCAAACCATTCCCAGAGCAGCACTAGGCTGAGTAAAAGATGATCAGTTGGGTGGAGGTCCTTTTATCCTTAAGTCCATTAAAACGTGAAGGGCTTTTCCTTTTAGGTGTGTGGCTAGATACAAACCTTTAGCGGCATCATTCCACCTGTTTAGTTCTGCTATTAAACGAAACTGGCAAAGGCAATTTTCCCACGGGGATTCTCCATCATGTTCAGGTGGTGTTATTGTCTTTAGCCAATTGCAGCGGTGGGGCAGTTCCATTTGTGCATGGTAAGTCAGAAGTTGGAGTGGTCCCTCTGGCGATATATCCCAGAGGCAGAACCCCATTCCTCATCGTAATCTGACTGTTGTCTTCATATGGGATTTGCTTCATCTGGATAGAAGGGTTAGGCAGGATACATTGTAGATCACCGCGGGTAATGTAGTCTTGGTGTAGCTGGCCAAGGGGTCTGGTACATTCCAGTTCCTTCTTCTGGTGTGGGCAGTGTGGGATGGTAAATTTGGGTATTTTGGTACTGAGGTGTGATCCAGTCGTTGATACCATCAAAAAATGTTGTTGCATACCCACATCGGGCACAAGTTGTGGCTGGGTGGCCACTGCCCCGTGCCTGTCACCATCCAAGGGGACCAGGTGGGCAGTCATCGTGCAAGCTATCTTCACCTTCACATCCCTCGAGTCCCGGGCTGGGCTGCCAGTCAAGCGAGGTCGGTCCACCAAGGTGCAGGCTGTCCACACCTGTGAGTTCTCTAGGCGACGCTCGTGTACCTGTCCTGGTTTTAGTCCTTGCCGCCTAGTTGATCCAATGTTCTCAGCAGACGTCCAGAGGTGGGCCTTCTGTTGTGTCTAACTCTAAAGCTTTAAAGGGGATCCCGCACAAGGCGGTGCTTTTAGTTATCAAGATGTTTTTGCGGGTTAGGGCCTCAGAAGGGATGATGGGGCAAAAGGACACGATCAGTACGATTATGTGAGAACCTCTTTCTTCATAGGGTCAGACAAATCTTTGGCTCAGAGCCTAGACCAACTTGAGCGACATCAAAAAGATCTTGGCATGGTCCAATGATGCACAAACAGGCCTCTGTAATTAAATAGGAAAGAGTTTAGTGGAACTTCTGCCAAGCCTGGGCGCTATGAAGACACGACAGACTTGGAAAAGATTCTGGTGATGCCGCAGTTGTACGGTCAGGTCACAAGAACTGATGTTAACTGCTCGATCATTTAATTAAAGCTACATTTATCCTGACCACCGCCCAAGCGGTCTAATAAAAAGGTTTGCTAAGCAACTGAGAAAGGTTATGCTGCAGTGTTTCTATTCAGCCTAGGGGTGGGGGTGGTGGGGGTGGGGTGGGGGTGGGTGGGGGGGGGGAGATACGCTTAGTGCGAAATTTAGGCGGCGAAACCTTCCCTATAGAAAAGAAAATGTAAGGGTCACAAGACTTGTTGGGTCAGTTGAAAGGATGGTGGGTGTTAATTGAAGCCTTGAAGTGTGTGGGGGGGGGGGTGGGAGAGGAGACAGTCTTATGTAGCGCAGTTTCCTCGAAAATGTCCTTTCATCATGGAAGAATAGTCCTGTAAAACATGGCAAAAGCTGAAACCATTCGAAGGCAAGTACTGAGCTGATGTTTTCCAAGTTTCTTTGTAGCAGACGATGGGCGGCAGCAGCGTTTCTCAGCGATATTTCGGTGTGGGAGAAATCAACTAGTTCTGCCGGGTGCAGTCGAATCTACTCTTCTTCAAAGTCAGGAGACAGCACAGGGGTTCAGTCAGCGGAGGTTCTTGAGCAGTGCAGGGGCGGTACATGTTTCAGAAGGCTAAGAATTTAGGGTGCTAAATTGGCCACTCTCTATATAGCAGCCATTCAAAAATTGGCTGCCTTGCTGTCGCCTATGTAGATGATGACCTGTTTCAAGCAGCTACGCTCAAAGTTCCACACTGTATTCCCTGTCATACTGAACTAGGGAGAGGTGGCAGAGCGAGCAGCTTTTATACTCGCAGCTCTGCATCTCTATGTGTTGACGAATGGCTGGCTTTCTTATGATATCCCCAGCCAATCAGCATTCGTCTTTATGATAGCTCCATTCTCAGCATCGTCCAGCAGGAGTCAGCGCTTCGAGTAGGGCGGCCGTAGCACACCCCAGGAAGCGGGTTACCAGTTCTGAGTTGGCTAGTCCTTCCTGACCACAATATCTATGTGTGTGTGGCTACAAAAAGCATTAATATCATCCACACACATGATTAGCGACAGTTGATGGTATATGGTGGGTAGGTCATTCATATATAATAGAAACAGCCATGGACAAAGAATTGATATTTTGATAAATACAGCATGCTAATTTACCATTTTCAGACAATACTCCATTACATTGTTCACACTGCACTGTCTTGGTTTTTATCTCTATAACTGTATCTATGTAGTTTATATATCAATCTAAAATAGAGGCAGCGTTTCATGCCGAGACACAGGTTGTAAATATGTGATTGTCACGTGGGAAGTCATGACCCCGCGGGATGTCTTATAATTCACGTAAGACCCAAAAAGAAATTACGTTTTGAAAATACCAGATGAGCTAAAAGTCCAGGTGAGCTAAAGATGGATGCTACAGTATTGCATCAATGATATTTATGTATGTACAATTCGAAACTGGAAAGTTGGGATGACTAAGAATCATCAATATACGTGGCTGAGTCTACCACCTGTTATTTATAAATAGATGGCAATCATTGGGACGGTGGAAAGTCGAGCCAGCCAGGTCATCTCTTTATATGTAATGGAAGTGTACTAATGATAAATGAATAGGATGCTGTTTATAGTGTTACATAACCAGCAGATGAGATTAATATGATGATGATAGAAATAGGATGAATTAATTGGAAATGATTCTATGGTTCTGAGTTGATGTGGATTTGAAAATGATTTAGTTAAAAGTTGTTGCTTCTTAGCCGGCATTCACTTTTATGATATTCAGCAGTTGTTGATAGTTGTAGTTTTGGAAATAATTAATGTTTAGTAGCTAGAGTTGGGATCATGAATTATGAGAATAAATTGAACATGATTAACTGACACAGTTGATGACGTAAGCAGACTAGTATTTGCTCATGGGCTAGAACAACACCATCTGGTAATGACTCATCCAACACGTGGAGCTAGCACCCTAGGATTCTTGAGACTTCTCCATTAATACGCAATGGACAGGACATGGACATTAGAGTGTCCTTTAGGAATTCATAACAGAATCGAAATTTATTGATAAACTATATGCCACTCATTTTATGGCATGCATAAACAACACATACCTTAAAGGATAACTAATCCCATCTCTTGATAGGTATTCATGTGATCTAACACGCCGGTCATAAACTATCCAGGTAATTTTAAGCTTTTTATCACGCCTCTAAGAAAAAATATTCAGGATTTAGTAGTTAACTGTTGGTACATTTCTACACCCTATGGTGGCTGTCATGATTTGCTTTTCAACCAATCAGAAAAATCCTCATGTGTCTGCCTCCGTATATACGCTCAGTCATAGAGGCGCCAGCTATAGTTTGGCAATATGGTACAAAAGCAATCCTACAGGTAAGCTGTTGAATATTTTGAAACTAATTTGATCGGAAGTTGTTGCTGCCATAGGCAGCAACAACTTCCAGTCAAATTAGTTTCAAAATATTCAATGGAATTAGTATTACATAATAAAGAATGTGATTTATTGGAGCTTATATGACATCACACACAATGGCTCGAGGAGACAAAATGGTGTCGATCATTGTTCAACATTTACTCGATATTACAAAACAGATAATTGCGATACAGATCAGGGAATGTGACAGGATATGAATGGTATGGAATCTATAAACCATATGCTATCGGTGCAATACAACATTTGAGATGAGATTAGCATTGCTTTAATGCAGTTAGTTAGCTGACAGATTGCATCAAATCAGAACCGGTTCCATCTGCTTTGTATATATGAGGCACAATCTTCATGGAAGAATGGGGGCAGAGTGTGATTGGTCAGGATGACGTCATAACCAATCAAGACCAACCAGACTCTGCAGTAAAGAATTATTAGGAATAGAGTTGTGTGCCAGAGTAAGTGAGGGAGGAATCACTGATTGGTTGAAAGGACCAATCAGTTATCAGTCATAGCTTCTAGGAAGAAATAAGCAGAAATTAATTGGTGACTTTATTGCTTGGCTAATCAAAGTGTGCTTATCGGGTACATAGAAGAATTGTAAGAATAGGTTCTGAGAGAAATTGTGCATTTCTGAGAAATTAACAGAATGTTGGAAAGTCCAAATTTGGGGCTATATATGAAGGTACTTCTCTCAGAACAAATTAATCCTTCAGATTCACTCGATCTGAACCTTTCGACTTACTCGAAAGGATTCGCTTTGTTCCAAGCTATGACTGCTACGCCTAACGAGCTTGAGGTAGAATAGGTTAGAGTAGGAATAGGTTACATTAAGATGATAGTTTTATGTACAGCATATTGTACCAAATATTCTTGTACGAGCGATTTTGCTCGACCATTCAAACAGTTTATATTATAGTGTAAATAAAGTCTTTTTTCTTATGTATATGTAAGACCAGAAGTTTGTCAGTTTGTTAGGGAATCTAATTGAGCTAGAAGACACACGCAGTCCTTACCAGGATCTTAGATCAGTGAGATCAGGCTCAGCAGTCTGAAATAAATATCGTCTATTCACTATCAGTCAGACGAGGTGAGTTGTCTGCAGCTACTTCGCCCCATCTCACTACTGGCAACGTTGTCACAGCATCACCTTAAAGTTTCCGGTAGTGAGCGGGAGCGACCAACTCTTATCGTCGTAGTAAGTTTTCCCAAAAGTTCTTGAAGACCACCCCAAAATCTTCAACGGCGAGCCTGCCAGGATTCTAGATTCATTTTTGATTCATCACAGACTTATATTGCGTGAGGATCAACCCTGGTTGAATCGCATAGTAGTTCAGTTATATTATCAGTAGTCTAGGAATTTCATCAAATTATAGAATTGCAACGTCACATGCAGTAAACCCGTCACAGGCTTCTGTGGATGCGATGAATACAACTGGAATGGGAATTGCAAACACAGTGTCTAAGGAAGAGGATCGGAGAGAGTTGGAGCATGTACATCGTCAAGAGGTACACAAACTGACACAGAGGATTAAACCATGTGACGGTTTAATACCAGAGGAGGTGAGACAATTCTTGTATGAAACTCATCGCGTTTATCAAGCAACGCAAGGAACCTTGTCGGGCATACCAGTTTATGTGATGACAAGAGCATCCAGAGGAGTGCTATGCAAAGCTCTCGATCAGGTTATACGGAACAAAGATATGGCCAATGTCATGTATGACCAGCTAGAATGGTTCATGGCTCTGAACTTTATATCAGCCAACCAGAAGGAGAGAGTTAAATATGATCTAGATGCTGTGAAGCAACGATCGAATGAAACAATCATAGCCTTCAATCGCAGATATAAAGAACTGGCAAAACGTGCATACCCCATCATGAATGATGACACCAAAAGGATCGTTCTGTCCAATTACATCAGGACGTTATATGATCAGGGGGTGGGAAGACGGATTATCCGCAAAAAGGCCACGAATTGTGATGAAGCAATGATGATGACGAAGGAGGAAGAATATTGCAATGACCTGTTGCAAGCGATGAAAATTCCTGTACGTCGTGAGCAGGAAATGGAAGTTGATGTCATAGACTTCCAGGAAGGGAAGGATATTTGGGCGATTATCCGGGAGATGTGAACATAGATCTCGCAGCAGAGTAAGATGATAGAGAAACTCTGCTCAGTGATTGAAAATCTTCAATCGATACCTGCACCACAATCACGACAGCAACAGCGTTCACGAGCTGCACCAAAGGATGCTCCTAAGAAACATGAAGCACCTGTCTGTTAGAACTTTAGGAAGAATGGGCACCTGATGCGTGATTGTAGTGGCTTAGGACAAGCTACACCATGAAATGGACAACAACAGCAACGAACATCACAAGCACCAAAAAGCACACCAATTAAGTGCTATAATTGTGGTAAATTAGGCCACATGGCCTCAGAATGCTATGCCTCACCAAATGCGCCTAGCCCACCAAAGCGCAGTGTAACGTGTTTTAAGTGCCAGAAAACTGCGCACTATCAAGCAATGTGTCCGTTGAACCAGCAAAACGATCAGCAACCACGACAGGCAATGAAGAGACAGCATCAACCCGATAACTCCAGTTATCGCGATGAAACACCGATGGAGATCGATGAGGTAGATCATCGACGTTACGAGCAACACGACTATGACGAATGTGCGTCATACGATTCTAGACGGGACACCGCACCTTGCATATTCTCGGAATACGCGGAAGGATATCAGAAACCGCATGAACCATGATCGTGAATATGAAGATCGCGATGGCTTTGTGTTTGCAGACGAGTGGACTGACGAGTATGGCCGTTATTCATATGGTGGCAGAGGAGCCTCCTCAGAGGATAGTTGGCGATGATCATATGCCGAAGCGGTTGACAGGCGATGATGCTCGTTAAATGAATACGGAGGGAACCAGTGACCGAAAGGGTCCTCATCTGGTTAGAAGTGGAAGTGAATGGTCAGGAGAACAACAGGGGTGAGTACTTAGATGCTGTAATAGATACTGGTGCTAGTACATCCCATTGTTAGGAAGGATATATGGAGGAGCATCTTAAATGCTCGTCCATTAAAGAGGGCTAATACTCTGTTAGTTTAAATGCTTCACCGATCAATATATTAGGAGAGACTCAGATTAAATTTCAAGATGCCAGGCCGATTCCAAGTGTGGTTGTGGAACGCATGAGGCATGAGTGTTTGATTGGCGCGGATGCTTTGCATATGGGAAAGGCGAAAATTGATTATGGGAAGAGGGAAGTGGTATGGTTTGGAAGGAAATACCCATTCAGAATACTCTATAGGTCTCAAAGTGATTATGTATATGCTAGTTGTAAGGAAACGATCGGATGTGCAGTTATTGACAAAGTGTTGAGCGATTTTGCCAATAATTTTGATACGGCTCATCCCAACACTCTTGTATGTATGCCCCAGGTACAATGTTCAATTCCAATGGGAGATCATCCTCCCATATGTCAAAAAGCATGTAGAATACCATTAGCAAAAGCATATATTGTCAAGAATCAGGTTACGGAAATGCTAGAAGCAGGCGTCATAAGACCATCATCATCACCTTGGGCATCACCTATCACCTTAGTACCCAAGAAAGATGGTGATACGTGATTTTGTGTGGATTTTAAGAAGTTGAATTCGGTATGTTGTAAGGACAGTTATCCCTTGCCTAACATCTCAGATATATTTGATTCAATGAGAGGCGCGATGCTATTTTTTACTATGGACTTAAAGTCTGGCTATTGGCAGATACCCATGGCTAGCCAAGACATTGATAAGACGGCATTTGTTTGCACAGGTCTTTTCGAATGGATTCGTATGCCCTTTGGTTTTTGCAACTCAGGTGCAGTATTTCAATATGCAATGGACGAAATTTTTCGAGATTTTGTAGGAAAATTCATGCATGTTTTCGTCGATGACGTAGTCATGTATTCGCGAAGTCCGCCTGAACATGCACGTCATTTGTGTCTGGTTATGAGTAAAATTCAGGAGTATAATCTTCAATTGAAGAGAAAGAAATGTGACTTTGCAAGCAAGTTAGTAGACTTATTAGGCTATCACATTTCAAGGCAAGGAGTAGCTCCTCAAAGTCAAAAGGTCAAGGCTATATGAGAAATGTCATCACCCCGTGATGTGGGTAAGGTTAGAATTTTTCTCGGAGCTACTGGCTATTATCCTTCTTGCGTGAAATGTTATGCCGAAATTGCTAAACCTTTGATAGAATTGACTAAGAAATATAAAAGATTTGAGTGGGGGAAAGAAGAACAGGAAGCGTTTGAGAAATTGAAAAACTTGCTGTGTAGTGAGACGGTTCTCAAGTATCCCGATTTAAATAGACTGTATGGACTGTACATGGACGCATCAAGTTATGCGATAGGTGCGATTTTGGTACAAGTTGACGATAACGGCATTGTGCATGTAATTCAGTATGTCAGCTCAACCCTGAAGGATAGTCAATTAAACTGGCCCGTAATAGAGAAGGAAGCATACGCAGTAATATATGCATTAAAGAAGCTTTGTCCTTACCTATTTGGCGCTGAATTCACTGTGTATACCGACCACAAACCTCTTAAGAGTTTGTTTGTGGGTGAGGTTAAAAACACAAAAGTGCAGTGCTGGGCAGTGTTAATTGCTGAATATGGATGTAAGATAGAATACATCCAGGGTTCGAAGAATATCCGTGCGGATATGTTATCTAGGTTACGTCGCCCCAATGAGGTCGCTACGCTAGATACTGGTGATTATGTCCTACCAGAGGTGGAAGAGGGTGTATTACCTCATGTTCTATTGGAGGTATATGACGTACCTTATGCAGAATTGTGTACCGAGCAGACCAAGGAATTCCCGTAGTTGTTTAAGATCACGCCGGAGGAGTACATGGTTAATAATGGTATTTTGTATTCGTTAACCCCATCTTCAGCATTGGATGCTGAGTATCCGAGAATATTATTGCCTGGTAAATTCTGTGAGGTGCTCCGGAAGGCTCATGACCGAGCTGGTCACCAAGGTTTGAAAAAGACTATAGGAATGGTAAGAGATTCCTTTGTTTGGCCATCCTTAAGGAAGGATGTGGTATATATGTTAGATAGGTGTACAACCTGCCAGGTCAATCGACCTGTCACGACCCAACCTGGGTATACAGAAATGCCTATGGCCAATTATCCTAATCTGATAATTGGGATGGATCTAGTAAGTACGTTATTAGAATCCAACAAAGGTAATGTTTACATAATGATGATTGTTGATCACTGTTTTGCGTGGGCAGAAGCATATCCAATCTCCACCACGATGTCACAGAAAGTGGAAGACAAGTTCTTTAATGAATACATTGCTCATCATGGCATACCAGAAATCCTCATCACTGATCAAGGAAAGGAGTTTTGTTTGAACTCACTTAAGCAGAGATATACTGAGCATGGTATTGATTACCGAATGACAAGTCCGTATCATCCACAGACAAATGGACGAACTGAGAGATTCAACAGAACATTAAAAGAATTAATCCAGAAAGGTGTCAACAATGAGTCTCGAGCATGGGAAGATGAGTTGGGCGCAGCTTTAATGGCGTACCACGATACTCGCCATGCTACGACCAAATATACGCTATTCTATCTGACATATGGTCGACAAGCGAGGCTTCCGATAGCCATTCCCCTTGATGCAGTGCACGATTTAGGTGAAAGACTTACTTGTCTAACAACGCCTTATTGTGTGCTCGCAACGAGACAGCCAAGTCAGGAGAACATCATCGTGAGCATATTGATAAGCGGGCTAACGCGGGTGAGTATCATGTAGGTGACTCAGTTGTTGTAAAAGCTGAGGAGAGGTTGAAATTAACCTCTCGCAGTGACCCTGAGTATGAAATTTTCAAAATTAACGAACCCGTGGCTCATGTCTGACATCAAAGATCTGGGAAGGTACGCATGTTAAATATTTCCAAGTTGCGCGTAGTTGACTCAGAGATGTGCTGGGACAAAGTGAGACCAGGCCCTATTAGGAATCCTGCTAAGGGTACTAAAGCAAGTCATGTTCTGAGATTGTTACCACTACCTGAATCTACCCAAACGTCTAGTAAGGTAACCCCTGAAATGCGACCAGTACCTGTAAGGGTACCGGATGTAGTGGCAATGCGTCCCGAGGTTAGCATGGATGTTGATCAACCTGGTATGAGTAATGATCCCAATTATGACTCACCAATGGATACATCAGAAACCGTACTTCAGCCTGCTAGTGAACCAATGGATGTGTCACCACCTACGCACTCCTATAATCTGTGCATGCATAGTCATAACTCCTATTCTGCGTCATCAGCCAATAAACATGCTAGGATTGGCGCATTTGGTTGGTCGACATTTGCCGACATCATTAGACGTGTTGAAGGCGTTATAAGTCGATGCAGTACGAAAAAGTGCTAATCGCTTTATGATACTCTTAGGAATAACATCGTATTTTATTGTAGCAAAATCATGTATACTTTACACCTCTGTATCGCGCTAATGTTTGTTAGTAGTGTTTTTGGACTTTGTAAGAATTCAAATAATCATAAATTACAGAATGGCGTGATGATCACCGGTCATCAACAAATTTCAGTAGTCCAATCTGAATGGGCAGTGGTAGTAGTGTCTATCAACCATCCATGCTTACCACCTAACTTTATTAGCTGATTGGCTAGGTTTCGTGTCCTTGTTGCCGACATAGGCAGTAAAACTTCGCTTAGTAGTAACAATATTTTTGGACATCAACATCGGATCAGCGTTATTAAAAAGATTGCTATGGAAACACAACCGACAATGTTGCATCGTATAGGTAGACAACAGAAAAGAGGACTATTCAACGTTGTTGGTGATGTTGCGTCGTCCTTGTTTGGAGTAGCGACATCCGGTGACATTGAATCACTGAAGAATGCTGTTAAATTGGCTATGAAGAAAATGAATAGATGAGTTAACTTTTCCAATGACTTATCATCTCATATGAAACATGCTTTCAAGGAAATTATTATCAACACTAATAGGGTTAATGAAGTCATGGACAGTTTGGTCAGCTTGACCAAGAATGTGAGCAAATTGCTTAGTCAGAAAGCATCACATCAGGAAGATTTATATGCATTAGTACGTTTAGGACATGTAATCGATTCGGCTGAAAACGTTGTGTACAGTTATCAAAAGCCATCTGCACAATTTTATAGGCAGACTGCTTCTCTCGTATTAGGTAGATTAACTGAAGAATTATTTAGTCCATCCGATTTATTGGAAGTCGCGAATCAGGTTAGTGTAGGATTTGAGTTGATTAAACCATATCAGTGGTATTACCGAAATGTCATTGTGTCTCCATTGTGGAAGGATGACTCACTGTTACATTATGTTGCTACTTCACCGCTAATTGATGGCGGAAATTATATTGAGTACGGTACGCATTCATGGCCCGAACCTTTGGGCATGGTAGGACATTACATGCAGGTGATCATTGCTCGAAACAGTATCGGTTTGGACACTAAAACTGGTTGGTACTTTACTCCATCAGAATGCTGAGGAGTTGATCCTCGGGTATGTCATCATTATCATCATCATTTTACGAGACATAAGCCCTTGGCTTGTTATTGCCTCTGGAGTTGTGTTAGTATTGTATTACTAGTGTTTGTACTTTGTTTAGTTACAGTTGTGTATTTGTTTGGTTGGCATTATTCATTGACAGTAATCAGGACCCTGGTTGACTTTGGGAGGTGCTGTGGGGTAGATGGGTTATCCCCGCATCAGCTGCTGTGTGCCACCTACGCTCATGGTTACACCCTTCTGCGCCTAGCATTTGGGTATATTTCTAGATTGTCTTATTATTATATAGCTATTAGTTGATTATGTCATGATCATATATTATGTCACTAAGTGCATATCTAGTTTTGATTTAAACACACTGAGCATTGGTACCTCGACCACAAAAGAAGGGCGTGAGTTCCATGTGTTAGTAATTCGGTTCGGGAAAAAATGCCTACGAATTTCTTTTCTGCTGCGTTTAGTGTTGAGCTTGAATGTGTGACCTCTAGTGTGTGTGTGTTACTTGATCGGTCAAAGAATGCGTTTTTGTCAATGTTGTAATCATCATGGATACATTTGTATGTTTCGATTAAGTCTCCTCTAAGCCTTCTGTATTTTAGTGACATGAGGTGCAAAGCCTTTAAACTGTCTGTGTAGCAGTAGTTTCTCAAATGGGGAACAAGTTTAGTGGCTCTGCACTGGACCCTTTCGATTATACAAGATTGTCTTTTAAAACGAGGAGACCATATGCAGTTATAGTATTCCAAAATTGGTCGGACTAGTGATTTGAATAACAGGGTAAGGGTGTTTTCATCTATGTAATTGAAGGTTCTGTTAATTAGACCAACTATGCTGTTAGCCTTTGATACAATTGCATTTATATGGGTATCGAAGGGGAGATTTTCATCTATGTGTACGCCAAGATCTTTTTCACTTGTGGATGGTATGATTTCAATGGTTTGTGACTGGCATGTAGTGTCTGTCATATAACACTGGGTCCTAGGATTATTTGAACCAAAGTGTATTACATGTGTTTTGTCTGTATTAAAGTGTAGCTGCCAAATCTCAGACCAATTACATACATTATCTATATTGTCTTGAAGGTTCATGGTGTTAGGGTTACCAAACAGTTTTGTATTATCCTCAAAGATCTTACAAGGGCAGGTTACGGAATCGGGTAGATTGTTTATATACAGAAGAAAAAGTGTAGGTCCCAAAAACACTGCCTTGTGGCACGCCACTAGTGATGGGTGTCCAGTCGGATGTTGCTTCGTTGATCTTTACACATGGTTTTCTATCGGTTAGAAATGCTTCAGTCCAGTTAATTAGTTGCTCTCCTAGACCGTACATTCTCATTTTCTTTAGAAGTCTTTTGTGTGGTACTGTATCGAAAGCTTTGGAAAAATCTAAGTATATTGCATCTATAGGTTTGTTTACATCTAGATTGGATGTTATGGCTTCCATGTACTCCAGTAACTGTGTTTTGCACGATCTGTTATGTCTGAAGCCATGTTGACAGCTGGTGAAAAGGTTGTTTGTTTCCATGTGGTTCATTATTGCATCACGTACAAATGTTTCTAAAAGTTTGCAAAGTGGGCAAGTTAGACTGATGGGTCTGTAGTTGCTTGGATTACTTTTTGGGCCTTTCTTATAAATCGGACAGACATTAGCCATTTTCCAAATCTTAGGTATTACGGCTTCCTCTACAGATTTGTTAAATAGGATGCTAAGGGGTACACTGATCTCTTTTGCTAGTTCAATCAAAATTTGTATGGGTATGCCGTCTGGTCCATGACTTTTATTTGGGTTTAGTTTTTTTAGTTTCGCTTCAATAGTCTCTGGGCTTATAGAAATGTCTGGTAAAACAATGTTTGTGATATTGGGAATATTTTCTGGCATTGTATTTACGTTCTCTTCTGTAAATATGCTTGCAAAATAGATGTTCAAAACTTCTGCCTTTTCTATATCATTTGTACACACTTCATCGTTTGAATATTTAAGTTGGCCTACTGTTTCTTTGAGAGTTGTTTTGCTTTTGACATATTTCCAAAGGGACTTGGGGTTTTTCTTGCATTCTGTTGCTATATTTCGTTCGAATGACCGTTTGGCTTGTTTGATACATGATGTAGAATTATTCCTTGCCATTTTATATTTTATAATCATCAAGACTCTTTGTTTTCTTGTATTTTTTGTACAGTTTGTGTTTTGCTTTAAGGGTCTATGTGGCACTGGAAGTAAGCCATAGGTGTTTCTACTTACTCAACTTGCTTGTTTTTGGGATGTGTTGATTTAGCATTGTGGTTAAGATGTTGTAAATAATGTTCCATGCTTCTGGTGTATGAAGCTCCTGCATGTTTGTCCAGTCAATATTGCTAACTTCCCAGTGCATGTCGTTGTACCTACCTTTATTCAGCAAAGGTTTGGGCAAATATGATTCAGTTGAAACATTAAATATATAGGCATGAAGGTTTATTTGTAAGACATCATGATCGCTCTTTCCTAACGGGGCCAGATGAAATATGTCATTGATAATGTTTGTACTGTTTCCGAAAATGAGATCTAAGATATTTGATTTCTGGTCTATCCTGTGTCTTGTAGGTTTTAAAACAAACTGGTGGAGAAAATTGTTTCTTATGGTATTGATAAAGTTGTCACTATCATGAGTGCATGAGAGACCAGAAGACCAGTTAATATCTGGGAAGTTAAAGTCTCCTGTAATCAAAATGGGGTCTGGTTTTAGTTTACTAGTGTTGTTTATTAGGGTCATGAGATTTAAATTATTGTCTCTATCACTATTGGAACTCCTATAGATACATCCTACTAAAACATTTTCTTTATTCTGGGTAGTCCATGTACACCAAACTGACTCCTTGAAAGAATCGCCACTTAGTGTCTCACAGGGTTGGGCTTGTAGTAGTTTGTGGCTGTAGATGGCAACTCCCCATAGCTGGGTTATTATTAAGAAATAAATCATAGTTATCTAGTTGCAGTTCGCTTAATTTGATGCTTGTGCTGTGATCTTGGTATTTAGGGAGTACTTCAGTGATACATATAACGGCTGGTGAAGTTTCATGGACTATTGCTTCGAGTTCATTTCTTTTATTCAGTTGACTATCTGCATTGGTATAGATACATATATTTGTAGGTAGAGTTTTCTGTGCAGTGGATGTCTTCGCCGATAATATATATCTACTATTACTGCTCCTGCCAGTAGTGTCTTCTTTTTGGAGATTTTGATTTGACTGAGGCATTGGTTTGTTCATATTTGTTTTGTGATGTTTAGAAGTAGCATTCCATTGTGTGTATGTTTCATTTTTATTAATCTTCTTATACTCCAACAGTTCCGTTTCTGTAGAGTGTGTCAGTTCATCTGCTAATGGTGAACAATGTTTTACTGAGGATGTCACGGACAGTTACAAGTCGACAAGACTCATGTACCGTGCATTGTGAGTTTGTTAACGAATTTGACTGATAGTGTGTGCACTGTTAAGTTGTCACAATCTAATAATGCTGCCAGTAAGTTGTTTGCCCATAAAGGGATTGGTGTGGTGTTGCAAACGTTTGGTGAACGTGTGGAAGTGCATTGTGGAGGACAATTAACCGAGCATTTTGAGTTAACGAATGGAATGTATGCTTGTATGTCGAATAAGTGTGATTACAGTGGTGCTGGATGGAAGTTTGGGCCCATACGTACCTACAAGGGGGCGTATGCTCAGATCAGTTTAACCATCGATGTGCCAAGATTGGATGTGGCTGGTGTCCTCAACCAATCTTTAATAGTTAACCATTTAAGGATGGAGAAATGGAACCATTTACAGTAAACAAAGTATGTAGCCTTAGCACCATTGTCTGAAGTCGATACAGAGATTATCAAGAGCATCGGTACAAAATCAGTGTTGTTGTATTTGGTGGTTATTGTCATCGCACTCATTGTGCTAACATTTATTTTATATAAGTGCAGAGTCTTTCGCCGTGTGTGGAGGTGCGCTTCACGAAAACCACTCATGGAGAGGATTCTGCAATTCGGATCTGTCTGGGCACATTGGTCGGATCGACCAGCAGCAATGCCTAACGCCGGGGACAAGCTGAACAGAACCAACGGCATGATGTCACCCACGGTGTCATACCAGACGGGCATAGAGTTCATCGATGATATCCCGGATATCTCTGTGCCACCACGTTAATATTTGAACATTTTTTATTTATTTATTCCTTTGCTTTATCATGGTGGACGATATGTAAATAGGTATGATTATGTACAGCGCGATCTTAACGTGTTGTGCTATTGTGATTGATTATTAGTATTGTTATGCACTGTTTTCTTTTGGTTTGGTATTGTTTTATTTGATTAATTACTATTGTATTGCTTTTCTTTTACTTGATTTGATTGCTGTTTATTGTTTCATTTCGTCTGGATTATTAATGTACTGTTATATTATTGTTTATGCTTGGATTAGTTATTGTGTTGTATGGGTGTGATGCGTGTCATCTGGATTAGCCCTGGTATAGGTTTGTTTTGGTTGTTGATAGTGTACAACGAGTTAAGCGCTTAAGAGACGGTTAATTAACTTTGGTTGGTGGGCATGTGTAAATATGGGATTGTCACGTGGGAAGTCATGACCCCGCGAGATGTCTTATAATTCACGTAAGACCCAGAAAGAAATTAAATTTTGAAAATACCAGGTGAGCTAAAGGTCCAGGTGAGCTAAAGATGGATGCTACAGTATTGCATCAATGATATTTATGTATATACAATCAGAAACTGGAAAGTTGGGATGACTAAGAATCATCAATATACGTGGTTGAGTCGACCACCTGTTATTTATAAATAGATGGCAATCATTGGGGCGGTGGAAAGTCGAGCCAGCCAGGTCATCTCTTTATATGTAATGGAAGTGTACTAATGATAAATGAATAGGATGCTGTTTATAGTGTTACATAACCAGCAGATGAGATTAATATGATGATGATAGAAATAGGATGAATTAATTGGAAATGATTCTATGGTTCTGACTTGATGTGTATTTGAAAATGATTTAGTTAAAAGTTGTTGCTGCTTAGCCGGCTTTCACTTTTATGATATTCAGCAGTTGTTGATAGTTGTAGTTTTGAAAATAATTAATGTTTAGTGGCTAGAGTTGCGATCATGAATTATGAGAATAAATCGGACGTGACTAACTGACACAGTTGATGATGTAAGCAGACTAGTATTTTATCATGGGCTAGAACAACACCATCTGGTAATGAATCATCCAGCACGTGTGGCTAGCACCCTAGGATTCTTGAGACTTCTCCATTAATACACAATGGACAGCGCATGGATATTAGAGCGACCTTTAGGAATTCATAACAGAATCGAAATTTGTTGATAAACTATATGCCACTCATTTTATGGCATGCATAAACAACACATACCTTGATGTTGTTAGTTAGCTGGCAGATCGCATCAAATCAGAACCGGTTCCCACTGCTTTGAATATATGAGGCACAATCTTCATGGAAGAATTGGGCAGAGTGTGATTGGTCGGGATGACGTCATAACCAATCAAGACCAACCAGACTCTGCGGTAAAGAATTATAAGGAATAGAGTTGTGTGTCAGAGCAAGTGAGGGAGGAATCACTGATTGGTTGAAAGGACCAATCAGTTATCACGTCATAATTTCTAGGAGGAGATAAGTAGAAATTGATTGGTGACTTTATTGCTTGGCCAATCAAGGTGTGCTTATCGGGTACCTAGAACAGTTGTAAGAATAGGTTCTGAGAGGAATTGTGCATTTCTGAGAAATGAACAGGATGTTGGAAAGTCCAAATTTGGGGCTATATAAGATAGGCGAGTAAGAATTGACATGATTTTGGTCGAACCCGGACATTTTAAGTAACAAGGAAATTTATGTTTCACAGTTGCCTATATATACCATAGTGTCTGCAGAAAAAATTCCCCACGATTCCCACATGGAGAAAGTAGGTTATTTCAAGGTCAAATAGGTGACCTCTAAAACAGATTTTTGTTGGTTCATAAACTATTCTTTTAATAACTCTGGTTCTACAAGTAGTATCTTTACCCAATTTGGGAGAGAGGTTAGCAATTAAGTTCCGAACATATCTGCCAAATTCTTTGTGAAAATGTTAAAGGTCAATGTCACAGTGACCTAAAATCTCTTTTTGAAGCATTTTCGGCAGGATTTTTCAAAATTTTCTGACTCACGTCTCATTGGGAATACCTCGATGAATCATTGCTTGATTGTTGTCCATATAGTCATATTCATGTCTCCAAAATTTTGAGTCAAACGGTTAAATGCCAAGGTCACAGTGGATAACTTTCTGCACCCTTTTTAGCATATTGTTAAATACATATCATTTGAGAAATATAGGTTCCGGGGTAATTTTAGAAATCGGCCATTTAAGTAAATTATATAAACCACATATTTTATACGGTTAAATTTGTTTGTCGTCTGCTTGTTAGACATAGTAAAAGTTCAATATATGCGATATGAACCCCAGGTTGCGCCTGCTTTGATATCCCTTTCCTTTCCCTCATGTTTATATTGCATGTTTGATATATTTTGGTATTATTGTCCATGCTGTCTCGTTGCGAGATGAATTAAAACTCGGATTTTGCTCGGATCAAGCACAGATTGCACTTGTTCTTTTTTCATGCTCGTACTTTCTCCAATTTCATGATTTACACTGTATGACCTTTGATTTCTTTTGATTCTCGCATTGTTGATCTTATAGCCTGTGTGTTATTTTCTATTCACCCGTTTTGGCTTGCTAATTTGAATGTGAAGCTTGTGTGGGCTAAACAGCGATGGCCGGGCTGAACACGCCATGTATCATTTGCGATGTAGATGTACAGATACATGTCAATGGCAGAGAACTTGGTGCTAAAGGGACACAAACCCTAAATGAAGTTTCATTGAAACGAGGTTATGACATACATTTGAAAACATCTTCCACTGAGAAGAACTATGTTCATGAAAATTGCTATAAAAATTATTCAAAAGGAAAACAACCAAAGAGAACTTCCAGTGATCCAAATTGTTCTGGTGTTACACTACGTTTGAAAACGAAAAGCAAGCCTTTTCATTATCCAACACATTGCTTGATATGTACAAAGGAACTTGACTTTGATGATGTCAAGCATCATCCAGACCGAGCATCTCAGATATCTAGTGTAGAGATTGTATCAAGCAAAGAAAAAGGAAGTCTCATACAAGAGTCACTAATGAAAAAATGTGACAATAGCCACGACAATCTAGCAGTAAATGTAAAAGCACGAATACATTTTGCAGGAGATCATCGTGCAATAGAGGCTCATTATCACCGAACTTTTATAACATTATTTATGCTAGGAAAAGGTGTTCCAGGGTGCGAGAATTGTGTTGACATAACATGTGGCAATTCTAGAAACCTTGACACAATTAATGATTGTGCTTTCAACAAGTTGTGTTACTGGTTACAACAAACAGAGCAAATGCAGGGTCAATTCTCCCTTCAGGATCTGAGAGATCAGCTCGCAACATACTTGCCAGAAGGTGTTCCGCCATACACAGAGAAGCATCTGAAACGTCGCCCTGTGAAGCAGTTTGGTGAATGTGTATGCGTTGCACAAAATGGAGGGAAAATTAGCATACTTACATTCAGAGCTGCTGCATATAACATTTTACATCAGTCATATATTGATGCAGACAATCTAGGAGACAGTGAAGAAACCCTAAAGCAGACAAAACTGATAGGTGCAAAAATTAGAGAAGATATTTTGAATATAGAACATGATAATGACACTTATCCAAGTCCATCAGAATTTGAATTGAGTGAATTAGAAAAGTCCACTCCAGACTCACTCCACACCCTTGTTGCTAACCTTTTCTCAGAATCAAGAAGTGAATCAGCCAACATGAAGAAGCAACTTCTGATAACTTCATTGTGCCACATCCTCATGCAGGCAACAGGCCAACAATCATACATATCACCTCTTATGTTATCAGTTGGCCTCTTTATCAAGCAGACAACACGATCAAGGGTACTCATTGATGTTCTGTCATCCTTAGGTCTATGTATATCGTATACTCAGATTCTGCAGTTTGAAAAGAGTGCAGCTGTTGGAAAGCGAGTGGATTCATTAATATCCGGTCTAGTTGAAGTCAGCAAAGGGGGCGGTTTCTGTCAGTGGGTAGCTGACAACTTTGACTATAGTGAAGATACCAAATCAGGGCATGATACCACACATGTAATGGGTATAATTGCATGTCAAACTGAGACTTCATGTGAGCGTACACCAGAACCAGTTGTTAGACAGAATCCTTCTTCAGCAGATATAATGCAAGATGGGAACTTCAGTTCAATCATCAAATGCTACAAGCGTCCTTTGAAATCATGCACGTCTGATGTTAAGATAGGAACTCTTAGCACTACAGACATTTCCACACATAAAAGTCAAATAATGGATACCCTGTGGGTGTTATCGAGTAGGCTATTACCGAGTCCACCAACCTGGCAGTGGTTCATGTCCGACATAAGTAAAGGAGAAAACTGCTGCACAAATGTGGTGTTCAACCCTATGGTACCTTTGAACCCTTCAACAGATGAAGCTGTTTATAGTACTATGGTATATGTAAAACAGCAGGTCATGAAAGTCGGAATGTGCTGTGCAACACTTACCTTTGACCAACCATTGTATTTGAGTGCTTGCAAAATCAAGCAAGACAATCAGAATGAATTTAAGAACATGTTCTTGCGGCTGGGAGGATTCCATTTACTTATATCTTTCCTTGGTGCAGGGTGTAAACCAATGGAGGGCAGTGGTATTGAAGAGTTGTGGGGTACAGTGTATGCCAAAAACTCCTTACCTAAAATGATGGAGGGCAAATCTTATACTAAGACGCTAAGAGCATGCCTTTTAACAAATGCAGCACATTATCTATTATTGTTTGAGCCTGAGGTTAGCGATGCTGTGGACACTGACTTATCAGAAGAACTAGCAGAACAATCGTGCAGTGGTGTTCAGAATGTAGATGTAGACTGCCGTATGGACACTGATAATGAAGCATCAGATTGTATGGACATGATTGACAATGATGATGATCATCATCAGGTTAATATATCAGATAGAAATCAGAATAGTGAAAGCAATTTCCAAACAACTCCTATGCCAGGTAGTGGTTGTGAAGATCAATATACTGTTAATGAGGAACCTGTGGAAAGTGATAACATTTAGTCACGTTTAAAAACATTCTACAGCTCCGTATTAGCGGGTGAAATCTGCTTGGATGAAATAACTGCAAATAAAGATCTGATTCAGCTGCATGAAGAAGTGATTAGAAAAAAAGAATCTCACGAATCCAACCGAATGGCAAAGCTATAGCTAATGTGTATGGGCATGGTTGAAATTACAATGCTTTTCATTAGAGCTGAAAGAATGGGTTGTTGGAAGTTACATCTTTTGGCTATAGAGAGAATGTTACCTTTCCTAGCAGCTGCAGATCACAACAACTATGCAAAATGTTGCCGGTTGTATCTTCAAGATTGTCAGAATTTATGTGAATGTTTGGAAGAACCAATACAAAACCCGATTCTGGAGTGGAACCTGGTCAGATATGACCATAGAACAATCACTGATGAGATCAGGGAAGACTGTAGGTGGACTCATCAATATTACCCAAAAAGACTCTGCAAGAAACATTTGGTTACTTACTGCACATGCTGTTGCTATGTACACTGATGCTCTACGTTGCCTTACCAGTAAGTTTACTGGGTCCTGGTCAGAACAACATAAAGAGATGCATCCAGGAAACATTAGAAAGGATTCGGAAGACATGGCCACCTTCAAGCAATTCCTTTTAAGGAACAACCCATTCAGATCTGGCCAAGATAGTGAGCTCAGGAACATTGCAACTGGAGTAGTAGCTGATAAGCGCGTCAATGTAGATAATGCCCTACAAATTGGGACCACAATCCAAGAAAAACTGAATGAGAAGAACTTTGGCGATGTAAAGTTTAAGCGGGTAGAACAAGCTAACACATTTGCTGCCATGCGAAAGTCCTTCAAAATATCTGGTGATGAAGTCCGAATGTCATCACAGGAGCTGTACCATCGATTTGTGTCCATGTCATATGTCAATGGTTGCCCTCCTAACAAAAGTGTGTTTTCACATGAACTTGCAACTGTATCGCCTGCACTGTTCAAAGATGACGGGAGTCTGAGGAAAGTAAATAAGGCGGATATGGCTAAATGTATACTTAGGATGGATACAGAAATCACATCAGAGACAGTTGGACCAGCAGCTAAAGTGCTTGATGGATGTGCTCTTTTGCACAAACTGGTTTGGGCCAAGACTGGCACTATGGAGGATGTTTGTGATGCATATGTGTCCTCTGTTGTCTCCCATTCTTCATATGGTCTTCCTCTTTGGGGAGAGTTTGACAGCTATGAAGTGGCAACAACAAAAGATCAGGAACAAAAGCGACGGCGAAAGGAGAAAATGTTCCCAGATGTTGTTGTGGAGATGAAAACACCAATACCTGGAGATTAGAAGGTATGTCTTGGAAACAAAAAGAACAAGCAGGGTTTGATCAAATTATTATCTCAGCACCTTCAGAAGGCAGGCATCCATGTAGAGCATGCTGGTGAGGAGGGTGATGCTGATGTCTGCATAGTTAAGAAGGCAATGGAATTGGCAAAAACATGTGAAAATGTTGTTGTTGTTGCTTATGATACAGACATTCTGATAATATTGATCCACCACACAAATTATGGGAAACATGTTTATATGCAGACCAGACACCATACCATTGCCATTAAAGTTGCAAAGGAGGTGTTAGGGAGAGAGATGTATATGTGTTTGCCATTTGCTCATACTATGTCAGGCTGTGATACAACATCTGGAATGTATGGCGTGGGGAAACTGAAGCTCATGAAATTGCTCCACTCATCACAGCAGTTACGCGCAGATGCGCTGGTCTTTGGTGACACAGAAATACCTAAAGAAGTGCTTCTAAAGGTAGGAGAAAATTTTACAAAGAATTTGTACATAGGGGGAACCAATGCTGAAGGACTCGATGAACTGCGCTATTTAAATGTGGTATCATCCAAATATGTACCTTTTGAGAGAATGCCACCTACCAGCAGAGCTATGTACTATCACTCACTACGTGTACATCACCAAGTAAGCACATGGCGTCATCTTCAAACGATTCTCCAAAAGGAAGAGTTCAGATACAAGATTGAAGGTGATGCCGTAGTGCCGGTAATCACTGATAAAGCAGCAGCACCAGCCGATATATTGGCAGAGATCAGATGTTCCTGTAAGAGCGAGCATTGTGTATCTTGTACTTGTGCCAAGAGAGGAATTCCATGCAGCATACACTGCAAATGCGAGGGGCAATGTATAAATTCTCACATTGAACTTTAGCAGAATATTACTTGGTGGAGCCAGCCGTAATTTGCTGACTCTATGTACCATGCATAATTTTAGTTATATCTGCCATCCTGACAGGTGAATTATGATGAATAAATTACCATAATAAGCATGTGTTATTCTGTAAAAATAATATCAGAATTCAATTCCTTGACCACAAAACATTAACTTTAGAGGCTTCAATCACCACTTTAGCTTATATGGTAACTGAACTATCTAGAAATGTCCAATTTTCAGCCATTTTGGTGGCCATTTTGACGTTTTTTCGCCATTTTGAATAAATTACCATAATAAGCATGTGTTATTCTGTAAAAATAATATCAGAATTCAATTCCATGACCCCAAAACATTAACTTTAGAGGCTTCAATCGCCACTCTAGCTTATATGGTAAATGAACTATCTAGAAATGTATAATTTTCGGCCATTTTGGCGCCCATTTTGACGTTTTTCCGCCATTTTGAATAAATTACCATAATTAGCATGTGTTGTTCTGTAGAAATAATATCAGAATTCAATTCATTGACCCCAAAACATTAACTTTTGAGGTTTTAATCGCCACTCTAGCTTATATAGTAACTGAACTATCTAGAAATGTTTAATTTTCAGCCATTTTGCATTTTTGCTAAAAAAAACCATTTTCCCCAATTGGGATTCATGAGGAATTTTTTGTGGTCTTAATTTAGACACAATGGAAGAGTTCTGGGCAAAAATTTGGTTGTTACTTAAAATGTCCGGGTCCATTGTCATTTCCTACTGGACTAAGAAGGTACTTCTCTCAGAACAAATTAATCCTTCAGATTCACTCGACCTGAACCTTTCGACTTACTCGATAGGATTCACTTTGTTCCAAGCTATGGCTGCTACACCTAACGAGCTTGAGGTAGAATAGGTTAGAGTAGGAATAGGTTAAGTTACGATGATAGTTTTACATACATCATATTGTACCAAGTATTCTTGTACGAGCGATTTTGCTCGACCCTTCAAACAGTTTATATTATAGTGTAAATAAAGTCTTTTCTTATGTATATGTAAGACCAGAAGTTTTTCAGTTTGTTAGGGAATCTAGTTGAGCTGGGAGACACACCCAGTCCTTACCAGGATCTTAGATCGGTCAGATCAGGCCCAGCAGTCCGAAATAAATAATCGTCTATTCACCACCAGTCAGACGAGGCGAGCCGACTGCAGCTACTTCGCCGCATCTCACTACTGGCGACGTTGTCGCAGCAACACCTTAAAGTTTCCGGTAGCGAGCGGGAGCGATCAACTCTTATCGTCGTAGATCTTAGTAAGTTTTCACGAAAGTTCTTGAAGGCTACCCCAACATCTTCAAAATGTATACTCTTTGAATGAATGAATGAATAAAATAAGACATTATACTGATAGAATATTGCCGAACATTTTGGCATATTGCATTTCCAAATGCAAATCTATATTTGTATCTAGATCATCTTGACCTCAAAAGCCTGAATCATGTCTTTGTTTCGTTGATACTGGTTGAGGTAACTGTATGACTGCATAGTTCCAATAACTTGTACAATAGACATTTCCAGTGTATTCACCCATCCATCATATGACGTCATAATAAACTACGTGACGTGTAGGCTGACGTCGTAATCATTACGTCATGAATGACCCGAATTAGTCCGTCTTAAACGCTTAATAGTCCGCCAGTTTGCATGAATTGTATGTCTTTACTATTTCATACACATGTTGTTGAATATTTTGAAACTAATTTGACTGGGCGTTGCTGCACCCAGTCAAATTAGTTTCCCAATGTTCAACAGCTTACCTGCATAGTTTTCTGGAAATTAATAATCAGGAACTTCAGGAATCGATCGATCCCAACACGAGTGAGGTGTTGGTGGAGCTTAGCTAGAGATGGGCGGGGCATGGCTAAAACTGGAAAGGTCCATTGCATGACTGCTTAGTTCCATTAACTTGGACAATTCTGAAATAAAGACAAGGTCAGCGAAGCAGAAGCCCCTGTTACAATCTGCACCGTAGACAAATGTTGCAATGATCATGACCTTTTACCGTAATATCATTGCGCTTCATCGGCTTGATATAGCCTAGATAAACATGTGACCAAGTTGACTTTAAGTAGGGTGAACCAATCTTGTGCTATGAAACCATGTGCTGAGCTAAATCAAAAACTTAACTGCAAAATTGAGTTTCATACGGAGGTCACATCGACCTTGCCATTTGACATGATAACCTCCGGGCCATTGTGCTCGATCCCCTTGATATATAGGGAAGCATGTAGCCAATATATATATATATATATATATATATATATATATATATATATATATATATATATATATATATATATATATATATATATATATATATATATATATCACACCTCTCACTCCAATTTTTCTGCGTAATAGACAGTTTGCTAAAGGAATATAAAATATGCGAAATCGATTTTCCGTACCAGATGCGAGCTAGTTAGCGAGCTATCTCTATGAGTCATCTATAAGCAAACAATTCACATTTCTATAGCCTAGGTGTGGATATAGGCAACTTAAACGTATAAAGTCTGATGACGTGTAGGCGTATTATATCGGAAGGCATAATCTAATCGCCTTAACTAAATTCTAAATTGATTTTTCAAGTTATTAGTATTTATATTACATGTAGGCCTATTTCTACTGTTATACGGTTCATTGTATAATGTCTCGACAGCATTTGAATGCCATATTTCGTGATATTTGTTCGCGTTACTTCCGTCCGTTGCCCTCGTTACGTCTGGCAGTGTCAACGCGATCATGCCAGGTCATATTCCTGGAGTCGTGTTTGTTTATGCCAGGTGCGGATCCAGGAATCTGTGTTAGGTGGGGGGGGGGGGGTGGTGGCGTAAATGGGGGATGGTCTGGGAGGAGGCGTTCTCCTCCCACAGGCGGGGGTTCGGGGGTTCTCCCCCGAAAAATTTGAAACGTAGATGCTCTGAGAAGCCATCTCCCGCATTCTGAGTGATCAAAAATCCTATTTTATTTTTAAAAATATACTAATAATACTTGTATCAGATGTCCCATAGAAATAATAGTATGCTTGGACAATTTTAGGGGGGGGGGCGGGGGCGTACGCCGCCCCCCCCCCACCCCTGGATCTGCCACTGCATGCTTAGATAGTACAGGTTGTGATTTGTGAACAGCATGGTTCAAACTATGTATACTACTTGACAAGCGAAACATTCACAGCATGTCATCAAGATCTGATTAACTAGACGTGTTAGGTAGGCCTACGTCATGGTGCAATATCCTGATAACTGAGAAATCCAGTTTTAGATATGCCCTGCTCACCTCAAAGAAATCTTTCGCTGTAGACTTATCATGTCAAAGGCACGAGAAAGAAAAATCATGCTCAAGAAATATAGAAATATATTTCTTTGTACTCAGAAGTGTAATTGAAACCATTTTGGAGTCCTTCAGGGCCCCTAAAGGACCCCTTCTTAAATAATAATGCCAGAGAGTTCTATTTTGTGAGTTTTATTTTTGAATCAATGATTATATTAGTATGTATCAAACTGATTATTGGAGATTTACGTGGCAGTGTAATTGATATAGTGATCACGTCTATAGCTAGCACCCTCAAATATGTTGTACGCAACACTCTAATATATATATATATATATATATATATATATATATATATATATATATATATATATATATATATATATATATATATATATATATATATATATATATATATATATATATATATATATATATATATATATATATATATATATATATATATATATATATATATATATATATAAATATATATATATATATATATATATATATATATATATATCCAGATAAGAACGAGCCAAACGAGCTGTATGTTTTTTATCCTCCCAAAGGCAATACGAAAGAAAAACCGATTTACATATAGGCCTAATAACTTTTACGCTGTATTTTGAATCTTATTTAACTTTGACGCGTTTCTTGATGACTCTGACACGAAAAAATCCTCCTGTCAAATTAGTTAAGATATTCTACAGTATTGGGATTCTGAGATTTCATGCTTCAAATGTCTTCCTAATGTCATTTACAAATGACAAGACGCCATCTGGGCAGTGATTATCATTCTAGACCATATTAGTAGAAGAACTAGACTAGCGAGCACGTCCCATGGCTGCCAGCCCAGAGGACTTGTCGTTTCCAAATTCTCTACACGGAATTCCCTGTAGGAGTGCTCTTAATTGACAAAAGATGGCGCTTCAAATGCCTATCCTCGTGATAAACAAATCAGGTCGAATGGCTCGCATTGAATAACCGAAGCCCCGCATAAAATATCTATATATATTTGATGTCCGATATCATGCCATTCTTACCAAAGATGGATTGTACATTCATGTATATACTCGCAGACATCATTAATCCACGTTTTCTGCTGTAAATGTCTGAATAAACGTGATTTTAAAATCCTAGCGAACGATGCAGTACAGGTCGAAAATAACATATCATGTTTCCAAAACGTTTCCAAAACAAAATCAGAAACATTTTAGTTAGTACAGGTTTGATTACGATCTAAGAAATGTTCTGTTGAACATTTTGAACATAATTGGATTGGAAGACTTCCAATGCGATTATTTTCAAAATAGTTAACAGTATATGATTACGTTATTTCTGAGTTGTACTGAATGCCATGCTGTTATTTGTATTCCTCTCCACTAATTAGAAGTATCGGGACGCGATACGTTGCTGCAAATATTATAATGCGCTCTGTCACCCGGATCATCCACACACCCCTATATCGGCCTCTGTATACATTGTTGACTATTTATTTGCTTGATATGTCATCTCCTCATCTAGAATTATATACAGGGCGTTAGGTCAGGATAACAAGAGAACAAAGAATCTGCAAATTATGCCAACAGAATGAAATCGGAGATGAATACCATTACTTATTGAGCTGCGATTATTTTAACAAAGAAATAGCAGACATCTTGCCTAAATCAAGCTACGCACATCCAAACTACTATAAGTTCCATAAGCTATTCTCTAAGCAGAGCATACAATTGCTAGTAAACCTACCTAGATTTATCAGGGTGATTACAAATCAATCCGTTGATCACCATGCCACCACATGTATTTAGTATTGATGGAAAGCTGATGTCTATTTTTTATAGAAATTGTATCCATGTAGTTATTTTGAAAAAGACAACCAAGGGATCTGCCCCCAAGCGCAGCTCAACTTTCGAAGAAACGTGAACTTGGCCTCGGCATTGCTCAGCTAGTCTCTCTCGCTTAGATGCTGCTGGTCCTCTCACTCTTACATCGCCGGCCCATTGATGGAATTCGGCAAAAGATAATGAGATGCAGATCCGGCCTATACAAAAGCAGATGACTCTGCTCGAAATAAGATGAAGAAACGAGTTCGTCACTCATTGCTCGCCAACGATTCCAGTCGACGGTCCTCCGCTCCGTCATACTCCACTGTTGTACTGGCAGGAAAACCACACCACGAAACACTCCTTTTGACCACTCACAGTGATCGATATCTACACAGCTGCCAACTACACAACTTCTTTGGATGGCCTCTAGTAAAAGTGGCCAAATTAACAACCCAAATTGTTCTGCCATCTCTTCCGAGGACTTTCCTTGAGCTGCTTGACTCTTGTGCAAGAAATTTCAGGTTCCTGCCACCACAGACTGAAATAGAAGCTGTGTAACCTTCTCATATGAACCTGCATGCACTTGCCTTCTCCAAAACTTTGTGACCATTCCCGGACACTGTGTACCATTTGCCCGTTTGCTCCCGTTCAGCGGAAACTAACAAACTTTTCCGCCTGAAACACTACGGTCATCTTGACTCTATTGTGATCTCTGGCCACTGAGGACTTGGTCAATGCATGACGTTGCACCTTAGGAACATACCTTCCAAGGCTGGTTCAAAGTCTGCAATGACCGCGATCGCAGAACCTAGACCTCGTGTGACGGACTTTGCTCCTTCTTGTGAACTGTGTTAAATCTTAAATGCACCATCATCCGCAGCTTTCTCATTACTTACAAATTTAATGCTGTTGATCTTTTCTTTCTTTCTTTTTACCGCAGTCTGGTTTTACACCAGGTTATTTGAAGAGGTCGCCTGTCTTAGCTGCCAAATTTGGACGTCGATCTCGCACCCTGCTCGACGTGAAGATATAAGCAGTGTCACCTTTCTAATATTTACTAGGACATCCACCTTAGCCACCAAATTCACGGGCTGCATCCTAAGCACTCTGAGCACCATGAAGAAATTTAATAGAGCTGCGATCAGAGACGCTTCTTTCTGCCAAAAAGGTATTCCCCTTGGAAAACTCGGCCCACCACACTTCACTTGGAACTCCCCTAAATCGAAATTCGCTGGCAGACTTTTAACTGGCTTCCCCTGGTAGCTACTGCCTACGACAGCAACAACTGCCACGTGTCTCAGACACCACTATCCGAGCTCGTTCCAGCTGGTCTGAGGATCGCTTTTGAGTACCTAGTAGTTGTAGGTTGCGCAAAATCTCCTGTTCATCATGTTCTGCAGCTCACCTTTTTCCGCAGCTTGCCTATTCCGCTCTTTTCTTGAGTGCTGGCTCCCTGTGCCTGCTACAAATGATCTCAATGCTGTGTCCGACTCACGCATCTGAGACCGCTCCCCATGGACGTATTCCCGTCAGGCACTGTGCCACTTTTGCACGCCTACCTTTTAGAGGGTATTTCTTCCTTCTATCTCCAATCCATTAGAGGAAAGGTTGCCGCTGAAAAATCGCACCAGCTACTAGCGTGCCTTCTGCACACCCCTTAAAGAAATTCACCATGGCACAATCTTCTCCACAGATTAGCGACTCCTTTTTTCTTTTTGTCCACCGGCCCATGGTCAGGCTAAAACGATTAGTTATGCGAGTCTGCGGTTTTCACATCTTATTTTTGGGGACTAAACTCAGATAACTGGCAGGTCACTCAGAGCCATTTGTTAGTCCACCACACTTTTCTCAGGCAGCTGTTGCTTTAAACCGCTGCGGCGCCTAGACTTGAAAGAGATTCCTCAAACTATGTCCTCTTAATTACATAAGTTGGAAGCCATGTCTGAATCTCAGTCAGGTCATTCTTCGACTCTGTCAAGTCTTTCTTGACGCCACCACGAGGATAGAGGTTCTCGCATAATCTCATCGATAGTGTCTTCTGCAGCCAATAGAGGCCTTAACTACAAAACACTTCGGTCTCTAAAACTACCGCCTCATGAGGGATCCCTAAAGTTAAGTTAACACGCATAGAATGCCTGCCTCGTGATGACAGCAGAGAACATCGGATCAACCAGGTGGCGCCAACTAGATGTCGAAGCGAGGACATCTCTTTCCACCCCCACCCGCCACACCAAAGTAGAAGCATAAGCCAACTTAGAACCAACCCCCCCCCCTTTCCACCCCCACCCCAACGACTTTCATGACTGATTAACACCTTATATACAGACGGAAAATGACGACAGTGACCCCTCGTGACGAACAGAGGGTATAGTGTAGAGAATTTCTTGTGACTCTCCCCTGAGCCGAAGTCTCCCCTTCTTCTTTCCCATCCCCTGTTAAGTTAACGCCCGAAAGACAGCTATGCACCACTTGAATAGAGAGAATCGCCTAACTTGGACGCAGGTAGATAAGATCGGAACACCACCTGTGGCTCTCTCCGTCCATTATACGCACATCATGCCTGCACCGTAGATTGCAACCTTCCATCCACAAGCACACCTTCCTCCCTTTTTTCCTCGCAGATAACCCGATCCCCGAGGACCAGCGCCGACCAGAGAGAAACATGTCAAAGCAACAACAGCGACACCGACCGCCCACTCACACAGGCTCCACGACGATGATGCCTCATGCAACAGACAGGTCACAACATACTCTCAAACATTTTGGGAATGGCCACGAGAAGGCATTTTTCAATATGGCCGACGGTCAAATATCTTTGCTTGCTCTAGTCTAGGTAATTAGCAAACAAACCATCGCATGCTTCACATCAAATTGAGGCTTATCAAAATGCATTGCTGTAAAGTCCCCTAAAATTACATTTGATCTATATTTGATAATGCCATGCAAAATTTTATTGTGACAAATCTAGTAAATCGTTAAAATATGACGGTTTATATGCATTTTATACTATATCCATCCTCCATGTTCTGAATCTTGTTTCAATAAGAACCGTCCCGTGTTCCACAGGCTGGTTTTTTATGGTGTCTGATGATAACCTGAGTAGTCCCTTCTCGATGTGCCACATATAACGCCTAGTCCTGTATTGTCTCCACCATGCACTGTATTTGTAGTTCAAGGAGCCATTGTTATCACTGGAGTATATGGACGTCAAAGTTATTCGCACCAGGCACCTAGTGCATCGTGAGTGTTACAGCCTGAACTTTCGGTGGCAGTGAGTGAAGATTCAGATGTGTGGTACGCATGAGATCTGAGACAGTTGGAAAGGAAAACGAATTCAGGAGTGGCGGTATATTAATGAAGCAAGTGTAGCTCATGGGGTAGTGTTGGGCTGTTCCAGTGTCTGGTGTCGACTCACCGTGTTGCATGTGCACGATGAGTGATGATTCTGGTTTGCTTCTGGTATTGGAGTTACGGATCCCGTGCGATACTGCCCTACGGGTAACAAAGACTGGCTCCTAAGGCTGGTGGAACTCAATCGTTCCGGTGGGGGCCATACGACCATTGTCGCGAACATTAAACACAACAGTCTCATCCCAAGAGTTTGTGTCACCAGTATGCCTGTCCATAGCAATTTCGTGATCTATGGACTTACAAGATTTGATTGGTGACCGAATTAAAATAAGTCTATACAATAGTTTTACCTAAACAGACCATCAAGTATGCTGGATAAAAATGGCCATAGAGACAGCCTGATGAACTCCTGGAGGTACCACACAGACTTGTAGGTCCACAGAGGTATCCCCGCAAGGGAGGCTCCTGTACACGAGATCGCTAATTAACTTAATATAAGCTATTATACTGCTAAGCTGAAAAGAAAGAAAATGATCTTTTATAGTGTCCAAAAGCCATATGCCTCCCGTGGGCACTACTCCTGGTGCTAGTTTGGGGGAGAAGTAGTAGCCTTGCATGGGTCGTCGCCACTGAATCCTTGAATCACTGAAAATGTCGCCATCGCTTAAAGCGGGAGAAGAGCATTGGCCAAAAAGGGCCTACTCTAATATTCAACCAAAATGCTGTAGAGAAAAGACCATACCAAGTGAAATTATGACTATTAGGTTGCGTGCTGTTTTACATGTAGATGGGACGAGCGATTCCCGAGCGATTCCCACGCCACCGTCTTATGTAGTTTCAAATATGCTGAATTAGTAGTTGCCGCTTTTATTTATGCTGGCCTTCTTCTATGCCTAACCTATCATCTAGTTTTTAGAGACAAGAACTATTTTAGGCCACAAATGGTGGACGCCTACCTAGCTTTAGATACGGCTGTCATTGAGAATGGATGTCATACAGCATCAATACTGAAGTCAGCATGCATACATGTTATTTCAGAAGATCTCCGAGCTGGGTGAGAATCTGGACATCTTGCTCCATAACCACATAAAACGTCACAGGACATTGGTTACTTTTCACAAAAGCAAGTTTAGGCAACTGATCTATCGCTACGGTGGGGGTAAGAGAGACGAATACCCACCGTGAATGGCTACTTGCCATATATAAAACTACCCAGAGCAAGCAATATAATGTGAAATGATTAGAATAATATATAAAGTATAGGTTAACGGACCTACTACGGTGCGGTTAGCGAAAAACACCTTACAGAAAAATAAGAATAACTATAAACAGAAAAAGAAATTATAACTAGCGGTCCTAAGACCGTTACGGTTCCTTTTAGTTATCGGGACCGTTTATACAGACAAAGTATAATTATTAAAACTGTAATTAATGGAATAATTAAAATGTTAATTATAGTTACTTGAATAATCGGTAGCCATTCTTAAGGACGGGCTTTCGTGTTACTGAAATTGATACGTCACCCTTGGTGTGACGAGAGTTGATTCGTTCTCTGGAAGCTGGAAAGTTCCCGCAGGTCAGTTCCCGCAAACAGGATTCCCGTATGCAGTCCAGAACGGGAGCTGATCGAACTCAGGACAGTAATCACAATATAGAATGTCTAACGAGCAGTCAGTAAGTAATACAATAACATTACTGCTAGGGCGAAAGTTCCCGTACACTGATGGTATGGATGGAAGTTAATAACAACCCGTTCATAAGTGGGGGTTGTTGAATACGGATGAAGATACATAACTAAGCTTAACGCTGCGGTTTACGTCAGTTAGCTCTTAAGACGTGCCGAGCAAAGTTTACTTGCTGCGGTCAAAAAGTTTAAATAAACCTGCACGACATCAGTGTGGGGGGGGGGGGGGAGGGCGGTTGAATAACCACTTTTTGGCGTGGCCGGCAGATCCGGCGAGTCATCCATCAAAGAACATCGCTGCATCTGCATCTGTAGAATCACATATTTAGGCCGGCAAAGGCCTCACCGCAAGTTTGTGTTCCGAGTTAGTTCTTGATTTAGTCGTGAACAATATTCAAAAGTTCCAAATATATTCTCCCGAACAATCGGGAGATACAAAATTGCTTTTAGTGCAGTGGGTTGGATTGCTGCTGTGACTACGGGAGAGAAACTTCCCGAGACAGAAGCAATCTGCTTAATGCCTGTCTTGCTGATAGTAGCTGGCACAGATCCAACCTATTCGCCCCCACCCCCCCCCCCTGGCCGAGGATGCTCTCGAGTTCTGGATTTCATCTCCTTTTATGCTACCCATGACGTCATAGGCGCAGGCTTCAACCAATCATTGGTCGAGCAACGGCCAATCAGCACGTAGCTGATAATAACGCTGTCGAATGTTCTAGAACATTCTAGAAGTTCTGCATACACGTGGTTACGACGTCACGCCAATATTTTGAAGATAATCAAAAGGGGGTTTCCGTTGATAACTCCGCCATTTCTTAACCGATTTTGAAATGGTTTACAGATGTGGAAAGCCCGTCGAATTCTGGTCTTGATTAATGCCTGATTCGGCGGGAACAAGTAATTAAAAAGGATTACAATGTACCTACTCGGTACACCAAAAGCGCCATCCTATCTTGGTCGTGAAATACGCGCTCTGTCAAAATAGTATTAAGTGCGTGCATGCGCTCTACGCGCTTTAACGAACTTAGTCGGGTTTTTTTACAATGCGATCTCTCTCATAGGCCTATATGCGCTTATAGCTCTACCCAGGGGTGGTGGGGCCGTGTTCAGGGAACGAATCCAGGACGGGCGGCGCATACCCAGCTTAGCTGGTACGGCCGGCACCCGACTGGTCGTTCCGAACTACACAAGTAATTTCCCACACCGATTGCCCATTGTGGCACATCACACAGAAAATTTCAGTTGGTTTCGGAATGTGAAGCCATGTCTCTCCATTCTAAAATCCATGTTCTATCTGGAATCCTCCATGTAAGCTGTAACTGGGCTGAAGGGGTTTTCACATTTGTGTGGTGGGTGTTGAGACTGACCGTAATGCGCATCATAGAAGATACGTTAGGATCCCTCTATTTCCAACTTGCTTAAGGTATCAGAGGTTCAGATGATGTACGCGTCAAATTAGTTTAAAATTTTTAAACAGCTTACCTGCATAGTTTTCTGGAAATTGAGATTCAGGGAGTACAGGAATCGGTTGATCCCAACACGGGCGAAGTGTGGGTGAAGCTTAGTTAGAGGTGGGCAGGGCATAACTAAAACTGGATTCCTCCATTGAGCAAACATTTCATTTCTCTTGAAAATCTCGACCATTAAAGGGTTAATTAATATTAAGTCTCGTTGCGAACGCTTTAAGGTGCCGTTGATCCATGAAGTGTTACGTAAAACACGTATATGGGGGGGGGGGGGTCAATATTACTGCTTTACACTATATTTTCAATACTCCAGAGTCTCAAATCTACCATAATAATTGTTGGCTCGAAGAAACGGGTTGTCAGGAGACCAGATTCGTCCCTAGAAATATCTTTTCACAACGAATGATATGGCAACTCTCTTATATTAAGATGTCACATTTCCCCACTGATCACTAATTGATCTTCCCCAAAGGTTTCCCGTTCTCGCAGGTACTCACCCCAGCAAAGCTTAAGCACTTAAAGCTCTCGTGTTCCATTAAATATAGACACTTTTGTATGAGATATGATATACCTGTTCAATTTACCCAGCATGCAATGCGTTGACTCCATAATCGTCGTAACTATTGGACGCCATATTCGTTTAGTTTATTGTCTGCACAAGCCATGATTTCTAAAAAAAACATCTGTTTGCACGAGTCATTTGTCCTCCAGCTCTGGAAGCGTAAGCATGCACGTATGGCGTATTCACGGCAGTACATTCGACAGTCTGTATTTCAATACAGTTCAGAGAAAGTGTGTCAATGTCCAGAGGAAAATTAGAGAAAGCCTTTATATATATAGTTTGACAATAATTTGTGTGAAAGTTTTTGCTATCAATTAGAGCAACACCATTCAGTTAAATTATTGTCAAAATAATTATTAGGTAATGCAATTACTACCTGCTATATATTTGATACAAATTTTATTGAAGTGTTGCGGCAACAGCTTTCAGTCTGTATTCTAAAATAATCATCATAAATTTCAGTCAACACTTTCTACAGATTTGAAGAGCAATTTGACTAAGTTGTTACTGACTAAGGCGCCAACAACTTTATCAAATTGTTGTCCATAGAATCACACGGTGGTCAGTATTAACATCTAAGTAGAGTGAGTATATGGCCAAAATACGCTTTGCCTGCACGAAGGAAATATTTCGCCTAGCTACCGTGTGTACATTTCAAACAAATGCACAAATCTGTTAATGAAACATGCACGTAGTTTGCTAATCATTCTTTCTTAGCGAGAAAGCGTATATAGGTCTACGCTCATAGTAATATATTGATTGCACGTGTGGTTAATAATTCGACAATGGTGTTGGTGCCTTAGAAACCAGCAACTTACAGTCAAATTGCTATTCAAATCCGTAGCGAGAGTCGACTAAAAATTATGATTATTTCAGAATATACCGATTGAAAGCTGTTGTAGCAACAACTTTCATTCAAATTAGTATCAAATCTGTAGCAGGTAGTAATCGCATTGCCTAATAATTATTTTGACAATAATTTGACTGAATGTTGTTGCTGTAATTGGTAGCAATAACTTTCACGGAAATTATTGTCAAATTATATACAAATATATATATAAAAAGCTTTCAATAATTTTCTTCTGGACATTGACACACTTTCTCTGAACAGTATTGAAATACAGACCGTCGAATATACTGCCGTGAATACGCGCTACGTGCATGCTTACGCTTCCAGAGCTGGAGGACAAATGACTATTTGCACGTGCAAGCAGGTTGGTTTTGTTTGAGAAATCCTGGCTTGTGCAGACAATAGACTAAAAGAATATGTCGTCCAGTAGCTACAACGATTATGGAGTCAGGGCATTGCATGTTGGGTAGCATTGTACGCCGGGTAGCATTACATGCTGGGTAAATTGAACAGGCATCTCATACCTCGTGCAAAAGTGTCTATATTTAATGGAACACGCGAGCTTTAACAACAATTTACTAGTGTGTACACCGAAACATTCATCAGCAAAATACCGGGAAATGAAATGATTTATTTACATCCCAGACCATTTTACAATGGTGTGCGGGGGCTTTTCCAGACACACACTTTCTAAAACAAGCAAAATGGAAAATATTACTATCAGGCCAAATGGAATTAAGAATATTATTAAATGGCTTTTAAATACCAAAGGCCATGGGAGCCAGAAGAAATATATTCGCGAATACTCAGAGACCTGTCAACAGAACTGCTAGACATATTATCAATTTTTTTTCAACAGTCCATGGACAAAGGAGTTATATCCAAACTGAATGGAAATCAGCAAACATGTGCCCCTTATACAAAAAAAGCGACCGCTCCTTACCAAGCAACTATATATAGACTAGTTTCACATGCAAGCATTTGCTGTAAGATGTTGGAAAACATCATCTGCTCGAATTTAATGAGCCATTTTGAACAGAATAGCATCCTAACTCACATGTCTTCCGTAAATTTCACGGTTGTGAAACTCAACTTCACCTCAACTCAATCATCAATGATTGGATTTCATCCATTGATAACCGGAAACAAGTGGCCATTTTTATTATCGACTTTGAACAAGCTTTCGATACCATTCCAGGTGAATCTTTGAAATCTAGAGTGCATAAATATAGTGTGTCAAAACATGCTAAATTGTATTGACTCATTGTTAACTGATCGCAAACAATGTGTACTAAGCAGACAGTGGTGCTAAATCAAGCGTTACCGAGATGGTATCTGGCGCACCCTAAGGAACGGTCGTGGTTCGCTCCTGTTTTCAGTCCGCATAAGTGATATAGTCCCGGACATTTTTCTCAGAGATCAGGTTATTCGCTGACAATATACCTTTCCACTTTATCTATCCATCATATGACGTCATAATTAATTACGTGGCGTGTCGAATGATATCATAACCAATGACGTCATTATGTCTCATGAATGACGTAGATAAGTACGTTACGAATGCATAATTGAAGACGGACTATGCGTTGTTGTACGAGTTGTATGTCTTTACTATTTAATAAATAGTCTGTTGAATATTTTGAAACTAATTTGACTAAGCGCTGTTGCTGCACAGCGCCCAATCAAATCAGTTTCAAAATATTTAACAGCTTATCTGTATAGTTTTCGGGAAATCGATAGTCAGGGAGATCAGGGATCGATCGATCCCAACACAAATGAAATGCCAAAACAAAGCAAGTCCTTAATAGATCAATGATGTAAAAAAACCACACCAAAGACTATTTAGAAACGACGTACACATATAGATATTCTGTAATTTCTGTATATTCCATCCTCAAAACCCTTAATACCGAAAGACCAAATTCTAAAACTCATTAACAATGCTGCGTTTAAAAAAAATATTCACCAGCTTATCTGTATAGTTACTTTGAAATAGAGATCCCGGATGCTCAGGCTTCAAAGGTTTAAAGAATCAATAGGCCTATACCTAATTTTCTTGGATCTAAAAGCTGTATTCGTTGACTTCGTTCCAGCGGTTTTAGCTGTGTTTTGTAGGCGCGAAAAGATGCTGAAGGATATATAGTTCGTTAATTGACATGGATTCATTTTTCAAACAGAAGCATTTCCAGAGCCTCCAAGAATTTCCCTTCCATTAATTTACGACGAGATTGTCATAAATGTATGAAAACTACAATGTAATTAATGCGTTAATGGCAAAACTCAGTTGTCATATCAAGGGAGACAATTCGCCATAGCAAAATACACTGACGGTGTAATGTTAATTTATCTCCCTTATAAGTGCGCAATAAGTGTAATACAACATATTTTGGATATCTTTCTGTAAATTATAATCATAATCCGTTCACTATGTCTTCAGATTTTTGATGACTGATAATTTTATTTTCACTATTCATGAGCTTACTGAGGGAACCGATCGGTCAAGCAAATACCCGACGTCATAATCAAATACGTTAGTCAGGTGGCTTAATGACTTTAATACCGTCACAGAGCGGATAAAAGCACCAAATTTTCTGTGAAGCTTCATTTGGACCTATCATTTAATATTAGCCTAGGAGTCCTCTTAAATTTTTCGATTTTTCCACGATAGGGACCAAAAGCCAAGATGGCCGCCAGTCAGAGTAGAATATTACATATATCTGCTTCGAAAAATCCCACAAAGGCGAATGGGGTGTCAAAATAGGGTTTTTCATGGCCAGTGAAGGTTACTCTGGGCGTGGACACAGATTCAGTGTTTCCACCTTTCCAAGATGGCGGCCAAAATCCAAGATGGGCACCATCGACAATGGAATATTACAAATGTTTAGTTCCAGAAATCACAGAAAGCCAAATGAAATGTCAAAATATGTCTTTTCAGGTCACTGAAACAGGGTCTGCATTAGGACACCTATTCATTTATTTAGATTTTCCAAAATGAGCGCAAAAGTGAAAATATAGCCACCAGTGAGATTATAATAATACATAACTCTACTATAGTCAGGTGGCTTAGCGCCACAAATCATTGTTATTGTTACTCGGCAGATAAAAGTGCCAAATTTGGCCTATAGTTTGCTTTCGGGTGTGTTATTTGGTATCGGTCTAGAAGCCTAGCTGAATTCTCCAGCCTATTTCTCATAAAATTACAAATAATGCCAAATATCACATATCTCGGATTCGAGAAGTCATAGAAAGGCATCGTTGGTATCTCAACGTAGGTTTTTCAGGTCTCTGAATCCGAATGTGGACACTCCATTATCACATATATAATTATATGTATGATAGCCACCAACTATTTATACCCAGGGGTATATTTTCAGATTGCAAGACGATGATGGACAACATGGATCTAGATGGCGTCGTGGCATCATCTGACAAAAAGGCAAATTTGAACCACTGAAATGCCCACTACCCTGAAAACAATGCTATGTTGGCCCAACGTTGGACCAATGTATGTTTATTCGGCAGCCCAACGTTAGGCCAACGAGCAAAACTACGTTGGGTCAACAAATAAAACTTACGTTGGGCCAACGAAACAATGTTTGCTGGGTAGGCATACGAGGAAAAATGATAATAAACCAGATGCGTATATATCATTCTAGGTGAAAGTAGAACAGCTCAGAGTAATCGTCTTTGCTTCCAACAAAAGTATATTTTGGAAGCGATCAAAGTGCTGACACTTTTACACCCGACCGCGCGTCGTGGCATAAGTCCTGTTATTTGAAATACAACAATTCTAAGCTGACAAAAGGCAAAGAAGAGAAAAGAACATAACACTGATGATGCTGAAGCTAAAAGGCCAACTAAGCGCCAGTCACTGAACAATCAAATGCGCCTTTCTTCTGAAAGAGGACTCGAAGAAGGTGACCTGTATTAAGTTTCAATATTTGATGCTGACAAACACCTGCGAACCACAATAACAGATCTGCAAGATACTCAGCTTCTCAACTAGAATTGTTGGTGGAGATGTGATTGCAATGTATCATCTAAAATGTCAGGTCAAGATGCGAAATAATTATCACAGCCACACTAGAACATTGAACAAGAAGGAAGCAGGAATTACAGATGAAAATGTCAATTTAGGGGAATTTATACATCTAACACGGTACATCAAAAGGCTGTAGACTCTAGAACATCTCTTAAATCTGTCAGAGCTACACACTCTAGATCGACTCATAGACCGACTCTATGTCGATCAGTTAAACGATCTAGGCGTAGAAAAGGTTTTTAATAAAACTAGACTGAAGGACAGTTTGTTGGATTAGTTTCCAGAGGCACAAGACCAGTACGATGGGAGACACACTGTTCTTATTTTCACAGAAGTGATAAGAAATATATTGAAGGAAGCTCTGAAGAAACGAGATTTCTCAGAAGATGCTCTTATCCAAGCTAAAGCGTGCACCATAATCAGAAGGAAAAAAAATTCAGCCGCAACCTTTTTAAATTCAGCGGTTGTTTGCCATCATGTTTTCAAGAGAACTCGCTACCGCCAAGCCTAAGATTCCTCCTTTCTCTCATTATCAACTAACCAAATCTAAAGGATAAAAAGACAGACATGATTCACATGCTTGCCCCACCATTGATCAGGGAAATACTCACAATGTAAGAAGCGAAAACGCAATTCTGATGTGAAAATAAGGCATACATTGGAATGTGACCCCCCCCCCCCCCCACCCCCACACACTTTCCATCTTTATCAGGATTAATACACATTCACAGACGAGAAGCAAGACGCCCATCCGGCATTACTACTAGATGGGCATCGGCATTTCATATGATGGGGTTATGGAGCTTGAGGGCGGCTTGCCACCTCTGCCTGTAAGCTGTTTGAAGAAGATAGTGTTGTTGTACCTTCTTGTCTTCGGTAAGGTGTGCTCACGATTGGTGCACTGGACAACCTAGATCTTAAATTAAGCTCAAGCACATCTCGGACCTACTTCCATTGTACAGGAATTAGCCGTTATTAGTTCCCCATTCAGACACAGCTTGATGTCGGCAGGCCACCTGTTGTAATACCACTATGTGGAACACAGACACGCTCTCTGCGTGCCAGCTATGTTATCTGTAGCAGTGGTAGCTTTATAAATCACAGCCATTGTTGTACCAGAATTTGACATGAGGCTCATCGAGACATGCTTGGATGAAGCACATGCCGAAGAAAGCAGCTGGGCTGAACATATGCACTGCCACTTGTATAGAGAAGGCAGAACGCAACCATCATACCACCATTATGTGGGCAGGCTACTTTGCAGCTCTCACAGTGGCAGAAGTAACATCTCCTGGATTTATTGATTCATTCCTAGAGGTGGCCTATCTGATGCGAACCAGACATTCCCACAAGGTCACTGCCATAACTCTAAACACGCTCAAGCAAGAAGCATTTAGCTCTTCAATGAGCTAAATGATACTGAGTTTGCAGTGGTCTAGGAAAATGACTTGCAGAAAACGATCCTCACCGTTATGTACTTGAATTTGATTAGGTAAAACGAAACTCTCACTTTCAGGGATCACAGAAACAGGAACTTCTCGCTGTATATAGAAGTTCTCAAGCAGGTGACATATGTGTTGTTTGCCTTAGATTATGTTGACTAATGCATGGTGGGTGCCAGTGTACAAGAGAGCCATAGCTTCCTTAGTCAACTCTATCAAAGATGAGTTTTAGACACAGGGCCATTGGGTCGTCTCCAAAACTAGTAACCCATTTCCGGCCAAGCTCATGAACAAGAAACTAAGATCATGAAGGGATCAGGAGGAGCAACGGATTAACAGAAAAGCCAGCTGATTTTCAACGCTGGATGCTCTCAGGGCTAGAATTGCCACATTGTTGGAGCAGACCGAGCATATGACAAATGATTCATGGAACAAAGGTTAAAATAACTTACATCTCTATTCTCGATATTCGAGCACAAGTATCTCATTGATGATGCCTCTCCCCAGAAAACATTGTGCCATCTGTTTCAGTGACTTGAATACCCCTATTTTGACACCTCATTTGTCTTTCTGTGATTTCTAGAACTAAACATATATGCAATATTCTACTATCGCTGGCGGTCATCCTGAATTTATGCCGTCATCTTGGAAAAGAGGAAACACTGAATATGTGTCCTAGTCCAGAGTAACTTTCGGTGAGTTTGAAAACCCCTATTTTGACACCCCATTCGCCATTGTGGGGTTTCTGGAAGCAGAGATATGGAATATTCTTCTCTGACTAGCGAAAATCGAAATTTGATGCTTTTATCCGCTATGTAACGGTAACCATGACTTTTCGCGCTAAGCCACCTGACTACATCACGCGTTGACAGTAGTAAGGCTAAAAAATTAAGTTTTTTTGTGGCCTACAATTGAACATTTCTAAAGACAACTGCAGATGCCAGCTTGGGCCGACTTGATCATTAAAGCCCTAAGGAGATAGGCCTACTCAAGGACACCCATACGTTATGGATAGCCTATATAATACGGAACATTAGTTACTCCTCTCGGATGTGGAATTTGTTTGAGTGTTACTTACATGATCGAGACGGTCACGAAAGCTACACTCAAACACATTTATATCCAAGACACACACACCCACGCACGCTTAACTTATTAAATTGTAAAGCCACTAAAGACATACAATATCGTGACAGACTATTGCCACCTTCGTGACGGACCTACATCATCCTGATTGTGACATCAGCTAACATGTGCCGTATTTGATTATGAAGTCAGATGCTTGAGTGACAGAGCAGATCCCTCCATTGTGGGGGGGGTATATCTGGTAAGATAGGTTATAGTAATAATGAAGACACAAGTCAGGGATATGCTTAGGTCAGAGAGATTAATTTATTTGACATTTTCGGAGATATTAATAAAATACTCTGTGTACACATGCGTAGCAATCTGTCAGGGATCCAAGTACTCATCTTCAGCCATAATTTCTCGTTCTTTTACAATATCCCTACCACTCACTCCCCTTCTCCCTCCCCCTCCCCCTCTCCCTCTCCCTCGCCTTCTTCTTCTCCCTCTCCTTCTCCCTCTCCTCCCCCTCCTTCTGTCTCTCCTTCTTCCTATAATAATAATAATAATAATAATAATAATAATAATAATAATAATAATAATAATAATAATAATAATAATAATAATAACGTGCAAGTGTGTGCGTGCGTGTGCGCGTTCGTTAGTGCGTGCGTGCGAGCGAGCTAGCGTGGGTTCCTGCCTGCGAGTGTATGGGTTAGTCTACCAGATGGATGGGCAGACAAGCCGACAGATGGCGAGTCAGTGGGTGGGTCGGTAGGTCAGTTAGCTGGTCGTTGGATCGGTGGGTTGGTCCGTGGGTCGGTCGGACCGGTCGATTGATCCGTAGGTTGGTCCCCGCTCAGTCACTCACTTTGTCACTCGTTCGCATGCTTGGTCGCCCACTTGGTTGGTCTGTCAGTCAGTTAGTCATTCAGTCAGCGTGTGGTTGAGTGGATGGATGAGTCGGTGATGGGGAGGGGGTAGGGTGTGGGGAGGGTGGGAGGGTGGGAGGGTCAGTCGGGTGGGATTATGTGTGCTTGTAAGAGTCGGTTGGTTAGTCGGTGCGTTTTGAGCGAGTGGCCAACTTCTTTGTGTGGCCACTAGATGCATCGATATTATGATGATATCATAACAATTTAATTTTGCGGTGGTTATCATTGATTTCGTAATGTCGACCACTGGTTTCATTCACTGCACTATCGCCATAGATATCTACAATATTTGTCCGAGTCCATTGTAGAGAATCAGTGCTCTCTATTCCTAATACCTCACCTCGCCAATCTTCGATGCGCTAGTTTTGTAAAGATAACTACTTCTTCAGAACCTCCGAAGTGATCTGGCCGAAATTTGGGAAATATGATAATTGAATATCAAGTTTGTTCAAAAAGTTTATTCGTGAAACAACATGGTGACCATGGACCAATCATAATTGCGCGACTGCTATATGACGTGTTTTGACAGCGAAGATGGAGATATGCTTGCTTGGTGTTTCTGAATATAGACTTGGCACCTTTGAATCACGGAGTCGTCCATTACTTTGTTCCAGTGATGCTGATTTGTCTATTAGGTCAACAGTCATATTTGCTCGTGAGCCATTTTTAGAACCACGGTAAAGAAATTTCCGAAACAGCTGGATTGCTTGACTTGAATTTCAAGAAATGTCGTCTAGTGCACGATTATCAAAACCAATTTTGCTTAAGAGAACAGGATTGGACGACTTGTCTGGTGGCCATTTTGGATGACCTATTTTTTCAGTAAAACTACGTATCGTCCGGAACCTTTTAAGGGAACGTATCGATATTTGTGAAAGATGAGTAAGAACTAAGCGCCATTCACATTTGTTCAAGAGAAGTTGATACGTGCAAAACCAACGCTTCAACCGACGGACCAATGAAAAATCAATTTTTGTTAGTTTATGAATGTTGACAACGCAAATGACGAAATATAGGTATTAAGTCTTGCTGAATAAAATTTCACACTTTTCACTCTGTTTTTTTAAGTGGGTCAGTGGCCATCTTGACCTATGCTGATTTTGATACAAAATGTGAAATGTTCAGTCAGGAAGATTAATGTGATCATTAAAACGACCATTCAATACTAATAGTAGTGGTGATAGGTCTAGTGTTAATGGTAGTGGTGCTGCTGCTAGTAGTAGTAGTAGTTGTAGTAGTAGTAGTAATAGTAGTAGTAGTGGTAGTAGTAGTAGTAGTAGTAGTAGTAGTAGTAGTAGTAGTAGTAGTAGTGGTAGTGGTAGTAGTAGTAGTAGTAGTATTAGTGGTAGTAGTAGTAGTAGTAGTAGTAGTAGTAGTAGTAGTAGTAGTAGTAGTAGTAGTAGTAGTAGTAGTAGTAGTAGTAGTGGCAGTGGTAGTGGCAGCAGTAGTAGTAGTAGTAGTAGTAGTAGTAGTAGTAGTAGTAGTAGTAGTAGTAGTAGTAGTAGTAGTAGTAGTAGTAGTAGTAGTAGTAGTAGTCGTAGTAGTAGTAGCAGTAGTAGTAGTAGTAGTAGTAGTACTAGTAGTAGTAGTAGCAGTAGTAGTAGTAGTAGTAGTAGTAGTAGTAGTAGTAGTAGTAGTAGTAGTAGTAGTAGTAGTAGCAGTGGCAGTGGTAGTAGTAGTAGTAGTAGTAGTAGTAGTAGTAGTAGTAGTAGTAGTAGTAGTAGTAGTAGTAGTAGTAGTAGTAGTAGTAGTAGTAGTACCGGCAGCGGTGTACATGTAACACCAGGAGGGAGTTGGAAGACCTGGTCATCACAAGTAACCTCGGTTTCATAGGTCCTGTAATCATATTGGTGACTATATTTTGTGCCCTCGATACCTGTAAGTGAAAACATGGATGTTTGATCTTGGATAACGTGTGCGTATATTGTATGTCCCTTAGGCCCGTTTTATAAGTCGAACTTTCTGTCGCGCCGCGCTAATGATGACTGGTTGATTTATATAGTGGACTCTGTCATTTTCAGGCAGATTTAGTGGGCACGGCACAAGAGAAGTTCGACTTATAAATCGGGCCTTGCTTACTTATAAAGTGTGCCTAATCAGCCCGTAGGGTCTAAATCAATTCAAGACCATATCTGGTAGCCTGGCATGCCGTAGGTTGTATACCTTACATTGCGCATAAGTGCGTAATGTTCCCGAAATGTTCAGCGTTCAGCCTAATATGTGCAATGATTAACCTGCTTCTGTGCAGTTATACAATTCTACTGAAGTAAGTGTTCCAGCCATTATTAATATAAAGCAAGTGTATTAAATATTATTAATATTAAGTAAATGTCCAAAACATTATTAATATAAAGTCATGAATGACGTAGATAAGTTCGTTACGAACGCTTAATTGAAGACGGACTAACCGTTGTTGCGCGAATTGTATTTTTACTATTTAATGAACAGGGGAGTTGGATATTTTAAAACTAATTTGACTGGGCGTTGTTGTTGTATATACAGCTTACCTGTATAGTTTTCTGGAAATTGATATGCGGGGGGCGTTCGGGAATCGATCGTGGGTGGAGCTTAGCTAGGGATGGGCGGGCATAGCTAAAACTGGATTCCTCCATTGCTCTCCATATCCAATGACTTACTGTAAGAGCTTCCCTTTGGTACGCATTGCATCGGGTCTTCGGTCTGCAGCGTGATAGTTCTCTTCTCCGTTCGTCCTCCCACGTCCATACCTAGATATTTCCTTGTACCGACTTGTGCGTAACATCCTAAACATATACCAGTAAGTTATTTACAATACAGTTCTACTTCAGTCAAAAATCTTAATGATCTGTTACAAAAAAGCGACCATTTCTTGGAAGAAGTAATTTACAGGGGAGTGGTGAGTCCAGAGAATCTCAAATTTAAAACGATCATACAAGTAATCTGTTAAATATGTTGACTTTAATATAACACGGACCTGTTGCCGCCATAGGCATCAACAACTCTCAATCAAATTAGTGTCAAAATAGTCAACATGATATGCACCTGTTAAAGAGATAGGCTTTGCGCAGTGCGCCTCTCATTAAACGCATTGATGTAGGTGTGTATGTTAGTAATGTAACATACTTGCTGTATAGTATGCGTTCTCTTGTATTACTTACTTGCCTAACGTTCAGGTAAGGAACTGTTTGCTAAATGAGATGTACCAGTACAAAACATAGATGGATGGTCAAGAGGAATGGAGATCTGTAAGCTTAGAACAATCAAAATGGACTGTTCCAGTTTTAGCTATGCCCCACCCATCTCTATCTAAGCAACACCCACACCCCGCTCGTGTTGGGATCGATCGATCTCTGAACTTCCTGACTATCAATTTCAAGAAGACTATACAGTTAAGCTGTTGAATGGTTTGAATCTAATTTGCCGCCTGGGTGTTGTTGCTGCCATAGACGTCCAGTCAAATTAGTTTCAAAATATTCACAGCATGTTTCTTAAATAGCAAAAACATACAATTCGTACAACGTGTCGGACTATTAAACGTTAAAGACGGGTTTAATCAAATCATTCATGACGTAATGATTATGACGTCATATGTTTGAGTGAGGAAATGGATTCATGAATTGTCTTCTCCTGATCTGTAAATGGACAATCCTCAAGATTACTGCAGAGTGGAGTTTTATCCGGCTTTGACAGGAAACGTTTAATGTTTTAGAGTAAGTCCCTAACAAGACCATTGACTTCGGTAATAGTAGTTATTCACATTATCGAAGTTTCGTGATTGCTTGACGTGGTCGCTGATTTGTTGTGGTTCGAATTGCTTGATTAATTAAAATCATACCAGGCAGACATTGGTGGAAAAGATGTAAGTTTCCCTCGTTTAATTCATCAGTTGATCCAGCAACCTCCGCGCATTCATAACTAATTTCTGCTCCAAGACTCAGAGGCAACAGTGTAATCTCGTATACCTTAAACAAAACGCAATATATTACAGAATATATAATTGGAGAGAGAGAGAGAGAGAGAGAGAGAGAGAGAGAGAGGGAGAGGGAGAGGGAGAGAGAGAGAGAGAGAGAGAGAGAGAGAAGAGAGAGAGAGAGATATGAGAGGAGGGGGTGAGAGGGGGAGAGGGAGAGCGAGAGAGGGGGGGGGGTGGTGGTAGAGAGAGAGAGAGAGAGAGAGAGAGAGAGAGAGAGAGAGAGAGAGAGAGAGAGAGGGGTGGGAAGGGAGAGGATAGGGAGAGGCAGTGGGAACGAGAGAGGGAACGAGAGAGAGAGAGAGAGAGAGAGAGAGAGAGAGAGAGAGAGAGAGAGAGAGAGAGAGAGAGAGAGAGAGAGAGAGAGAGAGAGAGCGAGCGAGAGAGAGAGAGGGGGGGGAGAGGGAGAGGTCCCTCACCCACAGCTGATTTGCACTCTCAGCCGTATGTCTTTTATATTAAATACGACTATTATATTACCATCACCGATCACACATTATCCTCGTCTTCGTCTTCGTCGTTGTCGTCGTCCGTCGTCGCCGTCGCCGCCACCGCCGCCGTCGTCGTCGTTGTCGTCGTCTTCGTTAATATTGATATATTACCGTGTTATCAGTGTATAGCCATCTTGTATTTCCCTTCACAAAGGCGTATTTATCCTCGCATGCATAGAAAGCAAAGTCCACTTCGGTCTATAATAATAACAATAATAATAATAGTAATAATAATAATAATAATAATAATAATAATAATAATAATAATAATAATAATAATAATAATAATAATAATTATGGATGGATGATGATGATGATGATGATTCACAAGATTTAGGATGTAGGCAACATGAGCAGCAATATCTCCGTGTCGGCCTATCAGTTGCAAATGGTTAAATGGATTGATAGGCTAACATTCGTCTTTCTCCCACCATGTTCTGTCTTTTAGATGAGCTATGTCCTGCCCATTGCTAGTATGTTTATATACTGTGAATCCTGAATTCCCAGAATCCCAATTTCAAGGTAACTATACAGGTAGCCTGTATAATATTTGGAAACTAATTTGGCAGCAACAGGGCCCAGTCAAATAAGTTTCAAAATATTCAAAAGCATCTTTATTAAATAGGAAAAACGTACGATTCGTACACTTGGCTGACTTTTCAATGTTCATAACGGACGTTATTCATTACATATTTTCACTGTGGCGTCAGCCTACATGTGACGTATTAGGCCTATATACTTGAGTGGCAGATCGGATCTATCCACTGTGGTATTAACCTACCATATGAACACACTATGTTACCTTTGTTGTGACGCTGACTGCATCTTTGCCTCGAATGCTGTACGCTTCATCTTTGGGACAACATTTCTTGAGCGGCTCACCACCCTCAATATCATCAGAGATATCCACCGCTTCAGACAGCGCGTATACTAGCGAGCATACCACAGCAAGCAGGAATTTGTCCATCATATTGCTGTGTGGATATAACAATATCAGCCGTTACGTTACGGCCAAGCCACGGATAAGTAAACCCCATTTTTTATTTAATTAGATTGAAAAATACCGGTCAAAATTTATCTATTCCTCACGTAATGGACATTTCCAGTTATAGCATTGTCCTGCCCATCTCTAGCTAAGCTCCACCCACACCTCGCTCGTGTTGGGCTCGATCGATCTTCGAACTCTTACTAGTCTGCCTATCAATTTCCAGGAAACTATACAGGTAAGACGTGAAATATTTTAAAACTAATTTGATTGGGTGCTGTTGCAGCAACAGCGCCTAGTCAAATTTGTTTCGAAATATGCAACAGAATGTTTATTAAATGGTGAAGACATACACTTCGTACAACGTGTCGGACTATAATATTAAGCGTAAAAACGGACTAAATCGAGTCATTCATGTCATAATGTTCGGACTATAATATTAAGCGATAAAACGGACTAAATCGAGTCATTCATGCCATAATTAATTATGACATCACCCGACACATCACATATTTGATTATAACGGCATATGGCGTCATATGATGGATGGATAGCCTGGAAAGGTCCATTACGTGTAACTCCGTGTCCTGGTATGAGCTAGCCCTACGAGGAATCTGAGGCCAACATGCTTCCGGGAAACAATATCTAGCGCATCACCAACTCCTTCTCTATGGCAAATGAGTACGGTGTCTGTGACAGTCCCTTATTAGTGTCCAAACACAATGGACCTTTCCTTTTTTAGCTATGCCCCGCCCATCTCTAGCTAAGCTCCACCCACACCTCGCTCGTGTTGGGATCGATCGATCTCAGAACTCCCTGACTATCAACTTCCAGTAAACTATACAGGTAAGCTATTGAATGTTTTGAAACTAATTTGACTGGACTCTGTGGCAAATTAGTTTCAAAATATTCAACAGCATGTTTATTAAATAGTAGAGACATACGTTTGTACAACGTGTCAGATTATTACGAGTTAAAGATGGCCACATGTAATCATTTATGACGTAATGATTATGACATCATCTTATACGCCGCTTAGCTGATGATGACGTCATTAGGACGTCAGATAATGGATGGGTAGTCTGGAAAGGTGATTTGTCGCCATGTATCATCAGCTATCTTACCAGATGTTAGTTCCGCACGGTCTGAAATCGGTTGCTAATCACTTTGGATATTATATATATATATTGGCGAAATGTATTTTGCATTTCCAAATTACTAAAGGTAAGTTGAACAAGAGGACGTCACGGAACCTGTTAATGGCAAAATACTGTTAGCTCCGTGTAGGGCCGAACTTAGGACTCAGGGGGGCATGTGCACAGTTTCTGAAAACTTATCCGGAGCCATCGGAAATACCATTGACGGAGCCAAAAATCGAGGGTTGAGTTTCAATCATAATGCTGCTTGGGGTGGGGAGGGGTGTGTGTTGGGCTGAGGTCAGAGAGCTGTGGGATTTGACAACATCAGTCTTATACAGTACATATTTCAAGCACAAAATAAAAAAACATACTGCAGAATATTTTGAACATAATTGGATTGGAAGACATTGCTGCCTAAGACGGGACTGTCTACCAATCCAATTATGTTCAAAATATTCAACAGAACATTTTTTACATCGTGATCAAAATTGGTTTCTTGTGGAAACACGTTGACGTGTTTATGAGCTGTAGGACAAGGTGTGGCATCAATGCTTGTATCTGGAAGTTATAGAGGGGGGGGGGGGGGCACAAAATTAAGAAAAATTATTTGTGCGTCACTTTTTGTGGGACCCTGGAAATTTTGGGGCCGTTTGCAAATGCGCTTATTGTGTTGCTATGGTATATTGAACTATTTTATAAGGTAATAATTAAATAACTGAAATTACTTTAACAGGACCAAACAGTGCGGCATACTGACTTATATGTGCCCAATGACACAGGATTCCGATTTTTCTTACAGGGCTCTGGGTTTTTACTTCCTGTCTATATTGGTGCCCACACGGAAGTTGGTTAGTTCTACACAACTATCTTTCATTTCTTAAGTCACTGACTTTCTAAACGCGCGCCTCAATGGTAGCCGTCTTTCTTAGGAATGTCTAATTCTGTAGCGCTAAGGCACATTCACGTCTGACAACCACTGTTATTACACGAAAAACCAACCACTGATCTTCCTATGCCATAGTTCGCACACCGAGTAAGGCGGTGGGGGGTGGGGGTGGTGGCTGGTGGTCGGATAATTAGACCAATTCCTGACATGAAACAATGACCCTGGCTGACTGGTGCTAGTAGTCAGATCTATATGGTACACGTTTCTTACATCGTCTAGGTCAGTGGGATGCGCCCTATTGGGGGTGGGGGTGGTGGGTGGGGCAACACCCATTCAAGGTTATAACATGCTCACCTGTTATCCGTAGCGGACAGCTTTGCCAATTTAATCGTGTACATAATGATAATGGTGTTAATGACGGCGTTACTTTGCATATTTCGCAGAATTATATACGTATGCTTAATCCAGAAATGTGCTAAATCATATTCACTGATCGTCGATGCCTATCTTTAGACACCCTGCTCGTTATGATTGGACACGTATAGATACAAGATTTCTTTTTGCAGCTTATCCAGTTTTTAAGGCTATCCACCAAATATGCCTATAGTTAGTATACTTTTTAAGACGTTGTTCTAGAGTCATCCCTGAACTGCAGACCAGCGAAAGAAGTTCTGTTACAATTTGTTTTTGTTTGAGCCTATAATTGGTTAGATTGACTGGAATAAACAGCAAAATCTGTCTGATGTCTACTTAATTATGATACACGAACAAATACGCGCACGTGGATAGATATTAGCAACATACTATTACCGAAGTACTATACGAGAGGGATCAATTTATAGTTAGGCCCCGCCCATTTTTAGCTAAGATCCTCCCACTTTTTACGCGTGTTGTATTGAATTATATACTTTGAATCGCATATTAACAGAATCCCAAATTCAAGGTAATTATACGAGTAAGCAACAAAATGTTTATTAAATAGTAAATCCATCAAAGACATAATTCGTATGGCTTGACGGACCTTTCAATGTGAATGGTGGCACTAGATACAAGACTATGTATTGTGACATCAGGCTGTATGTGTGGTAATTGATTATAACGTCATATACTTTAGTGACAGAGCGGATCCCTCCACTAATAGACATGCAAAAACGGTTTAGAAAAACTTACCCGATGAATGATGAATCGCAGGACGTATTTAGAATTGGAAGAAAGCCGTTCGCAGGAACTGTTAGTTATGGCGTGGCTTAAATACAGCCCATTTCTCCCACATGCAGGTGACATATCGTTCTTTGATGCCCACACATTTGTGGATATAAAGCAGGTTTATCTACATGACCAAAGGGGATATTCATATTTTATTGACACACCGACTTGACAGATCTTTGATCTTCTCAACAGCGAATTCAAAAAGTATAGAAGAGCAAATGCCATATGACGTATCATACATCGCCCACGGGAGATTGGAAACAAAATTGTTTTCTAATGCTGGAATTGTACATTGGCACCTGCTTACCAAAGAGGTCCCATGCTTATTCGTTTCAACGCGCCAACTGAATGCTGATAGACCTAGGCGAACTCTCAGAAGGTAAAACGACGATGCAGGGAATTTTGTCAGAGGCGCAAACATTTGAAGATTTCCCAAATATGTTGTAAGTTTAAAGTAATAAAACTTCAAAACAGCCGTTCTGTTCTGAGAAGGCATTTCTTGCATGCCACTATTTTGGGAAAAATTTGTATTTCGCTAAATTTGTCCTTATCTTCGCCACTCCATTGGCAT
>CM067360.1:56767072-56974572 GCA_034401795.1 Chaetoderma sp. LZ-2023a
GCATGACACGTGTGTTAAGGGTATATGTGCTATGACCGCAAAGACCTTCAGTCAAATTAATTTCAAAGTCTTCAACACAATGTTTATTAAATGGTAAAGGCATAAATGTATCTCAAAAGCTTGCTGAATCCTATTTTGACTCAGATTTTGGCCCGATGTGTATGGATGTACGCACGCGGGCATGCACACTATGGCAGCAACAGCGCCCAGTCAAATTAGTTTCAAAATATTCAACAGAATGTTTATTAAATAGTAAAACATTCAATTTGTACAACTAATGAACTATTACACATTCATGAGTATTTCTCTCAATTATGATTGTGACATCAGTCTGTATGTGACGTAATTGATTATGACTTCATATCACGTGCATGTGTGTGCGGGTGGACATGTGGGTGTATAGAGGTGTTAACATGACATGTACGCGTGTACGAGCGTGGGAACCTGTTTGCTACGGCAGCACCAGCACATAGTCAAATTAGTTTTAACAAATTAAATAGAATGCTCATTAAATAGTAAAAACATCCAATTTTGTACAACTGACGGACTATTACAGGTTCATGATGGAGTATTTCTCTGTCAATTATGATAACGACGTTAGGCTGCATGTTCTGCAATTGATTATGACATCATAGCAGGCTTGTGTGGGTGCATCACAGATTTTGGAGATGCAATTATATCGAGCCTAAACTTGTTTTCCTGATACATGTTCTTTTAAAATACACTGAATAGTGAATCGAATAAGTTATCTATAATGGGGTGACATCATAAGGTTCATTTGATATGCTATATACCTATTGTCACATAAAATATGACGCAATAACCTTAAATGATCTCAAAATGACCTGGGACCAGATTAGGTTTATTTCGGATATTTTATAAAGAAAGGGATATAGAGCCATAGGAAATACAAAGAAAACTTTCTGATGCAATTGTCCTTGAGGTACAGCCGCATTGTGACTGGTCCTTATGCTTATCTAAGAATTAATTGATGGCTAGCCATTCTTGGAAAATTGGCGCCATTTCCCTCACAGGAAAACTCCATGATGGCCCTATAGCTTAAAATCTTTCTTAGGAATTGTGTGCCAAATTTGATACTTTTATCATATTTTCCCCATCCGCTGCACCATTAATAGGTGTTGGTCACACAGTCCCCTGACCCTGTTTTCGTAAAGTAATATTATGCTCCAGAAGCCACAATTTTGATGGGTTTTCAGATTTTTCAAGGCGAACCTTACTCCATTGAATTTATAATATTTCATTGATATACAATCCCCACAGAGGTCTTGTCAAAGTGATTTGACATACTAAATTTGGTGTAAATCTCTGCATACATTCAAATGTTATACTCAGGATAAAAGATTTTAAATATATTTTCGGTTTTTTAAGAGGATAACTACAGCGAATCTGGAATATTTCATCGATACATGATCCCCATTGAGATCGTGCCATGAGGAGGTAACTTGACAAATTTGGTGTAAATCTGTGGCGTTAAATGGTTAAATGGGATGGTGAAAGTAAACAGTAACAACAAACAAATCATTAAAAGCATTATAACCAAAATATAACTTTAATAATAATAATAGTAATAATAATAATAATTTATAATATGATTCATTCCTCTAGAATGTTAATAATTAATAGTAATTTATACTTTGAACATGCATGATTACGACGTTATTTGTAACAGATATATTACGATGTATAAACTGCCATAAGAAACAAGGGCTTTGACCAATTACAATACTTAACACACAATACTTAATACATTCGGGCCAGGTGAGCTAACAACTGAAAGCATTGGAAGACAATGGCTATAAAAAGTGTGTACACTCTTTCTTAGAAAACATTAGAGCAATGTTGAAAGTAAACGGTAACAACAAACAAATCATGGAAACCTAATCAAAATAAACAAACAAATCGTGAAAAACTAGTCAAAATAAAATTAAATACTTTTAACATCCAATGTTTATGACACAATGTATAATAGCTAAATTACTATGTATAGATTTGCATAAGAAATATTGTCTCTGCAGCAACACTATGTCAAAAATGTATGCCCGATTGTCTACCATGGAATTAATCACCGGAAAATCTGTTTGCAATTCAACAATGAAGGTTGACTTACGACGCTGCCATTGACTATTATGCTTGTCTTTAATTATACTTACATAGACAAAGAATAAATACAGAAGGGATCTCAATACACTTATAAAATATACTTCAATGAAGCTATACGACTTCACCATTGGCCATTTGACCACACATCATTGTGCTATGCCCTATCATTATACGGAAGCATGCGCCCGTGTTGGAGTCCAGCACAATTAATCAAACATGAGATGTAAACCGCTAAGAGCTATATGCAAACTATTACTGTTGAAACACTACTAATATATCACGGTCACAGTGACAGTAACATTTAACTATTTGATCATAAGGTCATTGTGTCATGACGTCTCATTATAGAGAAGCGTGTGTCCAGTAAGACCAAGCACACGATTAAGCACACATGAGATATATAGCACTAAGTTGAGCTATATGAAAAAGGTTGAATTGAAAACTCCAATATTTGTTATCAAGTTTACAGTGACCTTGACGATTTGACAACCTCACCTCACATCAACTCACCAGCTCCATACATTGCACACAATAGGTGCTGTAGGGTTGGGTGGATTGGTGCTTGGATGGGTAACGTGAAGTCGGTGAGATGATGAATTGGGGCGGGGTGATGTGCTATACAGCTGCGGGTTGAGTGAAGTTAGGTAAGGTGGATGAATATGGTGGGTAGGATCAGGTAAGGCGCCGATGTAACATAATTTAACCATTATACCTATACCATTGAGAGAGTCAAAGACAAATTCTAGCAAATTCCATTTCCGTATTTATGATGAGAGTTTGAGAAGATATGCCGACATGTGGTGGTCCCCCAAGGCATATGATGTGATCATCTGATGGGCACCATACACAAAACTGAATGAATCTTATAATTTGCATGTGTTGTAATTGCCAGGTATCAATTTTGATAAGTAACTGCTATTCGGAAAAATCGAGTATTTAGAATCGCTTAATGAGGCGACTATTTTGAAGTAGGATGCCCGGAGCGATCTAAAGTAGTGTCTACTCCGAGTACCCTATAACAATTTCAGGCCACATCAGTAGTGGGGCTATGGGAAAAGTAAAGAGTGCAACAGATTGACAGAAATTGCCCTACCAACAATAAACAGTCACAGAGAATAAGTGAATCCAACAAAGTACTAATTAGCAAACCATAACTATTTTGTTTGATAATTGAGTCACAATTATTCACTACGATATACAGCTGATATTTAAAGATGTAAAAATAGTTAATAAATTCCTTAATACCACCATAGCGTGCCATTGTGGAGAAAACAGAGGCCATGTTTCTTTATGTATCAACTTCCCTTGAACAAACTTTAATGGCCCTTAGTCCATAATTATAACTGCCAAATTTCGACCCGATCCGTTCAACTTTTCTGGAGAAGTCGTTTTCGCTAAACTAGGTCAACCAAGATGGCCGCCAAACCATTTGACCAATCAAGTTCCCTTGACCAAACTTGGTTCAGCTCTCGCCCTAGATCATAATTCATGGGGTTTGCATCAATCCCACAAGTGGTTTCGAAGCTTTCTAAAGACGTTCCTAAAAATCGGTCGAAATCCAAGATGGCCGTCGGCCCAATTGGACGATCCGCTTCGTTTGAACAAACTTGAATCTCTATGCCATAAGGATGCTTTCTGCCAAATATAATTGAAATTGTCCTAATAGTTCTCGAGAAGACATTTTAAGTTTCCCATTGCTTTAGTATGGGAGCTTATGGCGGGAAAATGATCCAAGATGGCCGCCAAACAGTTTATCCGACCCTTTCGAAAATTACAAATTTGAGATTAGAATACCCAAAAATACATATAAAACCAATTTCGGCTTCAAAACCCGCCAAATAAAAAAGTCCAATATGGCCGCCAAACACGTTATATTTTGATTGACCCACGGCGGCCATGTTTTTTACGGTTCAACTTCCGTTGAACAAACCTTAATGGACCTTAGTCCCCAATCATATCTGCCAAATTTCGACCCGGTCCCATCAGCGGTTTTGGAGAAGTCGTTTTCGCTAAAATTAGGTCAACCAAGATGACCGCTGAACCATTTGACCAATCAAGTTCCCTTGAACAAACTTGGTTCAGCTCTTGCCCTAGATCATATTTCATGAGGTTTGCATCAATCCCCCGAGCAGTTTCGGAGAAGAAATTTTTTAAAGACGTTTACTAAAATCGGCCGAAATCCAAGATGGCAGTCGGCTAAATTGGCTGATCGGCTTCGTTTGAACAAACTTTGATCCCTCTGGCCTAAGGATACTTCCTGCCAAATATAATTGAAATCGGCCCAGTGATTCTTGAGAAGTCGTTTAAAGGAAAAGTTGACAGACCGACGACGGACGGACGACGGACATACGACGGACGGTCGCCATGGCATAAGCTCACTTGGCCCTTCAGGCCAGGTGAGCTAATAAACAGTAAAACACTAAAAACATTAATTTAAAAAAATTTATGTTATTTGTTATTAATAAAGTATTAAAGCACAATAAATTTAATTCTAAAGCAGTTTCAGCCAGCTCTTGTGACTCTCATCTTAGCAAAACATTAAATTCCAGCCTCAGACCTGTAGGTAGGTGCTCGCTGGGTTCCACGTTTAGACATGCAGCTTAAGAATCGAAAACATGAAGTGAAATTAATTTCAACATTATTAGACTTATTTGATTAAACATCTTAGCATTCCTTATAAACGATTTCAATTTAGTATATTAGTGTAACGATCAATTACTTGGATCAATTGCTTGTTAATTATATGACGTGGTTGACTACATGAAGATATATTTCCAATTAAAACAAGGATATCAGGATTGTTTTTAAGAAAACGATGCCAATATAAAATAGTATGTACCAGTGTCAATAAAGTCCAAAGATGGATATCATCACAACTTCATTATTTAACCCCATAAGACTCACGACTCCTCAACATTGAGCTTCACATACACATTGTTTCTGCGGCTATACAGGAAATAAAGAGTTATAATGTGTATGTGATGCTCAATGTTGAGGAGTCGTGAATTGAGGTTCAATACCTCCTGTCATCCTATGTTACCAGTAATTTATTGTTAAAATAAATGCATGTAGTAGCGCAATTATTTACTTAAATTAATCCTATGAAAACAGATTAATTCCTACCCTACAAGATGCTTGTCTGGTAAACCATGGCGCAATCTCGCATGGGGCGATATGTGCAAGTATCCACGACTTGCACTCAAAGTATATCCAAATAGTATAACATTTCGTAATGCAGCTTACTATGCAGCAAAAGGTTTACTATCAGAGTGAAAACCGTATTACACATTCAGTTTAACCACAAAGTAAGTTGGCGATGGCAAGTATCAACTCGTGAATTAAAAAAACCTTATAACAAAATTTATATTTCTAGAATTACCAACAATGATTAAAATGAGCATATGTATGCGTAATGTTAGACTATTACGCATAAAATTAGTAAAAAATCATAAAAAATACTGGAAACTTAAGACCAAAATATTCAGCTCGCTGTGCCATAGGTCTCAAAGATCTATGAAAGGTGGTGACACACGAGTCAATTACAAGACACAATCACAGGATCCCCACATGGCCCCATCATGTGCAGATGTTAGTCAAGGTTGTCCAATAAACTGATGAATGGATAGGAAGGGGTCAGCTGATAGTGTATACTGAATATGATTAACCACTGAATACTAGATTGTATAAAGGTACGCTACTTACCAAAGCAACATTCAAACGGTAGTATAATTCAGACCATTGTGGAAGCCATAATGATATATCTTCAATACTAAATTAATGGGTAAGCCCACCCGTGTACTGAGCTCAGCAGTACAGGTTTAGACGAAGACATGTGGAAAGAGACATATGATCTAACATAAATTTGTGCAAACAAAGGGCTTCTAAAAAGTCAGGTGGTTGGAGCAGGTAGACTTACTGACCAGTTTTGAAGCTACATTCTTATGGCTTCTCCATTGGGCTTTTCACAGGGCATGTTACTACATTGGGAATTTTGCTCGCGCATGTAGTTTGCTTTTCCAAAGTGAGACTGGATCAAGTGGATCACACATTCTGTATAACCCATCTACCCAGTCATTCCCATAAGGTCATCCATCTAATGGACTATATGTTACTTTGGTTGGTAAATGGACACGTGGACACATGTACTGGCGGAAAAATGCACAGATGTATAAACATAATCAATAACATAATCACTATTTGTAAATGGGGTGGATGGGAGACGAGGGAATAAAAGTCACCAAATAGAGGTGAATGCGTGGACAGACATACACGCATCTAGTACATACACACATATGGACAGAACCATACGGAAGTCGGAGATAACAAGTTTAATCCCACCAACTTGTTTTGTGAAGGTGAATGAAACATATGCTTTAATATAAAACATTGCTGTTTTACGCCAATGTTTTAAACCAACTTCCGGAGACAAGGTGACACTAAAGCAGTTATTTTATTTCTACCAAATATATAATTGTATAAAACTCATTTGTCGCAGGTACCACATCTCAGTAAAATGGGTTCATGTGAGCAAATGGTTTCAATGAGAAAAACTGCCCAATAGTCTAGATCAATCGTGATTTATAGAGATTTTGGTATGTAATTAACATTTTCATGCACAACTTTTTACAGTTAATATGAATGGTATATGTACGTTTCTTAAGACATGGATCTTTCGGTGCTGGATTTATCGTGGCCATGAAGCAATCCTGGATTTAATCAACATATATAAAACCAATTTTGGACTCAAAATCCATCATATAAAAAACTAATATGACCGCCAAACACTATATTTTGATTGACCCACAGGGCCATTTTTTTTACAGATCAACTTCCCTTGAACAAACTTTAATGGCCCTTATTCCATACTCATATCTCCCAAACTTCGGCCCATGTTTTATGAGTTTCTAATCGATTCCCCAAGCAGTTTCAGAAGATTTTTTACAGACGTTTCCAAAAGTCGGCCGAAATCCAAGATGGCCGCCGGCCAAATTGGCTGATCGGCTTCCTTTGAACAAACTTGGATCCTTATGCCCTCAGGATGCTTCCTGCCAAATATAATTGAAATCGGCCCAGTGGTTCTTGAGAAGAAATCATTTAAAGGAAAAGTTGACAGAAGACGGATGGACGGACGGACGGATGGACGACAGACGGTCGACATGGCATAAGCTCACTTGGCCTTTCAGACCAGGTGAGCTAAAAATGAAATAAATCTGCATGCGATCATGCAACTGCAAAACCTGATCTAAAGATGTATAAGCTAAGGAAATATAAGCTAAACGTTACAAAATTAACATAAATTAAATCCACAACTGTTTCAATACCGCAATAAATTCAAAACTGTAAAAAACCCGACTTCATAAGAATCATACAGTATACATCATTACTATCAACTTTAGTTAGGATTTCCATCTATGTATATCAACACTGTAAATCTTACATAGCCACCTCTCTTAGCAGAAGGTTGTTAACATTTTTACCTACAACATTTGCTCATGAATAAATGTGAATGCTCAAATAGAAGAAAGCGGAAACACCCATTTACACTATGTCCATTACCCATATTCCGCTCCTGAGAATAGAGTTGAACTCAATACGCAGATCTGGATACGTTTCATAATCCTCTGGTAACTCCAGTATACTACCACAAGTATGTGCAATTGGACGTCTTGTGAATTCTGTGAACGTCTTGAAGATAACTATAATCTGTTCAACAACAAACAGATCGGAGCCAGTGCAGTATCGCAGGAAAAGGCTAAGATCATGATGGTCCAGCTCACGAACATATCGTTTTAAGTGACGGGAGACTTCTCGCTGCCGGACAGTCATGTCTTCTGGAAATGTTAAACACTTTGATACTTTGTTATTTGTTGGCTCATTGCATCGGTAAACGCATAACAGTTTCTCGTGTTCTAAAAAGACTGGTTCCACTGACACAAACACCTCTCTCATACAGTCAATCACATATTTTGGTTCTTGTATTAACTCTTTGTGGGCGATCTCACGTATAATTTGATTTAGTTGATCTGCCCTAGGGATCTGTTTGCATTCATGATTGTCAAGAACTTCCAGCAGTTCGTCTGAATCAACAGAGTTAATATCCAGTAGCGCGTTTTCAAGCGTCTGTCGCTCTGGTACACTGATAAAGTTCAGGAAAGTGTCTTTCAATTCAGTAAATGAATGGCCATATATGGCCATTTCCATCATTGGTAAAGCTAGTCGTATGGGAAAATACTTTGTCGTGCGATATCCAAATATGATTATTCTTGCCACAGCCTCCCATGAGCCACACTGAAAATCATGACGTAGAAAAGGCACTTTGCAATTCGCTCCGACTGTATGCGTGTCATAAAATTCCTTCCAGAATTCGGAAAGACAATCCCGTATGACACCAGACCCGTCTCCAATTTCTATATCACCATTTGGTAGAATGCGCTTTATTGAAACTTCTTTTGACATAAGTGAGTTGTCAGAGAAGACCGCTATCATGTCTTTTAAAATTAGTCCCATTCGGATAACAATAATGGTTTTATTTTCATTTTCCTCTTGGGGATTAAAGATATCAGTCTCATCAGCATTAAATAGTGCATCTTCTGCCAAAACAGAGTTGAAGTAAATTTCGTCATCAATATCACCTGTAATAATAATAGATACATCATCTGCATTACTTGTCGGTTCTTGTAATTCTGTTTTATCTATAACAACTGAGACATTGCCAAGATCATCAGCAGGTTCTTTAATTATTGTCAGTGGTATCAGTGACGTCCTTTGTCTTGTAGGTGTGGTTGTTTCACTTACAGGCGTCGTTGTTTCCCTCTTAGTTGCGGTTGTGTCCCTCTTAGGGGTACTTGTTTCAGGTTTCAAATTAATTTCTGGTAGCTCATTATCAGTATCAGATTCATTTTTCGTAGTACACAAATATATTCTCAGGATACGCATGTGAAAACTTTCATACAGCTCTCCGATAGTTACTGAACTACTGAACTCTCTCTCTCTTTAAAGTCTCGCATGTCAAATGTGAAGCAAGACTCATCCCCTTTATTTGATCGCCCATCAGGGAAGAAAAGCGATTTCGCACATGTTAGCAAATCCGATTTCTTTGCGTCTTTACACACAGATACAACTCTCGTTCCGCCACCTGATCGGCCACGTACTTGCTTGAATTGTTGTTTTTTAATGTCATAATCTAGCCAACCTATCTCAATATGTCTTGTTGACTTGGCTGCATTTTTATTTCCTTTTCCTGTCTCCCCGTGTTCTTCAGATGGTGATTCATCGCTGTCGCTATTTCTGTTCCTGATTTTTTTTTTGAGTGCTTCAAAAAGCGTATTCTTTCGTTTATGATTCTTCGAAGATGCACCTTTTTTCTTGCAAAAATTAATAGTAGCAATTCTATCACCTTGTATAGGAATATACTTCTCCATGGTATCATCCTCCATTAGGAGTATGGTAGACATGTCAATCTGAAAATAAATTGTTTGTATTTATTAGAAGTAATGGATGAATCATTCTGCCTATCACAACGTACCATTGCAACCACTGGTATTATGGTCACGCCGACGGCGTCATCAGGACAAGGATGACGTCATCGTCGTCGTCGTCCTAGTAGTAGTAGTAGTAGTAGTAGTAGTAGTAGTAGTAGTAGTAGTAGTAGTAGTAGTCGTGGTCGTCGTCATCGTAGTAGTAGTAGTAGTAGTAGTAGTAGTAGCAGTAGTAGTAGTAGTAGTAGTAGTTTAGTAGTAGTAGTAGTAGTAGTAGTAGTAGTAGTAGTAGTAGTAGTAGTAGTTTACTAGTAGTAGTAGTAGTAGTAGTAGTAGTAGTAGTAGTAGTAGTAGTAGTAGTAGTTGTAGTCGTAGTAGTCGTAGTAGTCGTAGTCGTAGTAGTCGTAGTAGTAGTAGTAGTAGTAGTAGTAGTAGTAGTAGTAGTAGTAGTAGTAGTAGTAGTAGTAGTAGCAGCAGCAGCAGCAGTAGTAGGACTTATTTTTTCAACACACTGAGGAACCCAGCAAGAAAATGCATTCAATCTAGTTTTCACAATTGAAAAAAATATGGTGGATTCATTAGAAATTGATAGCCCTTGTGGAAACCGTGATCACGGTGCTCAGCTTAACTTTATTTGATACACCAACGAAAGCAACACTAGGCACATTTCAACTATAAAAAGGAATTACATGCACATGAGCCATGGATTGCACATTGTGAACTGGGGCCTAGAATTAAACACTCATAAAATAGATGAACTATACATAAAAGTAAAGGTACAAATAAAATGATAAAGAAACCATGCTGAATCAACAGTACTGCTTATATCGCCGTGCTAAACAAACTCACGAAATGGAAAAAGTATTCTATGTCCAAACAAATTACAGTAACTTGGTTAAAATAAGAAACCAGTGTACTAGCATTGTAAGAACTACAAAAAGATTTATGAAGCGAAAAATCAACAAATTGAATCTGTGCATTTACAGACAAAGATTTAAACCTGAAAGTAACGTGCCTTGTTTAATCGACTTGTTATATGGTATAAGTTGTTAACCATTCATATTAACAAAGATGATATGAAAAACTCATTACTAAAAAGAACAAAACAAGTAATCAGCAAGTGCCGACAAGATCCACCCAAAAAATACTATATGAAGTAAGGGATTCGATATTTTTACCATTGCATATTGTTTTACTAGGTGCTTAAACAATGGTGATATACCACATTTGTTGAAATTAGCGAATGCCTCGTCATCTAACTATAAAACAATTAGCCTAACCTCTACGGTATGCAAACTGCTAGAAACCATGATCAAATACCATATAATTAATCTATGCTGCGAAACAAATTGTTCTCAGACTACCAATTTGGATGTTGTTTAGCTGCAAGATCATGTGTGACCCAGCTTTTACTAATTGAAATAATGGACCTAGGGTCTGAAGCATTCGAAACTAACAACCGAATTCATGTAATCTATACCTAGACATTCGATACTCTACCACATCAGGGGTTATTATATAACCTAGCTAGGCGTGGCATAAAAGGTAATACTTTGAAATTAATTGAGAGCTTTCTGACAAATAGAGAACAGAAAGTGTCTAACCTATCAGTGACATCTGAATGTAAACCAGTTATTAGTTGAGTTCCGTAGGGCGGTGTCTTAGGAGCTATTCTCTTCTAAAGGCTAGACTGCGGATTAATAGCCGCTGCCCATGGGCACTCAAATATTACAAAATACTGTTAGTTGCGAGATTTCACGAGATTTCAATAGTTTCTGGGGATTTTCCAAGAAAAGAATAGGGCTTCTCCACTAATTCTATAGTACAGAATTCAAGCAAACCTAACTCAGTCAATATTTTAAGGCTATGCTCAACTAATGGTGGTGGCGATGGTTTCTTTGTCTTCGCTGGAATATAAATGCATTTTATTAGTTGCAGAACACAGGAATTCATCGGAATAAATCCTTACTGTGTTATAAATCTGTTCTTATTTAATTGACAGCTTTTGCTTACAAACACATTTTAAATATGGAACTTGTTCTGAAAACGTTCTAAATAGGATCAAGGTTTCGGCCAGAACTCATGATCATCGTTGACCAATCAGAATTGAGCTTTTAGAATTCCTAGTAACCACGGAAATCTCGGGGAATCACGTTGTTTGTGGTATTTTGTAGTTCCATTATGGCATAATATATATATTTTCCGACCCGTCATTAAGTATGATTAATTTTAGGAATAATCCGGCTTCTCAAAATGCATGCACAAACCTGGAAACTAAACGAAATGATATGAAACATATCTATCTGTGTCCATTCTAGTTGATCAAAAAAACTAGATTTTTAGAACCAACTTATACTCCTAAACAACATTCTATGATGCGACCAGTTTTAAACAAAATTGCCTGTCTGACTGCCTGCCAGTTTCTCGGGATCTAGTGGACCGATTTGCGCCAAATTTTAACACAAGACAGCTTGATACATGTCAGGGTTCCCAGCACTTTATCACAATGTGACGTTGTCAGATCTAATGGACCTTTCCGGTTTTGGCTATGCCCCGCCCATCTCTAGCTAAGCTCCACCCACACCTCGCTCGTGTTGGGATCGATCGATCCCTGATCACCCTGACTATCAATTTCCAAAAAAATACACAGGTAAGTTGTTGAATATTTTGAAACAGCATGTTTATTAAATAGCAAACAATTACAAAGACATACAATTCATACGTGTCGGACTGTCTTAGATTTGATGACGGTCTATATGGAACCCTTTGTGACGTAATGATTGTGACGTCATCATACACGCCTGAGCTGATTATGACGTCATACGAGGCCATACGATGGAGGGATACTCTGGAAAGGTGAATTCTGTATGGAGGCAAACACTCCACAAGCCTAAACCCACAAGTATCCACACTGGGCATGTCACTAGAGATGGAATATACAGATGATGTAGACTTCATAGATGAGGAAATGAAACGACTCAATAATCTTCTTCCAGAACAACACAGGAGTGTGAATCTCTTCATGAACGAAGCCAAGACAGAGTTTACCCATGTACACTTTTGAGCGACAGACTACGGCAATGACAAAGGCATCCCGTTGTGTAGTGGTGAGGAATGGAGAAAGGGCAAAATCATCTGTTTACTATTATGCAGCTTCTCTGACATTGCACTGTATTACCTCACGGGAAACATTACTTTCCAATGCTTTTGTTAGCTGTGTATTCGTGGATCACGGATCACCCTGGCCCAAAGATTATGCTTGTATGACGCGACCTGTGTATCACTGATGCTGCGCAACGGTTCTAGATCAGCCTGATGCATGCCACTGTATACACACCTTCGTATTATAACCCAACAGTGCTGGTGGGACAGGATAATCTCTAACGACGATCTATAGGCTTACACTATGTGCAATACAGTCACACTGTCAGTGACCGTGGTCCAACAAAGATTATCTATGTCTGGCCATGTTCTGTGAATGCCACAAGACAACACAGCACAGAGTTTTGAAAATTACTGCACTCAGTGCCAACATCTGCTAAGCTAGTTGAGGGGTTACTGCACAACTTGCTAAGTGTGCTACGTATCCGATCTAAAAGAAGCCATACCGGGTACACTGACGACCAAGCAGAATTTGAGGGAGCCAGGGACAAGAAACAGTGTCCAAACGCCTGATTGCAACTGCAGGATGTTTTCAAACTACTGCAGCCGCCAAACACAGTACGCTAGTAGAGATGTGGTGATAGGCGGCTACTCTGATTGGCTAAGAGCTTGATGACGTCATCTCATTAGTATAGTATGCCCTGCCCCTACCCCAACCCCCCCCCCCCCGCCAAAAATAATCGTTTTGATTGGTTGAGGTGTTGGAGGGGACAAGGGACGGTGCTTAATATGCAATTGAGAAGACGTCATCAAGCCCTCAGCCAATCAGAGCAGCCGCTTATCTCATCGGCGTTGTTTGGGATGTAGATCTATTGACGTGTGCCGATGATTGACAGGTGTATCGGCAAGTGATTGATAGGCGTAACGAGGCGTGAAAAGGAAGGAGCGGGAGGGGGGGGGGGGCAATCGAGGTTAGGTGACTCACAAGTCAATCAGAACAGCCACTTATATCTGAGATCGTTAATATAAAGATACCCCATCACGAGAAAGCCCCGGTATGAATGGGCGCCCGTTCCATTCATAAGTGTGACAAATTCTACGTTTTACTACAAATAGGTCACGTGACATGGGCTTTACCCGTACCAGCATTTTTACAGCCATATGGTTATAACTAATAATTATTATTTATAAACCCTGTACGTCTGTTACACCTGGTTGTCATGTATTAACCTAAGAAATTGAAATTCCTGAAATTATATACTTTTAGAGGCTTAAACTGTAGGCTTAAATTGTGTACCTCAATGTAATGAAACGAAATAAATCTTAACATATGATGATTGCATTCTACATAAATAAATTTCGTAGGCTTAGTTGTGAATTTGAATTAGGGGCTCGTGCCTCTAATTGAATTTGGCAACTGAAAAAATTATATTAATTTATATGTAATGAAATCAGCATATGCTAATATTTATTTCGTTTCTTTACATCTAGGCACATTTAAGCCTCTAAAAGTATATAAGTTTAACAATTTTATTTTGAAGCATTCTGCTGTGAATATGCCCCTTTAATAAAACTAAATCTATGACAAACCACAGGCCGGAAGAGGGTGCATAGGCGGGTGAGTGTTTGTACGCGCGTACCTATGGCTATACGCGTGGCGGGGGGTGGAGGTACCCGTACCTGTATCTAAAAAAATCTATTTTGTCTCAAATTTAAGGCAGACCTATGGCGACGATAGCATCACCCAGCCGAATCAGTTTGAAAATATCTTCACCAGAATGCATATTAAATAGTAAAGACCTGTAATTGGTACAACCTGCCAGTCTATTCCTAATTCATTACGCATGTGCGTGTGTGGATGCATGCGCACGTGTGTATGTCTGTGCGTGCGTGCGTGCGTGCGCGTCGAGTGTGTGTGGTGTGTGCGCGTGCGTGCGTGCGCGTCGAGTGTGTGGTATGCGTGCGTGCATGCGTGCGTGCGTGCGTGTGTGTGTACGGGCGTGAGCTCATGCACAATATGGCCGTATCAGAGCCCAGTCGAATTAGTTTCAAAATATTGAACATAACGGGTTTTTTAATTGTAACAAATGCAATTCAGGAGAAAATGGTCAAAAATTGTCTTTTCTCATCTATAAATGCAGAGTTCACAAGACCTCTTTAAAAGTGGGGTTTGACCAGCGCGGGCGTTCATCGTTAAAGGTTATATGAATACATGTGTATGATTACTGTATTCTGCGGTTGTAATAGTAGAAACATCCTACAGTTGCAATCAGCCATTCTTCACTTTTGACCACTGTGTCTTGTCCTCAGTCGAAATCCTTGTCTTCCTCAGGTCCATTCTAATTGAGTGTACCGAGTCCTGCTTTCTTGAGGTCACCTCAAAGCACGCGGATTTATGTACTGACGTCCTCTCCTGGCTTTGTATTTGCTGGCTCCGAGTAGGGCGAATTCAAAGGCCCTCTGCGCTGGTGTGTCTTCTGATCTAAGAATGCATAGCTTCCAGAAGGACTGGAAAGCTATATTCCCCATGACGCATCGTGCAGAAATGTCAGCAGGACTGCAAAGCAGTGAGCCCATAATTTTACTTTTCCTCCGTGGTTCGCCACCACGAAGTGGATCGTCATTTTCTTTAGTTTCATGATTTGTAGATAGATATATGTGGGTGAACTCTGTTTTGGATTCATTCATAAAGAGATTCTCAATTATTAGTTTGCTTGCAGCCATTCGGAGAAGTTCGTCAAGGTGTTTCTTTTCCTCGTCTATGAAGTCCACATCATCAGCATATTCCACCTCTTGCGGCATACCCAGTATTGATACTGGGGGGTTTGTTCTTGTGGAATTTTGCCGCACGGATTTCAATGCAGCAGCCAGGTAACAGGTGAAAAGCACAGGGGATAGACCATCTCCCTGTGGAGAGCCAATTGATATCTCAAACTGTACATACTACACTTGACTCGTACTCTCAGCTTGGTGTCTGCAAGCAGTAGTCTCACTAGTCGTAGCTCATCTTCATTGCAACGGTCCTGACGCAGTGACACAAGCATGCATTGAGCCTATGCAATGTCTGCGCAGCTGCGTCGACGTTTGAAGACACTGACATGATCCAGTGAATTATCGATCTGGTCTCGGATGCGGCATAGAGTAACATTGGATGGGATTTTTGGTATGCTGCTGAGGAGCACAATGGGACACAGATTGGCTGGTGGGGGGGGGGGGGCAGGTGGCTTCTTGGGATTGGGTAGTGCGATAAGAGGACGTCATTGCATAAATCTGCTAAGCGTGCTACGAGGTGACCTCAAGAAAGCAGGACTCGGTACACTCAAGTCAAGAATGAACCTGAGGAAGCTAAGGATTTCGGCTGAGGACAAGACACAGTGGGAAAAAGCGAAGAAGGACTGATTGCAGCTGTAGGATGTTTCTACTACTACAGCCGCAGAATACAGTAATCATACATACATAAGAGTACCTTGGCCTACAGCGCCGATGGGAACGTGGTGCATAAAAGCTGAATTGATTAGGCGTGTGATCGGTTTTGAGATAATGTCACTTGCATATTGCATATGAATACATAACACTGGCCGAATGCTAAGTTATGTCATTTCAATAGGTAGGCATTAAGTAGATGTAATTATCCTGGAACATGTAATGGATTACACGGATTAGCAAACTAACCCTAACCTATTGCAGGCCATAAATCTCCAGGGTATTATTATTGCAAAAACCCGATTAACGCATAATTGAGATGGATCTCAGAGACCCTCCTAACATTTTTAGAAACTCGTTCAAGACCTTGACTGAGTCCTAAGTTCGAATCCATCAGACACGCACGCACACATGCATTCACGCACGCACACACACGTCTGGCAGTCCGACACACCAACCCCCCCCCCCCCCCCCCCCCCCCTCCCCCACACACCCTCCCGTGCTTGAGGTCTATTATTATTATTATTATTATTATTATTATTATTATTATTATTATTATTATTATTATTATTATTATTATTATTATTATTATTATTATTATTTGGCTGTTAAAATTCTGATACACGTAAACCCCATGTCACGTGACCTATTCATAGTAAAACGTATTATTACCCCTCAGTAATGTCACATGACCAAATGCTGTTATTTGATTGGTTAAGATCAGGGACGGATGATTTGGTGTTTCCCTCATGCGAGGACAATACCACACGGTATCACCCACGCGAAAAACCTGTTTTATTTTTACTGAGCAGTTAGCCATAAAGCTCATTTTTATAATATGTATGTTGCTAAAATGGCGGATACACGCCACGCCGCTTCGGAATTGTTGAATTTCAAGACTTCAAATGACTCAATTTCAAGACAACTATACTGGAACGTTGTTGCATATTTTGAAACTAATGTGACTTGAGCTGTTGATAGAGCAAGACACTTGTAGTCGAATGGCGAATGCAGTACTCGACAAATTAATCATAGCCATAAAACAGCGAGTTAATTATCGATCACAATCTTGACCATTTCTTCGTGACGTGATAATAATGATCCGCGTGACGAGCGTGTTACATACGGAAATCAACATACCGATGTGAAATAGATTAATCCATTATTGTAGGAGTAATTAGTCCATACCGAAGTATGATGTTATTCCGGATTAACTCTCTAGCGTGAACACGACCATAGACGCCGTTTTTGGTGCACAGCCAAGGCAAAAAGTGTCAATTTCAATCTTGCAGAACTAGCCTAGAGATGTCTAATTCAAGAAATGCTTATCTAATTATATTGTCACGTTATGATAAAATCTCTATCTTCGACGTCTGAGGGGTAATACATTCGTTACACCAGTGTTTTGACGTGAGTACAGGCTGTTACCACACACGCAAACAATTATATTTCCCTGGCTGCGCTCACCCCCCCCCCCCCCCCAACCCCTCGGTACGCTTGGGAGATACAACGTTTGCACGTGTGGTAACAGCCTGTACTCCCATTAAAACACTGGTGTAACTAATAGTCTTTCTAAAACTTATGAATGGAATGGGCGCCCTTTCATTCCCTTTCATTCCGGCCCGATTCCATCCTCAAGACGTCATATCTTTTTATTCAGTAGCAATAAGAGATATAAGCCGCGGCTGTTCTGATTGGCTGTGAGGGGTTACGTAACCTCATTTGGCCCCAGCCATTTCATGCCTCATTAACCTGTCAATCACCCGCTGTTACGCCTGTCAATCAATGGCACATTGATAAATTTTGGGGTATAGATATACATCACAAACAGCGCCGGGAAGATAGGCGGCTGCTCTGATTGGCAGGGAGATGGATGACATCATCTCATTTGTATATTAGGCAACACACACACACACACACACACACACACACACACACACACACACACACACATTATTCTCGCCAAACCCTCTCGACCAATCAAAATCGAGTATTGTTTGGCAGGAAAAAAGAGGGCTTGGCCTAATATAGAAATGAGATGACGTCATCAGCATCTCAACCAAACACAGCAGCCGTCTCTCTCTCTCTCTCTCGCACGCACTCACTCACTCATGCACGCACGCACGCACGCACGCACACACACACACTATATATATATATATATATATATATATATATATATATATATATATATATATATATATATATATATATATATATATATATATATATATATATATATATATATTACCTTTTGTTCCATCATGTGCGAAATTTGGTCTTCTCCAATACCCCGGTCCCGCAAAAAGTTATATAGTTCATCTGCCATGTTTTGATAGCTGAAAAGAAGGAAAGATACGCTTGGTTATTATAATAGACATGTAAGAGCCCTATCTAAAATGAGTAGACTCTCCAACTAACAATGGCCTGATGAACATACCTAACACCATCCTTCTATTGCATGGGACTCCCACTCCCACTCTACTCTCGTATCGAGTACACGTGAGTGTAGGCTTTTGATATCTGATCTAATTTTGCGAACTTTCATAAATATAAACAATGACAAACAATGACATTGAAAATAAAAGAAATCTGATTGGCGAACTGAAAACCGCTCGCCACATAGCAGGGTATTAAAGCACTGCAGGTACGGCCACATACAGTGGAGCTATATGAATGGGCGTATGTTAGTACGATGGGATAACAGTCACCCAGTTACAGGACCAAATTACGCAAAACTTCAGCAAAACAAATGTTTACTGATCTGGGGTAATGTCAATAGTCTGACAGTCCAACTGAATGTTCCAACATCGCAATAGTCCGACACACCAATAGCCTCGCAACCCAGCAGGTCGACAGCCCAATATTCTGGCAATACAGCAGCAGTCCGGCAGCCCAGGTGTAGACAGACCACTAGTCCGACAACATCTTAATTCGAAGAAACCTATGTTCTTATAACCGAATAGTCTGACAGTAGAAAATTTAAGAGTCACTAAGGTATCAGGTACGCAACACAGTGTATACCATACCGACTGGGGCCTGGGGCCTGGGGCACGTACGTGTGTATGTGCGTGCATACTAGTCTAATTAATACTAGTCTAAACTATACTAGTTTAGCTTAAGCTATACTAGTCTATTTTAAGCTACACTAGTCTAGTCTAAGCTATAGTAGTCTAGTCTAAGCTATACTAGCTAACCAAGCTATACAAGTCTAAGCTATACTAGCATGTGTGGGCGTGGGTGGAGGGGTGTATCAAGTTCCAGTTCAATTATATAATATCAGCAAATTTAATTCCATTAGACACTTACGTTTTTTCTGACTTGTCAGTGAAAATGTGGTGAGGTAAGCTAAGCCTAAGTTTAAGCCATACTAGTCTAAGACATACTAGTCTAAGCGATAATAATGTAAGCTATACTAGTCGACGTTATTCTAGTCTAAGTCTAGGCTATACTAGTTTAAGGTATACTAGTCTAAGCAATATTAGTCTAGTCAAAGCTATACTCGTCTGGTCTAAGCTATGCTAGTCTAAGCCATATTAGTCTAAGCTATACTGGTTTTTATACTAGTCTAAGCTAGTCTAGTCATGTCTAAACTATACTATACTAGTCGAGTCTACACTATACTTTTCTAGTCTAAGCTATACAAGTCTAAGCTATACTAGTTTAAGCCAACCTAGTCTAAGCTATACTAGCCTAAGGCTAGGATAGCGTAAACTATCATAGCTATATACTAGTCTAAGCTATGTTGGTTTAAGCTATACTAGTCTAGTCTTTAAGCTATACGATACTAGTCTAGACCAAGCTATGCTATACTATGTTAAGTTATGCTATACCGGTCTATGCTAGGTTATGTTATACTAGGCTAGGCTAAGTTATGCTATACTACTCTAGGGTAAGCTATGCTATACGAGTCTAGGCTATGATATACTAGTCTAGGCTACGATATGCCATAGCAGTCTAGTCTAAGCTACATTAATCTTGTCTAAGCTATACTAGTCTAGTCTAAGTTATGCTATACTGTGTTAGTCTAGGCTCAGCTATGCTATACTAGGCTAAGTTATCCTATATCAGTCTAGGCTAAGCTTTGCTATACTAGTGTAAGCTAAGCTGCACTTGGCTAAGCTAAGCTATACTGTGCTAAGTTAAACTATACTGTACTAAGATATGTTATACTGTGATAAGCTATAATGCTAAGCTAAGCTATAATGGGCTAAACTAAGCTAAGCTATACTGTGCTAAGCTACACTAGGCTAAGCTAAGAGATACTATGCTAAGCTAAGGTATACTGGGTTAAGCTATCATAGGATATACATTGTTAAGCTAAGCTAAGCTAAGGTATACTCGGCTAAGCTAAGCTATGCTATGATAAGCTAAGCTGTGCTAAGCTAAGCTGTGCTAAGCTAAGATGTGCTAGTCTAAGCTACGCTATGCTACTCTACACTAACCTATGCTACTCTAAGCAATGCTAGTCTAAGCTAAGGTATTCAAAACTGTGCTAGTTTAAACTAAGCTATGATAGTCTAATCTAAGTTATGCTAAGCTATGCTAGTCTAGGCTAAACTATGCTAGTCTAAGCAATGCTATGCTAGTCTAGTCTACACTAAGCTTTGCTCGTCTACGTTAATCTATTCTAAGCTAAGTTATACTAGTCTAAGCTATGAAAAGCTATGCTAGTCTAAGCTAAGCTATGCTATGTTCGGCTATGCTATTTCACGGAAGTTCTCAGCGACTATTTTACATCGCTTACCCCTGGTAAGGACACAACACGGCGGCCCAGCCAGGAGAAGAACTAGCAACCTTTGATTTACCAACGCTCGCTACTAACCACTCGGCCACTACGCCTCTCCTCTAGATAGTCTAATCAAAGATATGCTAACCTAAGCTGTGTTAAGCTAGTCTAAGCTATGCTACTCTAGTCTACACTAAGAAATGTTATTCTAAGCTAAGCTATGCTAGTCTACACTAAGCTAAGATAAGCTATGCTATGATATGTTCGGCTAACCTAAGTATAATCTAAGTTATGTTAGTTTAAGCAAGCTATGATATTCTAAGCTAAGCTAAGAGGGTCAAAGCTAAGATATGCTAGCCTAAGCTAAGGTGTGCCAAGCTTTGCTAGGCTAAGTTACGCCATGTTAGTTTAAGATAAGATAGGCTAAGCCAACATATACTAAGTTATGCTAATCTAATGTATGTCAGGCAAAGCTAAGGTACGCCAAGCTACATATAGTCTAAGCTAAGCTAAGCAAGATATGCTTGTCTAACCTAAGCTAAGCTAGTCTAAGCAACTTTTGCTAAGTTGTGTTAATCTAGTCTATACTAAGCTATGTCAGTCTAAGCTAAGCTAGTCTAAGCAAAGTTATGATATGCTAATCTAAGCTAAGGTATGCTAGTCTATTCTAAGCTGGACTAGCTAGGCCTAGGCAAGAATATGTAATCTATGCCTAGGTTAGCCAATGTTAGGCTAAGCATAAGGCTAAGCTAGCCTAATTGCTATGTCTATGGTAGCCTACGATGACCTGGCTAGGCTACACACGGTTTGAATAGCCTAGGCTAATCCTAACTCTAGGGTGTGATAGGCTAAGGTATGATAGGCTAGGCTATGTCTATGGTAGTCTTCGCTGGGCTAGCTATGAGTAGACAATGCTAGGCTGGGATATGCTAGGCTAGGATAAGCTCGGCTAACATATAAGCGTGGTCTAGGGTATGTTAGTCTATAGGAGGATATGTATAGGGTAGTCTAAGTTGTGATGGCTATGTGTACTCTATGCTAGTAGAGGAAAGCTAGGTCTAGGGTAGGCTATGCATGCGCTACCTTAACATACCCTACCTACCCTACCGAATAGCACTTATTTTGATAATTTGCCTTGATATCAAGAGCGGTCTTGCTATAATCTCTGATTTCTGTTGCTGTATACATATCTGTACATCTACAGGTTATTAGGTACCGCTAGTGGTTACTGTTACGTCTCGTGATTATCAGGTCATTGTCAGGTCTAGTGGTTACTGGAAGCTCTAGTGGTTACTGACAGCTCTACGTGTTATTAGGTACCTCTAGTGGTTACCACGTAGTGGTTATTTATCAGGTAACTCTAGTGGTTACTTGTACTTCCAATGGTTATTAGATACCTTTACCTTAGACTAGCATAGCTTAGACTAGCATAGGTTAGTGTTGAGTAGTAAATCTTACTTCAGACTAGCATAGCTTAGGTTAGCGTAGACTAGCACAGCTTAGCATATTATAGCCAATTGTATATTAGTTAACTTATCCAAGTATATCTTAGTATGGATTAGCCAAGTGTAGCTTAGCCTAACCTAGTTTAGCTTAGCCTAGTTTAGCTTAGTTCAGTATAGCTTAGCTTAGCCCAGTATAGCTTAGCTTAGCCCATTGTAGCTTAGATTAGCCCATTGTAGCTTAGATTAGCCCAGTATAGCTTAGCTTAGTCAAGTACAGCTTAGCTGACTAGTATAACAAAGCTTAGTCTAGACTATATAGCATAGCTTACCCTAGTATAAACTAACTTATCCTAGACTATTATAGCTTGGCCTAGAGTAGTGTAGCATAGCTTAGTCTAGATTAGTATAGCATAGCTTAGCTTCGACTACTATAGCATAGCTTATCCTGGACGAGTATAACATAACATAGCATAGCCTAACCTATCATAGTATAGCATAGCGTAGCCTAGACTAGTATAGCTTAGCGTAGACTAGACTACTATAGCATAGCTTAGAATAGACTAGTAGAACTTAGACTCGATTATTATAGCTTCGACTAGACTAGTATAGCTTATAGTATAGCTTAGACTATCGTAGCTTAGACTAGTATAACTTAGGCTAGTATAGATTAGACTAGTGCAGCTTAGACTAGCATAACTTAAACTAGTTTATAGCATACGTTATCCTAGACTTGTATAGCAGAGCTTAGCATAGAATAGCATAGGAAACCTTAGCCTAGACTAGTATAACATAGCTTAGCCTAGATTCGTTTAGCATAGCTTAGCTTAGACTAGTACAGCATATCTTAAGCTAGATTATAATAGCATAGTTTAGCCTAGCTTAGTATAGCATAGCTTAGCATGGATTAGCATAGCATAGCTTAGAGCAGACTAGTATAGCATAGCTTAGAATAGACTAATATAGCATAGCTAAGACTAGACTAGTATAGCTTAGAGTAGACTACTATAGCTTAGACTAGACTAGCATATCTTTGACTAGACTAATATAGGTTAAACTAATATAGCTCAGACTCATTTGGCTTAGACTAATATAACTTAGACTAGTATAGCTTAGTCTAATATTAGTCTAATATGGCTTAAACTAGTATGGCTTAGAGTAGTATAGTATAGCTCAGCATAGACTAGTATAGCAAAGCTGGGCTTAGAGTATTATAGCAGAGTTTAGCCTAGAATTGCATAGCATAACTTAGCCTAGACTACTACATTATAGCTTAGCGTGGACTAAAATAGCATAGCTTAAACTAGACTAGTATAGCATACCTTAGCCTAGACAAGTCTAGCTTAGCCTAGTGTATTATAGCATATCCTAGCCTAGACTAGTATAGCATAGCTTAGCCTAGACTAGTATCGCTTAGGCTAGTGAAGGATAGCTTAGCTTAGTATAGATTAGACTGGACTAGTATAGACTTTACTAGTGCAGCTTAGATTAGACTAGCATAGCTTAGACTAGACTACTACAGCTTAGACTAGCATAGCATAGCTTAAACTAGCAAAGCAGAGCTTATACTAAACTAATATAGCTTAGACTAGACAAGAATAGCTTAAACTAGTATGGCTTCTACTAGTATGGCGTAGAGTAGTATATCATAGCTTACCGTAGGCTAGTATAGCATAGCTGAGCCTAGAGTAGTATAGCAGAGCTGAGCCTAGAATAGTATAGAATAACGTAGCCTAGATTACTATAGCATAGCTTAGCGTGGACTAGAATAGCATAGCTTACACTAATATAGCGTAACGTAGCCTAGACTGGTATAGCACAGCTTAGCCTCGCCTAGTATAGCATAATATAACCTAGACTAGTATAGCATAGTTTAGCCTAGCGTAGTATAGCATATCCTAGCCCAGCCTGTTATTGCATAGCTTAGCCTAATCTAGGATACCATGCATAGCTTAACCTAGACTGGTATAGCATAGATTAGCCCAGACTAAAATAGCATAGCTTGGCTTAACTACTATCGTTTAGTCTAGTGAAGTATATCTTAGCGTAGACTGGTATAGCTTAGATACACTAGTATAGCCTAGACTAGTGCAGCTTATATTGGACTAGTATAGGTTAAACTACACTAGCATAGCGTAGCTTAGACTAAACTAGTTTAGCTTAGACAAGATTAGTATTGCTAGGGCTAGATTACCATAGCTTTGACTAGACTAATTCAGACTAAATCGAATATTTTAGACTAATCTAGTATGGCTTAGCCTAGTATAGGTTAAACCAGTATAACTTAGACTAGTAAAGCTTAGACTAGTATAGCTTAGATAAGTATGGCTTAGACTAATATGGCTTATAGTAATATGTCTTAGACATGTATTGCTTAGACTATCATAGCTTAGATTAGTATTTCCTAGACTGGTATATCTTAGACTAGTACGGATTAGACTATTATATCGTAGACTAGTATGGCTTAGACTTGTATTGATTAGACTATTGTAGCTTAGACTACTATAGCTATGGCTTAGCTTGGCTAGCTAGTATAGTTTAGACTAGACTAGTATAGCTTATACTAGTATAGCTTAGACTAGTGTGACTTAGACTAGTATGGCTATGACTGGTATCGATTTGACTAGTATAGCTTAGACTACTATATCTTAGACTAGTACAGTGTAGACTAATATAGCTTGGCTTAGCATTGCCCAGTCGACAAAGCTGTAAATAGGTTCCCGCGGGGTGTGGATGGCATGCTTGGGCTACTTGTCTGCATGCTTGCCGCACTGCCTACATGTATGCATGCCTAGCTGTTAGTCTACTATAGGTTAGCCTAGACATACCTTGTGAATCCTAGCCTAGGCCTAGCTAGTCTAGCCAACTCACCTTAGCCTACCCTAGACATAGCATATAGGCGAGCCTAGTCTAACCTAGCACTCTGCTTAGCCTAGCGTAGCAAGTGTATGCCTAGCTTGCATAGCCTAGCTAAGCAGCTTAGACTACACTAGCCACACCTAACCTAGTCTAGACTATCCCAGCCTAGCATAGCTAGTTTTAGGCTTAGCTTCGCATAGGGTATCCCAGCTTATACTACCGAGACCCACACATTTTAGGAGCTCCGTATATGGTTAATTAGGTCACTCTCACTCGTAACCAACTGACTTGAGAGGACCAATGAAAAAGTGCATCTATTTCTTGCATTTACTACATTGCTGCTTTCACAGGAGCTGACGCATCTACGAGAACTGAGCTGTCATACCCATAGGAGGTGTCTGGTCTACAGTTGTCGTCATGTGTGTATAACTTGTCACAGCCACATGAGCTGTCATATTAATAGGAACTGCTCTATAGGCGCTATCACGTCTATAAGAACTGTCATGTCAACAGGACTTGCTACCTCTATAGAAGCTGTCATATTCATAGGGGATGCTGCATCTACAAAGGCTCTCATGCTTTTTGGAGCTAGCACACCCACGGGAAATGTCGCAACCACAAGAGTGGTTATGTCTATAGAGTCTCGTATCTATATAAGCCTTCATAGCCATAAGAGATGCCGTGTGCACCACAGCTGCCATGTGCACATGGCTTGCCATATCCGCAGGAGCTGCCATATCTAGAGTACGTGAAATATCCTCTACCAAATGGGTGGATGCTATGAAGTTATTGGTTTAATTGGCGTCTATCGAGTCCCTGATTCCAGGTCCCATTCACGCCATATCTAGGCTGGGTTTATTTCAGTCTATTAATGTTAGTTTTTACACTGGTACCCATTTATGCTCCTGGGTGGAGAGAGGCAACGAAGATTGCTTATGTTTCCACTGATTGCTCATCAGCCACCCGATTGCCTGACATTCGAGCGGGATTTGAACACCGCCCGGCTGATTACCAATTGATTACGATAACACCATGGCCAATCGTTTCCATGTGGATTTATACGGGGCTGACCGTTCACGTATAGTTCGGAGGGGCTGACCCATAGATAGTGTGTGTGTGTGCGTGTGCGTGTGCGTGTGTGTGTGTCTGTATATTATATATATATATATAGATGGCTCATGGTCATACCTCACTATGAGGCTAGATGTCGCGATCGCCGATGACTGTATACAGTGGCCGATCCAGGTCATTGGTGGTGGGAGGGGAGGGTATATATATATATATTATATATATATATATATATATATATATATATATATATATATATATATATATATATATATATATATATATATATATATATATATATATACTGGTCAGATGGCTCATGGTCATACCTCACTATGAGGCTAGATGTCGCGATCGCCGATGACTGTATACAGTGGCCGATCCAGGTCATTGGTGGTGGGAGGGGAGGGTTGACCCAGGTGGCAGAGCGCGTTATAAGATTTTCATCAACGTATAGCGCCGGGTGCTGCAAATGTCTGGATAATTTAACCATTTTTTGGACAATTTAAACAACAATTTAAAATCCTAGCGAACGATATTTCATGTTGGTATTCCCCTCCAATGATTAGGAGCACACGACGCTAAACCGTATAGCGTGTACGTTGATGAAAATCTTATAACGTACTCTGTCAGCCGGGGCAACATCGGCCCCCCCCCCCACCACCATCACCCCACACACCCCCACACACACACCACCCCCAACCACCTGGATAGGCCACTGTCTACATTGTTGACTATTTACATGCTTGATATGTCATATAGAGTTAGATATAATTATTAGCATTGTCAATATGGTTTGTTGATAAAATTAAAACTACGCATATGTCATTGTCCGGGAAATACCTTTTCAGCCTGACCAATCAGCTGTAAGATGTCTGTGAATATCATAAGTGCCTTATCTCCGCCACAGAGGGGGGGGGGGGGGAAGGGGGGGGGGGGTTCGTTTGAGCCGGGTGGCAGAGCACGTTATAAGATTTTCATCAACGTACAGCGCTGGGTGCTCCTAATCATTGAAGGGAAATAATGGAATATCGTTCGCTAGATGAGTATGTTCATTTCCGCAGAAGCGGTCGGTGAAGCTGCAGTGGCTGTGGTCGCGGCGGTTGTTGAAGTGGTGTTGGTGGGCATAGCGGTGGCTGTGGCCGTGGCAGTGGTGGTAGTCTTAGTGGTGATGGTTTGCTTCGAGGCAGTGGCGGCGGCAGTTGTAGGTGTGCATGTTCTGAGGGTGTTTCCAGGGCAGTGTGTAGATCTTTGCTCCGAGGAGGTGAGATCTGGTCAGGTTATCCGCGGGGGCGAGGAAAGTGCGTGTGGGTGTAGTGAATGCAAGACAGTAGGAAAGGGCCATGGGTGGCTCTCTTCAGCGCATGTGGCTTTCAGTCTTTCCTGCCTGTGCTCGAGCCAAGCTCTTTGTAAGCATTTCTCTCTCGTTCGCTAGTGTATCGAGGAGAGGATGGGAGGCAAGAGAGAGAATGAGAGGGCGGTCTTTCTTAGCTTTAGTTTCACAAAGGTTCCGTGCACAGTATTTTCTGCAGGCCAAAAGCGGTGCACGGGGCGGAGACACGACCAATTTGCGCCCTGGTCGTCTAACAAGCATTACCCTATTCTATTATCGTCGCTCAAAAAAAGATTATTAGGCCTCCAAGGTGGATGGCAAAACTGTTTCTCGGGAGAGTCCTAAATTGGTCAGAAGGGGTTCTTCAGGGAGGAGGAGGGATGAGAGGCAGTAGGCTTTGTTATTTATCCCTTGCAGTCAGTATGTCACTATCAGTCACTATTCATCTCGTAAGTCTATATAGAGTTATTCGGTCATGAAAGTCGTTTGGCGTGAAAGGTTGTACACTTTTTAAGAACCCACTTAAGGCGGAGCGGAGAAAGACGCAGAAAACCTACTTTGGTGTCCTAAGGGGAGCAGGAATACGCAGAAGATGTTTAGTAGTTGTTGCCAGGTTGATCGGATGTTCTCAGAAGATGTTCAGAGTGTTCTCAGAAGATGTTCAGAGGTGGGCCTTCTGTTGTGTGCCTATTCCGAGCATTTCAAAAGGATCCAGCATGAGGCGGTAGTTTAATTGCCATATTTGATTTTTGCAGGTTAAGGCCTCAGGTTGCCGCAGAAGCATGTGATCGGTTAGAGTAAGCGAGAATGTCTGCCCTCGCAAGGTCAGGCGAATCTTTGGGTAGGAGCCTAGACCGTCTTGAGCAACCTCAAAAAGAACTTGACGTGATCCAATGGGCAGATGCACAAACCGACCTGTGTAATTAATGAGGAAATAGTTTTGGGAATCTCCGTCCAGTCTGAACGTAGCTCAGGTCTAAAGTGACAACAACATGAAGAGGCACAACAGATGAGAAAAAGATTCCAGGTGATCCAACGGTTATCTGGTTTAGTCATCTCAAAACTGATGTTAACCACTGCATCGCTTACCTAAGTTGCATTTATCATAACCGTTAGCTAAGTGGTCTAAAAATAAAGAAAGTTTGCTAATCGACTGAAGAGATAAAGACGCTGTGTTTTTGTCCTTTGCCCAGGGGTCCTAGGGGATGGCCCGTGGGAGCGGTCGAAAGGATAGCGGAGGCTGTCAAAGCCTTGGAAAGAATGCATCCATGCGGAGTGGTCTTGTGTAGCACCAAAAATTATTATCATGGCATCAGGACCTTTTGCAACAGCGCGAGGATACAGCGACAAAGTTTTAAGGCATAACAAAGCTGAGCTGACAGGTGAGGTGGACCGGCGAACTCAGCTTTCCTAGTCCTAATGCTATCTCCTTCTCTAAGTGGCTCGTAGGCCTGCCGAAACAGTGCAGATCGAGGTTTCGGAGACACAGGCTGATTGCAGGAGCTTCAACAGAAAAAAGCAGTAGAAATTCCACTTTCGACCTTATATCTATTTAAGGGAGATCCAAGTGAAATGCGAATGATCTACTGAACAAGTGAAGAAATAGCCCTTTTTGGCGAAGGAGGGCAGCCCTACTCAGTATCTTCTTGCTGCATGAAACCCTTAGTGCGTCACCCGCTAAATAGGCGGCTAAGATGAACGTTCTTTGAGGTATTTTTCTAGGTATTCGAAAGGCAACACCGCTACGATGATAACATTATCTTCACGTCGAGCGGGGCACAAGATCGTCATCTACAGATGATGGCTATGACATTCGATTTCTTTCTAGAACGTTTCCTAAGCGAGAAAGAAATGGGAGTGGAAGAAAGATAAGGCGGTATATCTCGGAATCTATAATGAAATAGAAAATTAGATTAGTAAGTACATTTAAGATTTAACATACACTATTCCAAAGTCCTTATAGCACGGTGAACGATCACAGTCACAAAAATTCTGTGATTGCTGGGTCCAGGTTTTGCTATTGCGGGCGTTGCTTACTTTGAACCAGCCTTGGTAGGTATATACCCAAGGCACAATATCACGCGATGACTTAGTCTTCGGTTGCCAAAGATCACACAGCTGGGTATGTAGTAATTCTTGGAGCAGATGAACTGTTCAGACAGTTCCTCGCGGAGGTTGCGGTCACAAGAGCGATGGATGCATCAGAAGTTAGCTTTCTTAAGATATTTTAGTAGCGGGAAGAAAAAATCCTACTGAAAGTCATGATACAAATTGGCACAAACTGGAACTTGTTCAGAAACTTAGTACCGAGCATAGTTTGTTTTTCGATCGTGTATTGTTGGCGGGGACCAGTGCTTTTCGACGATCACACGCGGCACTCAGTGATTGTCTGCATGGAAGCGCTAGTCTCAGAATCGTCCAGCAGTAGTCAGCAGCTCAATGGCTAGGTCTTTTTCTTAATTATCTTTTTTTGAGTGTACACAATTAAAGACACGTTCGGTTGTCGCTTTCTTCTCATACTATAAAAACCTGTCTATTACGGGTGTACGCCCAATGGCCCGGCGCATGCGCAGATGGGTGAATCGTGTTTTAGATATTTTTGCCCTCGTCCTTGTATTGGGTATAGCCATTATCTCAGGCTGGCTAGTCCTTCCCGTTACCCAACCGCAGTACAATCCATCTTGGTAATATTGACATGATATCAGACTGTAAATACATATTTACAGAGCTATTTAAATCCGGGTTTCAGTTATCCATTCAATGTGAGCCATTCGACCTGATTTGTTTGGCGTGGGGATAGTCATTCGAAGCGCCCTCTTTTGTCAATTAAGAGTACTACTACAGGGAATTCCGTGTTGTGAATTCGGCAGCGATAAGTCCCCCTGGGCTGACAGCCACGGAATGCGCACACATAGATCCATAGAAATCTAATAAGCGTAGTGGCATGCGCATATCATCACCGTGGAATGCCTTGACGCTGTCCCTACCATAGATTTAGTATATACTTGCTAGATCTCTAGCTCATGACCCTCTCAAAAACAGGATTTCAGAGTACAGTATTTTCTCACCGGATTTAGTCTCTAAATATTATGTTTTGTTACTAATTCTAGTACGTAGTCGAATCGTGTCAGATTGTGATTCTGACAAAATATTTAAGTTTGCGTCTGTTAAATTTCTCTTCAAATTACCAAAAAGCGAATTGTGTCCCTTTTGGCGGCTATACATGTAGTTGATCGTCTGCGTCAGCCAGTCCTCTAACACCCTGTCATGTACAATTGCGATTTACTGAACTTACGTCACCGGCAGTCACGACAGCTAACCCCATAGCGAAGGTATAGTTCAATAAATAGAGAATCTGGAATGAGGTCACTTTTCATATCACTATTATGGACCGAGTTGAAAATTATCAATTTGCACGAGCTTTAGCGAGTGCAATATTGATAATTTGCAATGAGTTTCATAATAGTGATATGAAAAGTGACCGAGTTTGAGATTTTATTTATCATATAAACTGTAATTTTGAAAATATTTGCCAATAGTTGCAGATGTGACGTTTATCTGATTTCTCATTGTTGATTTTCGTGAAAACGATACCGCCGCTGTGAGGCACCACAACTTGATAAACGAAGCCCTAACCAAAATACTGATATCTATGGAATCATCAGCTACTAGCACCATAGGTGTTCTAAAAAACAACAGAACTAGGTATACTGACGACCCTCTCATAGTAAAACTGTCAGCAGAACAGAAAGCGTTACGTCTGCGCATCTATCAAAGTGGCCAAAGTGAAGATCACACCAAACTATACCAGGAACGCAATAACATTCTGCGCCACATTAGCGAACGCTTAAAAGATCTTGCTATCCAACAAGCAGACGCCCTAGCAGATGAAATCACAGCCACGGATGACTGCCACAAAATGTTTCGGGCAGCCCGAGCCCTGAGAGTTGCTGACTACACACCACCACTAACTGTACACAACTCTGAAGGACACATTATCGGGACTGACCAGGGCAAAGCCGAGGCAATTCGAAAATGGTTCAAGGAACAGTTAACTGACTACGATGATGAGCCCTTGCACCCACTCTCAGGAGACCCCAGGCCATTACTAACACCAATTAATACAGCAAAGGTTGAGAAGGCACTTAAAGCCGTGAAAAATGGACGTGCTTCTGGACCTGATGGCATGAGCAATGAACTATTCAAATATGCAAGTGACATTATCTCAAATCCGATCACGCACATAATCAATTCAGCTTTTATGCACCACCTTCCCATCGACGTTGTAGGCCAAGGCATCCTTATCGCACTACCCAAGCCCAAGAAGCCACCTGCCACCCTACCCCCAGCCAATCTGCGGCCCATTGTGCTCCTTAACAGATACGGAAAATCCTATCCAATGTTACTCTATGCCGCATCCGAGACAAGATCGACGACTTCACTAGATCATGTCAAAGTGGCTTCAAACGTGAACGCAGCTGCGCAGACATTGCATGGGCTCAGCGCATGCTTGTGTCGGTAGTCATGTCCAAACACTGGGATTTCCACAAAATGGGCATTGACATGTTACGAGCCTTCGACACAATTAAGTTGTCAAAGATCCTAGATGTACTACGCCAGGCCAGTTGCAATGAAGATGAGCTACGACTAGTGAGACTACTGCTTGCAGACACCAAGCTGAGAGTACGAGTCAAGTCAGTGAAGTCTGTAGAGTCTGAGACATCAATCGGCTCCCCACAGGGAGATGGTCTATCCCCTGTGCTCTTCACCTGTTACCTGGCTGCTGCATCGAAACCCATGCGGGAAAGCTCCACAAGACCAAACCCCCCACCCCACACACAACCCCACCCACCCCCACCCCCGGTGTCAATACTGGGCATGCCGCTAGAGATGGAATATGCCGATGATGTGGACTTTATAGGTGAGGAAAAGAAACCCCTTGACGAACTTCTCCCAATAGCTGCAAGCAAGCTAAAAATTGAGAATCTCTATGAATGAATCCAAAACAGAGTTCACCCACATATACCTATATACAAAGCGTGAAACTAAAGAAAATGACGATCCACTCCGTGGCGGTGAACCATAGCGGAAAAGTTAAATCCTGGACTCACTGCTTTGCAGTACTGCTGACATTGCTGCACGCTGCATCATGGGGAACATAGCTTTCCAGTCCTTCTGGAAGCTATGGATTCGTAGATCAAAGATGCCCTTGGTAAAAAGACTACGTTTATACAATGTAACCTGCGTATCCTTGATGATGTATAACTGTAACAGTTGGGCAGCTCCATAGGCAGCTCTAGACAAACTTGACGCCTGCCACCGCAAACACCGATGGCCAGAGAGCATCATTTCCAACAATGCACTATACAAGATGTGTAATACGCCGCAGATGTCTGTACAAGTCGCTCAGCAAAGATGGTCCATGTTCGGCCATGTGCTAAGGATGCAGGAAAACACACCAGCACAGAGAGCCTTGGAATTTGCCCTACTCGGAGCCAGCAAATACAGAGCCAGGAGAGGACGGCATTGCATAAATCTGCTAAGCGTGCTATGAGGTGACCTAAAGACAGCAGGATTAGGTACACCCAAGTCAAGAATGGACCTGAGGAAGCTAAGGATTTTGGCTGAGGACAAGAAACAGTGGGCAAAAGCGAAGAAGGACTGATTGCAGCTGTAGGATGTTTCTACTACTACAGCCGCAAAATACAGTAATCATACATACATATATGAACAGATGTGCCAAATTTGGTGATAATATCTTGCATTTCCAAGTTATGCTGCAGGCAGACAGGCGAACAGAGAGACAGACAGACAGCAAGACCGAGCAGGCAGACAGACAGAAAGACAGAGACGGACAGACGGACGGCCGGAGGGGCAGACAGGCAGACAGACAGACAGGTAGGCAGGCAGGCAGGCAGGCTGAGACGGACGGACGGAGGGACAGACAGACAGACATCACCGATCACAACAGCCGTGTCGTGTCGGAAAAACCTATATAGCCACTTTAACATAGTATTTCTTTGACTCTCCAAAAACGTAATAGTTTGCCAAACCTATATAGCAAGCACATGCTTTTGGGGCCAACAAATAGTCGTACTGTACTTTAAGATAGGTGGTCGTCTGACCACATAGATGCTCATGTGCCCATGTATCTTAAAGGACCACCATTATATTATTACAAAAGCTGTTTACCATGCAGCCAATGAGTTGTGTTGAGCAAGCATCCATCTTTTGTGAGTAGTTGTTGATGGCACCCTGTGTGTTGAAGTTCTCTTTGCGCTGTATTATACTATGCTATGCTATGCTATATATATATATATATATATATAATATATATATATATATATATATATATATATATATATATATATATATATATATATATATATATGCGCGGTGTCTGACGTCATTATGACATCATCATCATTACCATTGCGCTATGTGGTTTTGTGTATGGTTTATATGACAATGGCATTAGATATCTTATGCAGTTAATTTCACAAATATCTTGCAAAGAAATGAATAGTGTCATCATTTTAATGTCATAATCACGTCATAATCATATACTATGGTGTTCTAAAACTGTGCTCATCTGTAGTATTATCTTCACATTCCTGAAACTAGTTTATATTCGTATACAAATGTTAAAGATTCACTCAAATGCTGTTTACGCCTTCCTCTATAGACATGGTAAATCTGGGTTAGAAATGACGTCATTATGACGTCATAATCTGATTTGCCAAAATAACATTTGTTTGCACCATTTTGTAGTGATTACCCACGGAATTACAACAGGCGAGGGACTAATACGCCCAATACTCACATAGCTTACTAGATACGGGAACGGAGTGGGAGGGCGAGGATCATGTAATAGGAATAGCAATTGAGTGGACACCGCTGAGACGCCGTCACGGGCCACATTGGGCTATGGGGTCCACCGTTAAGGTCCCAACCGATTATATTTCGTCATTCGTCTATATTACTTTAACTGCCATTTTTGTAAAATATCCGCAAGACTGTGTCGTAATCTTTAAGGCGTTTATTTGCTAGTTCACAATTATATAGGGTCTAGACTCACGCCTGGCCTTTGTGGTTTCTGTTGAATTCTTGTGACGTAAGTTATCCGCCAGACAGACGCCTTCCCACCATTAAATTTTAGAGCATTATTTTTATTAATCTTACCTTTCCAGCAAATTAGCACTGTTGTCAGTCGTGCCCACATCCGATACTTTGGCGCTAAGTGACCTCACTAAGTTGCGTAACTAAAACGCACACCAGTGTGACCTACATTCCACGCGTCACCCGCCACTAACCACACTCTATCGACTTTATTAGCGTAAAGATGTATTCAGATTACATATATCGCTGACAAGCAGAGCTCTGAAATGGCGTCCCTATACCGTCGTCACGTAGAGGGTAGGGGATGTGTGCGTGCGTTCGTGCGGGTGTGTGTACACACGCATGGACACATGCGGCAGCCGGTCTGCTGCCTGTGGGTCTGCCTGTCCGGCCGGATCTGTATCTAAGAAAAATGTCAATCCGATTTGGCTAAAATTTTAACACTGAGGGAAGGAACGGACAGTGAAAGAGGATTTCAAGACTGCGATATACGTACGTACGCGCGTGCTTGTCCGAAGCCATATCTTTGAACATCTAAGAAACCAAATCTTGCATATAAATGCAACTTCGAGTCTGGATGTGGCCCGTGTTAAAAGCAGGTCACTCTGACCTACTTTTCACGCTTGGCTGAACTTACACTAAATCTGGGGCTAGGGCATGTTTTCAAAAAAAAGAATGTTAACATAGACTTGCAAAAATTAATATATGTTATAGGCGTAGGAACACAGGGTGGGGGTTTGGGCAAGATAGTGTCCCCATGTTTATTCTCGTCACATCGTGTATACCCGTAGCGCCCCCTAGGTTTGCCCCCGCCCCCCCCCCACCCCACACGGTAAAATACGTTCTGATAACTGTGTACTGTTAAATATATGATACTACCGGTATATAAGAGTCCAGTACGACCGTCTATTTGCGGTGTAATGTATGCTGAAGTATTTAAGTAGTGCCATCAATGTAATCGGACGGTAGGTGAATAGACTACAAGGAAAGCTGGTTTTACTGTTGGGGTGGCCGCCAGATGGACTTTGCTTGACATGATATACAGGCACACACTCACACATGCCCGCACATAAAGGTCAAAGCAATGATCTTTCAGGCACTGGAATTGACACATACTAGGGCATTACCTATATTACAAATACAACAAACTGGACTGTTGACTACTTACCTGAAGATGGTTTAAACGGCTGTCAAACTCAAGTTGCATCGACATCTCAAAATGGCTGTTCACCCTTCCCGCCACTCGGAATACTAAGTCGAGATCTGGAGATAGTAAGTCGAGATCTCGAGATAGTAAGTCGAGATCTCGAGATAGTAAGTCGAGATCTCGAGATACTAAGTCGAGATCTCGAGATACTAAGTCGAGATCTCGAGATAGTAAGTCGAGATCTCGAGATAGTAAGTCGAGATCTCGAGATACTAAGTCGAGATCTCGAGATACTAAGTCGAGATCTCGAGATACTAAGTCGAGATCTCGAGATACTAAGTCGAGATCTCGAGATACTAAGTCGAGATCTCGAGATACGTATGAGCAAATATATTTATTATGGTGGCCCTAATACGCTTCCGTACTTATCTTCGCCACTCCATTGCCATATTATAGAAACGAATCTACGCACCATAACCTTTCTTAAATATAATTGTAAATGACGACATAAAGTTATAAGTAGAACCATTTCACAGTACAATACATCTTCAACATTGCCATAATAGATCTTTCCAAGTTTATCAATCCATCGTATGACATCATATGACGTCATAATTAACTACGTAAATTGTAAGATGACGTCATAATCATGACGTAATGAATGACTCGATATAGTCCGTCTTTAACGCTTAATAGTCTGACACGTTGTAGGAATTGTATGTATTTAATAAAGATTATGTTGAATATTTTGAAACTAATTTGACTGGATGCTGTTGCTGCCATAGTTTTCTGGAAATTGATAGTCAGAGAGTTGAGAGATCGATGGATCCCAACACGGACGAGGTGTAGGTGGAGCCTAGATAGACGTGGACGGGGCATAGCTACAACTGAAAAGGTCCATTGGCGGCGGGGAGGGGTGCATATGAATCTACACTGAATCCATGCATCTTACTCACACATATATGTATATGTATATAGGAATATACTTGTTAGTGCCTCTGTCTAGTTATTCTGTCTGTCTTTCTTTTCATCTATATGTTTTACTTTGTCTCATAGTTAGTCTTTCATGCTTGTAAACTATTGTATCTATCTGCTCCTCATCACAATTTTCAGCGACCCTACAGAGCCAGCAAAATATTGTACCAGCCATAAATTCTGCAGATTATCAGCATAACTGATAGCGCTGCAGGGTTCTTGGATGGCCGAATTGATTAAAGTTGACGTCATAATAATTTCACGATCACCGGCTTCATAATAAACTTGTAGTTTACTAATCTTATTGCATATTCTCGTAACGATATTGTACACCGCCGTACGCCTCCGTACGTGGGAATGTGCGTTTTGTGCGTGCGCCTTTGCACGTGTGTGTGCGTGTGCGTGCGTACGTGCGTGCGTGTGTGCGTGCGTGGGTGGGTGGGTGCGTGCGTGTGTGCGCACGCGCAGGAGTGCCTGCACGTGGGATTGCGTCTGCGAGCATGTATATGATTGGGTGTGAGTTCGTGTGTGTATACGAGTGTGCATGGGCGCATGTGCGTGTGTGTGTGTATGCGTTGGTGGTGTGCGTTCGAGTGTCTGCCACGTGCGTGTCTGTGCGTGTGAGTGCGTTTCTGTGTGGTTGAGTGGTTGTGTTTATAAATTATTGCAAGATCAGAGTTAAATGTTAGCATATACAGCCATGGTATACTTAAACTTATGTATTAATTGAATTTTATATAAGGTATCCGTCATGTATATTTATTGTGTTCAATGTGCACTCAAGGGCCGATGGCCTATTGTGGAAATACATATCTATCTACATATGAAGTGATATGTTGGCAGCATTTCTTGATGTCGCCAAAAGCAATCGCAATACCACTGATTTGCCATTTAAATGGCTTCCTTTCAGAGTTACTTTAGGAATCTAAAAGCTATTTTTGTGTTCTTATTGCATGTAGCACCAATACATAACTTAGCACATGAACTGAGTGACTAATCACATTGTAGTGAATCATGTCGTAAATAAATAAACAAAAGCCATCATCTGCACCAACGGAGGGATTCATTTCTAAATATGCTCCGCCCATTTCTAGCTAAGCTCCGCCCACCCCTTTCCCGCGTTAGATTCGATCGAACCCTGAAGTCCCAGAATCCCAATATCAATGTAACTATACAGGTCAGCTGTTGAATATTTTAAAACTAATTTGACTGTGTGTGCGTGCGTGCGTGCGGGTGGGGGGGGGAGGGCGGGCGGGCGGGCGGGCGGGCGGGCGGGCGGGCGGGCGGGTGTTATGTTTTGATATGACAATTTGCTATTCAAAAGATAACTTCTTTCTGGAATGGGATGGAATTAGATAATAATAGCGCCCGTCCCTCGTCAATTAGTCCGCTCAGTGTCTCCCTCTCTACTTATTAAAATGTGAAATATTTGATTTTCCTTGAAATTTATAAATTAATGTTTAACGATATTGACCACGTGAGCTAAATAATGGCTAGCCTGCAATGTGGCAAATAGTCCGCCACAGCACCCGTATGGCTCTCTAATAAGCATGGTACAACTACCAAACTAAGAACTTAGCATTAAATATTTTTTCTAATGAACCTGCTCAGCTTTATGAAATGTGATCAAGAATGGAGGAATCCAGATTTAGCAATGAACCGTTCCAGTTTTAGCTATGCCCCGCCCATCTTTAGCTAAGATCCACCCACACCTCCCCCATGTTGGGGTCCATCGATCTCTGAACTCCATGGCTTTCAATTTCCAGAAAAGTATACAGGTAGGCTGTTGAATATTTTGAAACTAATTTGACTGGGTGCTGTTGCGGCATATGGCAAATAAACAGTGCTTAATCAAATTAGTTTCAAAATATTTAACAGAATGTTTATTACATATTAAAGACACAGTTCGCACAACCTGACGAATTATTAAGCGTCTAAGACGGACTAAGTCGAATCATTCATGACATAATTGCTTATGACGTCAGCTTACACGTCACATAGTTGATTATGACGTCGTATGATTGACAGAAAAACCGGATTCCTCAATTCATTGATAATATAGAATAGCTTGGCGATACTGCGAACATTCTGCAAAACGTGGCTATGAGTTCAATGATGAGGAATAACTTGAAGCTGCAGCAAGCTCGTATCCTAGAAGGGGATGGGGTGTTGGGGGGCATCAGTTCAAGAACCTCGGAAAAGAATGTTGCAGACTCGTAGCTAACTCATAGCTCCCAAGCAAAATGATGAGAATGTTTGACGGATGTGCTGATTGGTGCCAGGTAGAGGAGGCTCGATTGTTGACTGATTGGCCAGCTGGATTACGAGAGGAAATGAACTTCTCGAGGGGTCGAGATATGGATTGAATAGAGTAATCCATTTCTAGCCATGCCACGCCTATTTCTTGCTAAGCTCCGCCCACCTTGTACGTGTGTTGGAGACAATGGACCTTTCCAATTTATCCATCCATCATATGACGTCATAATCAACTACGTGGCGTATAAGATGGCGTCATAATCAATTACACCACGAATACCTCGATTTAGTCCATCTTAAATGCTTATAGTCCGACACGTTGTACGAATTGTTTGTCTTTTCTATTTAATAATGATGCTATTGAGTATTTTGAAACTAATTTGATTGGGCGCTGTTGCTGCCATAAGCAACAACACCGCCCAATCAAATTAGTTTCAAAATGTTCAACTGCTTACCTGTATAGTTTTCTGGAAATTGATAGTCAGAGAGTTCAGAGAGCGATCGATCCCAACACGAGCGAGGTATGGGTGGAGATTATTTAGAGATGGGCGTGGCTTAGCTAAAACTGGAAAGGTCTATTTATGTACTTTGACGACTGAATTACCAGAATTCTAATTTCAAGTTAATTATACAGCTTAGCTGTTTAATAATTTAAAACTAATTTGACTGGGAGCTGTGGGCATGAGTGTAATTCCGTTTGCCCAGTGTGCTTGGTGGGTGATGCTGGGTGCTGATACACTCCCAAACCCACCCACCCACTACAAGTCCATGACCTGGGATTCATATACTTTAGAAAACTAATTTTGAAAAGAGATCAATACAATATCAGGCCTCGAAAGTCACGAGAGCTTGATAAAGTGTGCTCAATTCATCTTTCCAGAGTACCCACCCATCATATGACGTCATAATGAACTGTGTGGTGTGTAGGATGACATCATAATGAATGACGTCATGAATGACGTCGAAAAGTATGTCACGAACGCATATTTGAAGACGATCTATGCGTTGTTGTACAAATTGTTTGCTTTTCTTATTTAATAAATATTCTGTTGAATATTTTGAAACTAATTTGACTGGGCGCTGTTGCTGCCATAGGCAGCAACAGCACCCAGTCAAATTAGTTACAAAATATTCAACAGCTTCCCTGTATAGTTTTCAAGAAATTGATAGCTAGGGTATTCGGGGATCGATCAATCCCAACACGGCGAGGTATGGGTGGAGCTTAGCTAGTGATGGGCGGGGAATAGCTAAAAATGGAAAGGTCCGTTGTTCATTGCCAGATACCTCCCAGGACAAAACCTTCATTATTTATATATTACAGTAATATTTCGATAAGTGTCACAATTTATTTGAAGGCCTAATAAAGTCTGTCAGTTAAATATATAAATACAATCATTGTCAATTTAAAGTGTACTACTTGATAGGATTTCTAGATAGCTTCACATCATCAGGTTCAAGTTCACTTTATTTTCTCCCAGCCTATTACAATAGGGGGTGGGGGAAGGTGGGTGGTGGTGGGGGTGGACTGGGGTTAACAGTTATTACAAAATTATTTATGGCATCGGGGGTATTTTACATATAACAAAGTAGTAGTAGTAGTAGCGGCAGTAGCGGCAGTAGCGGCAGTAGCGGTAGCAGCGGCAGCAGCGGCAGCAGCAGCAGCAGCAGCAGCAGCAGCAGCAGCAGCAGCAGCAGTAGTAGTAGTAGTAGCAGTAGTAGCGGCAGTAGCGGCAGCAGCAGCAGTAGCAGCAGTAGTAGTAGCAGCAGCAGTAGTAGTAGTAGTAGTAGTAGTTGTAGTTGTTGTTCTAGCTACAGTAGCAGCAATAGTCGTGGCAGCAGAAGTAGTGGTAGTGGTAGTAGTAGTAGTAGTAGTAGTAGTAGTAGTAGTAGTAGTAGTAGTAGTAGTAGTAGTTGTAGTAGTAGCGGCAGTAGCGGCAGCAGCAGCACAGCAACAGCAGCAGCAGCAGTAGCAGCAGTAGTAGTAGTAGTAGTAGCAGCAGTAGTAGTAGTAGTAGTAGTAGTAGTAGTAGTAGTTGTAGTTGTTGTTCTAGCAACAGTAGCAGCAATAGTCGTGGCAGCAGAAGTAGTAGTAGTGGTAGTAGTAGTAGTAGTAGTAGTAGTAGCGGCAGTAGCGGCAGCAGCAGCACAGCAACAGCAGCAGCAGCAGTAGCAGCAGTAGTAGTAGTAGTAGTAGCAGCAGCAGTAGTAGTAGTAGTAGTAGTAGTTGTAGTTGTTGTTCTAGCAACAGTAGCAGCAATAGTCGTGGCAGCAGAAGTAGTAGTAGTAGTAGTAGTAGTAGTAGTAGTAGTAGTAGTAGTAGTAGTAGTAGTAGTAGCAGTAGTAGTAGTAGTAGTAATGACATGTACAGGAAAACTGCTGAATATTTTGAAACAAACCCGACAGGAACCTGTTTCTGCCTTAAGCTTGAAAATGGCCAACGGAATATGGTGAAGGATTTTGATCTTGGCCGTCCGGTTTGAAAAAGGTAATGTTCTTGCTTGCAAAATGTTACTGGAGCCATTGTTCCAGTTCAGTAAATATCAGGTTGGGCGAATTTTAGATGCTTCAGAATGATAGTCAAAGACTGAGTCCGATACTAACTTATCATTTGGCATATTCAGCGGGGAGTACATGTTTGTAATATTTTCATTTTTGAGAAGTATAAGTATAATTTTCATAATATGTATAGGCCTATAGCATATGGATGGCCTACGTTGTATTCCATTATTGATTGCCTGCTATAAACACCGTGTTTCATCAGCAGTTAAATTATTCCACCGTACGACTGAAAACACATTTGTCTGAACGTCAAAGGAATTAATTTTTTTTAATTAGCTTTTGACACCTGCTTAGAAGTCAAACAACCGCCAATTTTCATTCCATACCTGTGCTGGAACACTCTGCTGAAGCAATCCTAGATGCAGACCAGTACGCGTGTTGATCAGGAAAATGATGGACCTCCATAATGATGGACCTCCATGATGGACCTCCTCCAATGGACCTCCATAAATCAATATCTATCTAGCGAGTTTGCCACTGTCTTACAGAGCAATTCACCTTTCCAGAGTATCCATCTATCATCTGACGTCATATGGCATCATAATCAGCTAAGCGGCGTGTAGGATGACGTCATAATCATTGCGTCATAAATGATTCTATTTAGCCCGCCTTTAACTCTTAATAATCCGACACGTTGCACGAATTGTATGTCTCTACTATTTAATAAACATTCTGTTGAATATTTTGAAACTAACAGCGCCTAGTCAAATTAGCTCCAAAATATTCAATAGCTTACCTGCATAGTTTTCTGGAAATTGATAGTCAGGGGTTTTCAGAGATTGATCGATTCCAATACGGACTTGTTGTGGGTGGAGCTTAGCTAGAGATGGGCGGGGCATAGCTAAAGGCCCATTAATAGCCACTGTCGTGTAATTCCCGTATCGCAATTCCAAGACAACTATACAGGCGAGCTGATAAATATTTCGAAACTATTTTGACTGGAACCTGTTGTTGCAACGGAAAGCAACAGCTCACAGTCAAATTAGTTTCAAAATACTCAATAGATTGTTTATTAAATTTATTAAAACGAAAATTCACAAGAGACATACAATTCAGATGTTTACTATCGTGCATTTGCCATATTTATTGTGACGTCATCTAACACGTGGCGCAGTTTGGCGCGTGATGCCCAAGGTCGTGGAATCCTAGTGTCACACACTGCTGTGTTAAAATTTGAGCTAAATCGCTATAGGTAGTTTTGACTGTATTAAAACGGTTATATCAATGAGAGTCAAAACAGGGAGGTTTCTTAATGACGAGATCCGAGCGGTCACACAAGTTTTAGACGTCATACTGAATTACATCACATGTAGTCTGACGTCACAATACAGAGTGATACATCGATCTCCGTCATGAACATTGAAACGTCCGTCACGTGTACAAATTTTATGTTTTTGATGGAATTGCCAATTAATAAATATTCTGTTGAATAGTTTGAAAGTAATTTGACTGGGTGCTGTTGCTGCAAGACAAATTAGTATCAAAATATTTAACAACGTACCTGTATATTTACCTTTATAAATCGATTCTAACACTCTACAAGTCGCCTCTCTGCAGATAGATTATCAGATGACTTGCATCAAGAGTCTTTTGTTACAACTTCTGCTGATATGCGGTGCCACGTGATTGTGGTTCTCTATGTTAGGTGCTCGTTGTAGCAGGTGTGGTTGTGCTCATAAGCAATGTTGCAATATGAAGCGGGTAAGAACCACGCTGAACTTAGAATCACCGCGTAAAGATAAGGACGATTGAAGAGAAAGTATCGGGATGCGCCATTTGGACGTGTGAATCTGCACCTGCAGTACCAACGGTGAGTGCACGCATATATACGCAACCAAAAACGTGTAGCAATTTGCTCTATTTGCTTGGCACATCAAGATTACGTGTGACAATTTGACCAAACTTATTATTGGCGAAAATTTTCAACCATATATCGATTGGGTCTGTCTGTCTGTGTGCCTGTCTATCTGTCTGCCTGCCTGCCTGCCTGCCTGCCTGCCTGCCTGCCTGCCTGTCTGTCTGTCTGTCTGTCTGTCTGTCTGTCTGTCTGTCTGTCTGTCTGTCTGTCTGTCTGTCTGTCTGTCTGTCTGTCTGTCTGCCTGCCTGTCTGTCTGTCTGTCTGTCTGTCTGTCTGTCTGTCTGTCTGTCTGTCTGTCTGTCTGTCTCTCTGCGTCCAATCGTTTCCAGGCTTTTGGCTTAGCGTAACATATCGTCTTATATCTCAGCATTGCTTCAACCTATAGGCAGTAAACTTGGACATCTGTTTCCTTTTATCGAGGGAATGGAGTAAAATTATATTACGGTCATGAGGTCAAAGTTCCAGGTCACTACGACCGGGGTATAAAACTCTAGATGTTACGGTTAACATTTTTGTTTAGCTCAATATATTAACGGATATCTCATGATTGGCTCAACCTATTAGAAGTAAACTTACTCAGCTGCTTCCCTGTATCAAGGAGATTGAGCACAATGATATTGATGTCACAGTTCAAGGTCGCCGTGGCCTTGGTATAAAACTATTTTTTTACGGTTAAGTTTTTGGTATAGCACAACATATCGTCCTGTATAACAGGATTGGTCTCACCCTATATTTGGACGAAACTTGGGCACATGCTTTCCTATATCAAAGGGGTGTCGGACAATGCTACTTGAGGTCAAAATCATGGTCACTCTAACCTTATCTTAGTATAAAACATTTTTTTATGGTTAAGATTTTGGTTTAGCTCAACATATCATCTTATATCTCAGGATTGGTTCACCCTATTGACACTAAACTTGGACATATGCTTCCATATATCAATGGGATGGAGCACAATGAGATTGATATCATGATATCAAAAGTCACGGTCACTGTGACCTTCATATAAAACTATTTTCTCGTTAGTTTTTTTGTTTAGCTCAATATATCGTCTTATATCTAGGAATTGGTTCGCACCATTGGGACTAAACTGGGACACATATTTCCCTATATCAAGATCAAGATCATGAAACCATTTGTATAAGATGCAATGTTCTTCAGCCTAGCTTCTGTTGCCTTTATTTCGGAATTGGCCAAGTTATTTGGAACTAAGCAACGATATAGGGCCTACAGTTACTTCTAGCAGTAGGAGCACCCCACAGACAGTCAGAATTTTAGAGTTCGTCATTGTGATCGTGATACATATATCCAGATTTGCAATTTGAAATGCAAACTGCCAAGAATTGCCGCCAATATTCCGACAGCGAATTAGAAACTACTATGCCTGGGATAGATGCAATGTATTTTTTTTTAAATGTCGGGTATTGTATAGCTAGATTATTCTGTTAGTTGTGTGTGGGTGTTTCAATGGGTGTTTACTGTTCTTAATTGGTAAGACTATATCTCTCATATCTAAAAATTCTCCTCCCAAAATGATGGGAGGCCGGATATCTAGCTATTATTTGACCACGATAGCGTTGAAACACGCAGAGAAATTTTGTGAATTCTGCTGTACTCAGGACCGATTTCCGCGATTCTGAGTTGTAAAATAGCATACTTAGTTCGCTTCAAAGTTAAAATGTTAGGGTTGTTGTTAAGAGTGATGTGGAGTCTTGAGGGTTTGACAAATTCAGGCGTGTGGGTTGGGCTGGGGTAGGTGGGGGTGGCGATGGGGTTAGGGGGTTGCGTACGCCGGGTCAGCCCTCCACCCCACCCCACCCCCCTTGGATCCGAAACTGGTCATGGTCTGGGCAGGAATTTATGTTATAGGAAATACAGGCGCCGTTATTATTGATGGAAATTTGAATATTCGGCGTTACTGCGCCGAAGTCATCACACCAGTTTTCATTGCCTTTATGCAGCAGCATCCGGGTATTTTTTCAACATGCCAGTGTGAGCATCCGGGCTTTTCAACAGGTCATTGTGCGATCCACTGTCGACGATCAGCTGCGCATAGGCCCTATAGCCTTAAAATGACTAAATTATCTTTTGGTAAAAAGGGGGAAAAGGTGAATCTAGACGCTCGCAGATTGTATCTTTTGCATTCTCAGAAGTAAATATGACCCTACAGTTGGCTGTCAAATGATTCCTTTTTAGCCATTTAATTTCATTTTGTTTTGTTCACTCAATTTTTTAGCCGCTCAGTTATGAAAACATGACTGGATAAAATAACTGAGTGAACAAAAATGTAATTAATTGGCTAAAAATAGAATAATTTAACAGCCAACTGAAGGGTCATATTTACCCCTGGAAGTGCAGGTGGCGCCATCTGAGAGCATCTAGAAGATAAAAAATACTATTAAACTGTAATACAATCATGAACAATCTGACTCCTAAAACACCAGAAAAGTCTCAAAACAAAAGTAAACGCTCTTTAATAAGAATATTACTGAAACAATATTAAATGGACAAATAAGACAACAAGACACCACCCATCCCCCTCCCCTCCCTAGCCTTACTACAGGGAGGTACATATGGTTATATGGTCATACTTTCATAAGGTGATATCGTACATATTCCATAGAAAGAATAACTTCAAATGATTTGTCATCACTCATCATCAGAAAACTCAAACAAAAGAAATTAATAAGGAATAACACTGAAACAATGAATAATAGAGAATAAGACGAACATTGTAAGTCTGAATGGAATTTCCATTCCATTACAGTGTTCATCTTCTGAGGCGGCTCCAGATATTCTTGAAGGGGTAGCATTTGGGTTAGGTCTGGAGGGACTGTGGCAGGGGGGGGGGGGGTTCCCCTCACAAAAAGAGGGGTGGATTTCGGGGAAAAGTGAGATGCAATTTCCAGCCTTCTGAGTAGAAATATTGATTTTTATTTTACCTGTAGTTTAGAACATTCTTGTAACATGCATTAACCTATCATTATATTCACCTTATGCAGTTTCTCTTTTTACAAACCGAAAATAGCTCTCTGGGCATCATGTTCAGACGCTATTCTCGTTTGTAAAAAGAGAGACTGCATAAAACACATTATTCGCACAAAAATGAGTTTTTGATACAAATACTTGGGGGCTGGTCAATATCTGGGGCCGGGGGCAAATGGCCCCGCTACCCCTATATAATCCGCTACTGACTTTATTCATCTAGTAGCAAAAACATATTATTTTGTAGACTATAGGGCCTACATCCGGGGAGAAAAGATCTGAAATGGCGCTTTTGAGAGGGTCATGATCAATCTAGCCAGTATATACGATATCTATGGGCTTACCACTGACATTCCTCGGAGGAACACCATTCAGGCGTCAAATTGGCCAGCAAGGTCCCCTGACTTATCCCCATTGACCATGGATGAGTCATTCTTGGCTGTAGGGTACGAGAGAACCGTCCCTATAATGACAATGTATGTAACCTTGATCTTGCCCTGAATCAGGAATGGAACTATATTAGAGATCCTGAGAATAATTTACCTTTCCAGTTCTAGCTATGGCAGCAACAACGCCCAGTCAAATTAGTTTCAAAATATTCAACAGTATGTTTATTAAATAGTAAAGACATATAATTCGTACAACATGTCGGACTATTACGCGTTTAAACGGACTAAATCGAGTCATTCATGCTGTAATTGATTATGACGTCATCCTACGCGTCACGTAGTTGATTATGACGTCATATGATGGATGGGTAAACTGGAAAGGTTTATTGTCTCATCAGAAGTATGAGAACACGCTGTACTGCCGTGATCAATGCAGAATGTGCGCCCACCTTATTAATCTGCGATGCAATGGCAGATTATTAAAATCACTCAGGATCCTTCTTCTTGCTTTCTTCGTTCTTTCTTATTATTCGTCAAATACTTTGCACCGCATCTCCTCCTACAGTCTTTATCCGATCAACTTCAAACTTGGATAACTGCTCCACAGTCCGGAATCGCGTGTTTGTACTTTTTTCGGATTCGCCCGATGGATTTCGAGCTAACCACTTTTCCGTGGGCAAAAAGTCCCATAGGAAATGTATGGTGATTTCCAGGATTGGTTTTTATACCGCTACTGCACCTAGAGTTTTGATCGGATCACTACCATACTTGGTGAGGATGTTACCACTGAAGATTTTTTTTCTGAGAACATTTTCTTTTTCAAACTGGCCTCCAGACCATTGACCTCCCCCACACAATGCGCAACCCCGTCCCCACCCCCAAAAATGCATGGAAAATGGCCCGATAGGGAATGAATGGGAATTTCAGGATGTATCTTTGAACTGCGACTACACCTAGAGTTTTGTTGCGGATCACTACCATACTTGGTTGGGATGTTATTAATGGAGGACTTTTTTCAAAAATCTTTTTTGGTCAAAAAGACCAGTTTTTGGGGTTTTTTTTTGCAGAAATGAACTCGGGATGAAAAACAATTTTTAGAAATTTTCAAAATGGCCGCCAGGCCCACATTTTGTGGTGAAAAAATACCCGTTTTCGTTTTTATTGCGGAAATAAACTCAGAATGGCCGCCGAAATTTGTTTGGCTCAGATTGACGTGAAATTTGGTGAATTTCTAGGCCCTATATTCACTTGATTTGGTATCAAATTTGTAGTTGATCCATCCAACAGTTTTCGGGAAATCAGCTTTTCTGTGCGACATATCCCCGGTAGTAAATCTATGGGAGCAATATTTGAACAGCGTTTTCTCCTAGAGTTTTCTTCCGATTCCGATTTAGAGATCTAAATAATTTCCAATGACAATTTTTATATCTCCATTGTGGTCAAGGTCATTCACTGGTAAACATTTCCAACTCATGTTTGGCTTAAGTTACCTGCCTCTCATTGCGCAACTTCAAAGAGCATGTTAGAAGACACACCTTTTTTTGTCCTTAGGGTCAAGGTGACCTTTTAGTGTAACCCTATGGGAATTTCAAGCACGAATCTTTGATCTGTGACTACACCAAGAGTTTTTATTGGACCTGCAGCAGACGTGGACACTGGCCTTAGAAGAGGCGCTATACTATTCCTTAATGGTAAGACATCGCAGATTTACAGTTACTTTAGTGACTGGTATCTAGTTGAAACTTGTATCCACATTTTGGTGCGTGACCTCATACGTACATAAAGAGACATTAAAGTAACGACGCTGACATTATCGAATTCAGTCGAATTTGTTATAATTTGGTCTTCTATAAACTGCAGATAGCGATACACCATCACCTAGGACTGGCCACACGCAATTCAACATCTACTTACAAACTTGTCAGTATGAGGCCGCATCATAAATTGTAGTCGGGTGGCTTCTATGAATCAAGCATAGCACCTTATCTTATCTTAAAGGTGTATATTCACACTAAACTGCTTCGAAAATGGTCTACAATTGTTAACATTTTATACTCTTAGAGGCTTAATTCACTTTTCCAGAGTATACATCTATCATCTGACGTTATATGACGTCATAATCAGCCGAGCGGTGTGTAGGATGACGTCATAAACATTACGTCATAAATGATTCTATATGGCGCGTCTTTAACTTTTAATAGTCCGACACGTAGTACGAATTGTATGTCTCTACTATTTAATAAACATGCTGTTAAATAGTTTGAAACTAAGCGGACTGGGCGGTGTTACTACCATAGTCAAATTAGTTCCAAAATATCCAATAGCTTACCTGTATAGTTTTCTGGAAATTAATAATTGGCGGTTCAGAGATTGATCGATCCCAACACAATCGAGGTGTGGGTGGATCTTAGCTAGAGCTTGTGTGCCTAACGCAATAAATCTTAGCATTTGATGATTTCAGTCGCATAAATTAATATACATTTTTAAATTGTAACATAGAATTAGATACGAGTCCCTAATCCTACATCACAAATAAAAAATTATGTTAATTTATACTGAATGAAATCATCATATGTTAAGATTTATTTCAATTCAGTAGTTTGGGGTACATTTTCTACGCCTCTAAAAGTATACAATTTTAACAATTATATTTCCAAGCATTTTGGTGTGAATCTACACCTTTAATAACACCCATACTTCGTGAAAACCCAGGGGAAGAAGTCACCTTTACAGGGTATCCACCCATCATATGACGTCATAATCAACTACGTGAAGTGTAGAATGACATCATAATGAATGACGTCGATAAGTACGCCACGAACGCATATTTGAAGAGGGTCTATGCGTTGTTGTACAAATAGCATGTCTTTACTATTTAATAAATATTCGGTTGAATATTCTGAAACTAATTTGACTGGGCGCTGTTGCTGCCATAGGCAGCAACAGAACCCAGTCAAATTAGTTACAAAATATTCAACAGCTTCCATGTATAGTTTTGAGGAAATTGATAGTTAGGGCATTCGGAGATCGATCAATCCCAACACGGTGAGGTGTAGGTGGAGCTTAGCTAGTGATGGGCGGGGCATAGCTAAAAATGGAAAGGTCTATTGGCCAGCTTCCAGTCAAAGACATTCGACATATTATAAATAAACATTGTTTTGGGGTACTTAACCCTTCTTGTGTCAACAGCGCCTCAAAGCGTTCACAATTCTACTTAGATCAATTAACCCCTCAATGGTCAGGATTTAATTTAACTCTTTGCTCAATGAATGCCCATTTACTAGACAAGACATGGTCATTTGTAAATTCAACGATGGAATTTATTTACAAAAACAGTTTTCGGAAGAGGTTGTTTTGGCCGGATTGACGATTGAACGCTTAATTGTTAAGAAAATCGCAACATTTGGCCAGTCCTTGTCCATTTGCAGGCAAAGAGATGACTCTTTTTGGAAATTCACTACTAGAATAACTGGCTCGACATTCATAAAGATCGCCGAAGATGCCGTTTTAGGATTAAGTTAATATAAAAGGTGTTAATTCGTTGAATACGGCCTGTTCTCTGAATAGAGAATCTGGAACGAGGACACTTTTCATATCACCATTATGGACCGAGTTGAAAATTATCAATTTGCACGAGCTTTAGCGAGTGCAAAATTGATAATTTTCAACGAGGTTTATAATAGTGATATGAAAAGTGACCGAGTTTGAGATTGTATTTATCATATAAACTGTAATTTTGAAATATTTGCCAATAGTTGTTAATGTGACTTTTATCTGATTTATCATTGTTGATTTTCGTGAAATCGATACCGCCGCTGTGACGCACCGCTACTTGATAACAGATACTGAATGCGCAGCAAAATATAGTGACAAACACAAAATCTGGCGATGTCAGCCGTTAAATAGTATTTTAACTGGTCATTGAAAGTTATAGCCACGGCCATCAATCGTTACTTCGCTGCCGACTGATAAACCGTCAAACGATGACATTTTGCGATGACGTTTCATGAATGACAAATCGTAATAAACAAATCGTAGTAAAACAGTACCGCGTAGTAATCCCTACGCGTCACGCTCCCATTAATCGACGTTTTAATTGGTCTATTTAAATGCGTTGCGCACCCAACAGCCAATGAAAATACTCCGTTGAATATGGTACGTGTGCTCATATAGAAAAATATGGAACGGCTAGAAGGCTTGTTTATATGATAAAAAGCGTTACGCTATTATTGCTTTTTAATGGATGATCCGACCTGTTACTTAAGTATGTAAATATGTATGTAAATATTTCTAGAGCGCCAATTCCGAAATTAATCGCTCAAAGGCGCTTTACAAATTTTAAAGATGAAAAAAGATACGTTTTTAGGCTAGATTTAAAAGGCTCAATTTTGTGACAGTTTCGGATATGGGCAGGTAGATTATTCCAAAGTCTTGGACCGGAATTCGAAAATGCACGCTGTCCAACAACTAAATTAGTAGACGGGACCACACATAATGTCTGATCACTTGATCTTAGGGACCGAGGTGCAATTCTCTTTGTAATTAAAGTAGATAGATACTGTGGGGCTCGTCCATGTAAACATTTGTAAACGAGAAGCACGATTTTATACTGTATGCGCTCTCTCACAGGAAGCCAACGGAGTTGTTTGAGTACTGGTGTTATGTGGTCTGTTCGCTTGGTTCGTGCTATTATCCGTGCTGCCGTGTTCTGCACCCTCTGGAGACGTTGTATCTGCTCTGATGTAATTCCTGCTAGCAATGCATTTCCATAGTCTAATTTGGATGTTATAGAGGCGTGAATGAGGGTCTTAGTGGCATCTGCTGTCAGTAATTTTCTAATTTTGTTAATGTTTCTGAATGTGAAAAATAGCGATTGACAGAGGGACGTAACATGTTTGTTCATGGACATCGAGTCATCGAATATGACACCAATGTTCCTTGCACTAGAGTTAAAAGAAATGTTTTCGTCACCAATTTGAAGATGCTCTATGTCAAGTTTTGGTCGGAGTTGCCGTGACGAGATAAGCAGTATTTCAGTTTTTTTATCGTTTAGCTGTAGAAAATTGTTAAGCATCCAGAGTTTTACATCGCGAATGCAAAGTTCTAATTTCTCACGAGCATCAAATTGACTATTTGGGCGGAAGGCTATATATAGCTGCGTGTTATCAGCGTAGAAATGATACTCGACTCCGTGCTTTTGCAGTAATCGACCAAGTGGTGATGTATATATAGTAAACAGCAGGGGCCCCAAAACGGATCCTTGAGGCACACCGGAAGTCAATGTACCATCGGATGATTTGGAGTTGTTTATGATGACAGTTTGACGGCGACATTTGAGATAGGACTCGAACCAAGAAAGGACAGTGCCGGCAAGGCCCAGTTCCTGTAGACGCGACAACATAATTGTATGATCGATGGTGTCGAATGCGGCCGATAAGTCTAGTAACACCAATATCACACACATACGTTCGTCCATTGAACACAAAATGTCATTTTGCACACGAACTAGTGCCGTCTCGGTGCTGTGAAGCTTTCGGTATGCGCTCTGATATGGTTCAAGCAGATTGTTTACTTCCAAATGGTTGTTAAGATGATTAGCCACGACTTTTTCTAGGAGTTTTGAGACATAGGGGAGGTTGGACACTGGGCGATAGTTAGACAGCATATTTGGATCCAACGACGGTTTCTTTAATAAAGGCATCACATTTGCGGTTTTAAAATCGTCCGGCACAGTACCCTTTTCCATTGACATGTTAATTATTTTAGTTATCGCAGGCAATACCTCCTGAATGCAGTCTTTGAGTAGATATGTTGGAAGTGGATCCAATGCGCATGATTTTGTTGGAGAACTGCGAATAATTGCCAAGACCTCGTCAGCAGAAGCAGGGGTGAAACACGTCATTGTACAATCAAGTGGCGATACGGTGCTGTCGCTCAGCCCTGTATAGTCAGCATGTTTTAGAATGTTACTACGAATCAATTCTATTTTGTCAAAGAAGTAGTTTGCAAATCTGTCAGCCAATTCTGTTGCATCCTTATGTTGGGGCAAGACATTGCTACCTATGCCCTTGTGGAGCAATTTATTAAACACTGAAAACAGTTTTCTCTGATCACTTGCATTGTCAGACACTAGTTTAGAATAGTAGTCCTGTTTTGCAGTAATGATCATGGAGGTAATAGTTTTGCGCCGATGTGCATATGCTTGGCGATGAACTTCTAACTGAGTTTTGCGGGCCAGACGTTCTAGTTTACGACACAGCTGTTTGGCATGTTTAATTTCACTGGTGTACCACGGTGCTTGAGGCCGAACCACGATTACCTTAGTTTTGAGAGGGGCATGCCTATCTATAATGTCTCGCAACTCACTATTGTACTGATTGACTAATTGTGATAAATCATCAGATGGATTACTGTACAGAGTAGATGATAGAATATCTGATTGAATTAATGGAAGAGGTGGTGACCGTAAGTTCCTGTAATAAACAGTCTTCTTCGGCAGGGGTGGTTTAGCAAGTGTCAGATCGAATGTAACGAACGCATGGTCAGACGTTATTGCACCACTGTCTACATTGACATGCTTACGAGTGATTCGTTAGATCGTGTTATAACGAGGTCAAGTAAATGACCTTTCGTATGAGTAGGACTTCTGACATGTTGTTCCAAACACGAAGTTTCTAGGAGCGATTTCATAACATTGTGATCATCCGACCTTTCCATACTTAAGTATCTGACGTCAAGATCAATTACGTCACATGTAGGCTGACGTCACAATCAAAGTGCATAATGAATGATGTATTTAGTCCGTCAAGTGTACGATTTGTATATCTTTACAGTTTGGTCAACATTCTGTTGAACATTTTGAAACTAATTTGAAATGGGCGTGGCATAGCTAGAAATGGGCGGGGAAATCAAGACCCATTGATCCCTCTATTTCTTTTCTTTCTTGTTTCAGCTTTTATGCGAGCAGCTTTATTAGCAGTAGGCCTATCTTATATCAGAACCCGAATGGACAGATTATAAAGTCACCAAACTTGTATCGATGAATCGCGGGCAGATATGCCGGATGAATTGTCTGCCGGAAGCTCACACCGCTTACTCGGAAACGGGACAAGTACTAAACAAGACTCGCTCTATGTTCCGTATTTGGAACGTGTGTTTGAAAGTCTCATAGCGAGTGCTATATGTATCGCCGCCATTACCGGAAATGCCTCCCTCTGGTTGGTTGTATGCATGTCACCTGATCTCCGGACGTTGTCTAGTAGTCTCGTGCTGTGTTTGTCAGCGGCTGACTTGACCGTTTCCATAGTGAATATGCCTGTGACGGTGAGCACGATTATCTATGGCGATTGGATGTTTTCAATGACTACATGCATTACTCTGGGTTACATAAACATGGTGACATTTATTGCGAGTGTAATGTCTCTAGCCGCCATAAGCATAAGCCGATATACCATTATCTGTGGATCGTCATACCAGAAAGGTTTTATCACAAGACGTAACACGGGGCTCACCATTACCGGTAAGACAGCACTTAATGCTGCGCGATAAAAAAAAAAGTAGATGGACAGGGTCGACAGACAGGTTGACAGACAAAGGTTTAAGCAGATAGACATAGAGATATAAAAATGAGTTGACAAATTCAGGTATGCACAGGCGCGCACGCATGCACGCACGCACGCGTATGGGTCAGCTCACGAAGTGATATGCTGATATATCTGTCAGATTTTAGTGAGAACTGGACCATACCACATCAGTTAGTGGCTTAATTACTACAATAGGGCTACCGTGGATTCCTGCTCATTGTGGCATTTCTGGAAACAAAAATATAGGCAAGCTAGCATTTAAGAAGCCAGCAAAGTACAATTCCGGCACAAAACTCATATAAAGAAGCCAAAACACTCAGTAAAAGAAAGTACACTAGCACCAGGAGAAACTAAATAAACAGCATATTCCCAAAGGATCAAATATGGCAACTCGATCAATAACACCAAGTTCAAATTTTCAGATTACCTACATGACACTTCAGCCTCAAGGCACACCTCCAGAGCCTCATGCTGAATCGGACAGGCTAATATCCATGGAACATGCAGTACCACAGTTTACAAACTTCATCACGGAAACACGATATCTGGCCAAACACCAGAAGCCTAGATAAGGATTTCAGGGTGTCTTAACAGATTGCCAGCTGACAGTGAGCTTTATTGATGCGACACATCTCGCAATCTAGAGCATAGGAAACCGAGAAGAAGAAGAAGAAGAAGAAGAAGAAGAAGAAGAAGAAGATGATGATGAAGACGACAGAATACAGTTCACCTTTCATACCTTTTCATCTACGCCTATTGTTATCAAAGTTGTGTCATTTTTGGAATTAGAAAACGTTTACATCTTGTCATAGGCCTTGGCGTTTGGCAGCTTGTCTGTAGCTACGTCCTCTAACGGGTTGACGATGATGGTGGAGCGTGCATCACCCCATATTGGTGTAAAGAGGCGTGGTCCCCATCATGTAACACTGATGATCAGTCTACCCATTGTTCCATATTGTTGATATTTATCCCGCCTGGTGCATGCTCCAATGTACCGGGCTGTTCATGTTGCCATGCCTATTCCCAGGCAGCAGGAGTTACCCGCTGTGAGACTGCATTTGAGATGTTGTTTACATGGGACCCAAACGCGATTGGAACCATGCTGAGATCGATTAAGTCCAGTATGTTTAAATCTGTGTGTCGCAACCAACATTTCATCTATGACTTATCGTTTACTTCAACGTAAAATACACCACAATAAATGACCGAAGTGTTGAAGAAGTAATCCATCCCACACAGAGCGTCCGTATTATAGCAACAAAGGTCCTAATGGCAAGAATTCGATATGCTAAATTCTAGTATTGTGTGAGGGCACATGTATGCTCAAACGCAAGTGGCAGGCTAACTGAGGGAGACGTTGCCTATTATTAAATGTAAAATAAGGAGGAATAACTCTGTAAGCCGGTCACTAAATCATTCTGTGTTACACAGAGAGATAATAACTGCGTATATCAGAGCTCCTCTCTCTGGATCCCAGATGCCGACTCTAGTCCAAATTGACCGAATGTATTTTCTTATCATGTCAAGTTCCGGATTTTATCAGCAAGAATGCACAAGTTATTTCAACTGGTTCCAAATGTGGCCTGTTCCTGCCTAACTGTACTGCTGACAACTATAAAGTGATTCAACTGTATAGCCGTTTTTGTTGCATAACTAAACAATAACAAAATGCTGGCCATTCACCTAACTGACTGTAGAGGTTAAAACCCACGAAATAAACGCCAATGATTCTGTTTCTTATAACCCCTCTTCCCCCTCCCCTCTCTTTCTCTTTCCATTGTACTTCACTGGTTCTTCCCAGCCTATCATTCTTTACTGTGACTTGCACGAGCTCAGGTCCTCCCCGAACACGAGACTTCCTAAATACTTTTAGGAACTGACCCTTGTGGGAAAGGTTTCTCTCCAAGTTTTTTGCATTTGTATATGAAAATTTAGCTGATGGGAAAACTGGTGCCTATAATATACACTTAAGCTCCTGTCAACTGGCAAAATCATGAGTTGATCATATCGGGAAAGATAAAACATGTATCCCCTTAGTGGTTAGTGAGCAATGTCGGGTTCGCCTCTGTCTGTGCACTTAGACCCAAGACATCGACTGTCTTGTGCCCGCCACTATGTCAATGACACACCAAACCTGTCGTTGTAGGCTGTAGTTCGGATCGACCGGTCGGATACCAGCCGTACCAGCTGATCTGGGTACACGCCGCCTGTCCTGGATTCGTTTCCTGAACACGCCCGTCTGGGTAGAGCCATAGGCGTATATAGGCCTATGGGAGAGATAGCGTGTCGAAAAACGACTAAGTTCGTTAAAACGCATGATGCGCATGCGCGCTAGGACGCTGTTTATATGGAGCGCGTAATTACGACCTAGATAGGATGGCGCTTTTAGTGTACCGAGATGGTACCCTGTAATCCTTAGTGATTGCCTGTTCCCGTTAAATCTGGCATTAATCAAGACCAGAATTCAACGAGCCTTTCAAATTTGTAAACCATTTCAAAATCGGTTGAGAAATGGCTGAGTTATCCAGGGAAAACTCTTCATGATTATCTTCAAAATATTGCCGTGACGTCATAACCACGTGGACACAAAGCCTCTAGAACGTTCTAGAACGTTCGACTGCGCTATTATTAGCTGCACACTGATTGGCTCTTGCCCGAACGATGATTGGATGATGTCTGCGCCTGTGACGTCACGAGGAGTATAAAAGGAGACGCGATTCAGTGATCGAGAGCATCCTCGGCCAGGGGCCGAACAGGTTGGATCTGTACCAGCTACTACAGGCGCGACAGACAATACGCATCTTCCTTCGCTATGTGTTGGGTTTTTCTCCCGTAGCGTGCAGTTCTCCAACCCACCGCACTAAAACAATTTTGTAACTCCCCATTTACGGGAGTAATTTGGAACTTCTGATAATTGTTCACGAATACCAACAGCTACATTCGGAACACAAATTTGCGGTGAGGTCTTTACGGCTAGAATATGTGAGTCTACAGATGTAGAGACGGGATGTTCTTTGATGGATGACTCACTGGATCCGCCGGCCACGCCCAAAAGTGGTATTTCAATCGCCGCCGCACTAATATTGTGTCGGTTCTTTCGACTTTCGACCACAGCAAGTAAACTCTGCCCGGTGCGTCCTCAGAGCTGGCTGACGTACTCAGCACTGTCAAGCTTTGTCTTGTATCCTCGTTTGCCTCTGACAACCCCCCCCCCCCACCCCCGCTAGTGACGGGTTGTTTACACCTTCCATCCATGCCATCGGTGTATGGGAACTTTATTCACCACGTAGTACTATCGTATCCTTTACTGACTGCTCGTTAGATATTCTATTAGGCATACATCACTAAGCGATGCACTCCCGCCATGAATGTTCTTGCGGAAGTCTTGTTTGCAGAAAACAGCTTGCGGGAACCAACCTGCGGGAACTTTCCAGCTTCCGGAGAGCACATCATTTCATGTCAACTACGGATCCACGTATCAATTTCAGTAGCACGGTATCCTAACTTAGGAATGACTACCAAGTATTCAAGTAACTATACTTCACAGTTTAATTATTTCTCTATATAGGCTTTGTTAATTATATTGTATCCGCAATAAGGGTCCCAATGACTAAAAGGAACCGTAACGGTCTTAGGACCGCTAGTTATAATTTCTGTATTTGTTGATAATTATTCTCATTTTCCTCAATGTGTTGCTAACCGCACTATAGTAGGTTCGTTAAGCTGTACTGTTATATATATCTTGATCACTTGACACCGTATTGATTGTTCTGGTTAGATTATGTATATATATATGGTCAGTGGCCATCCGTTCATATGTTTTGTTTATTCATAGAAAATATAGGACTGCAGTACACGTAGGAAACACTATACAGCAGCACTTATATATGCAACACTTTCTTCCGCCACCAACAATTTTTCACTGAGGTCGCTGTCCATGCTATAACTCTGTTTAGCCCGGCATCCTACCGACTAAACCTTTTCTATTCAGCTCAATAGGATCGGTTCAAAATGATTGGAGACACTTTCTTCATTACATACGATGTAATATACTCTTCTCTTCCGGTAGTGCGATAATCTAGCCCCGCACTCTGGTAAGACTCATAAGTAAGATTTTGTCTCTCTTTGTGTTCCACTCAGCCTTGTGGCTTCTTAATTGTTTGGATGTCCCTATCCGCACCATGGGCTGATCCGACTCTGGGAAACTATTGGGGTTTCCGAGCGGTGATGGCCAGGGTGTGGTGTCACATACACATTCCCGTGTATCTTCGGATACTTAGTAGTTAGCATTTTAAGCCAATGTAGGAAAGCACTGCGAACACACATGTATTAATTATTATCTTCTTTACTGACAATCCTCCCGCACCTCAGTGCAAAACTGGCAACTTGTATATAAACCTAATGACGGGTAAAACGGTTGGTTCCATAGGACCCGGTGACGAGCGAGATGCGCATCCCCACCGAATTCTGTTAAAATGTCTGAGCATGATATTTAGATCTGCCACACCCTTGTGGGAAGGACATTTACGGTGGGAATTCGTCTCTCTTACCCCACCATAGCGATAAGAGAAATGGTCTAATAATGCTTTTGTGAAATGTAGCCCATGTCTTGTAATGTTTTATGTGGTTGCGGGGCGGGATGTCCAGATTCTTATCCAGTTCGGAGATCCTGCTACGTAACATGTATGAGTGATGTCTCTAGTATTGATGTCTTGGGGCATCTGCTATCCGTGACAGCCGTGTCTAATAGCTAGGTAGATATCAGCCAGTTGCGGCCTAAAATAATTCTTGCTCTGAAAACAACTAAAGGGAATTAAGCAAAGCAGAAGGCCCACAGAAATAAAGCGGCAACTACTAATACAGCAAACCAAGAACTACATAAGACGGTGACAAGGGAATCCATCGGGAATCCTCTGTCCCGTCTTCACGTAAAACAGTGTGCATCCCTATAGTCATAATCTCACTAGGTATGGTCTTGTCTTTCTAAAGTATTTTTGATTGAAATATTAGGGTAGGCCCATTTTTACCGACCTTTCTTCTTCCGCTTTAAGCAGAGGCGACACCTTCCCGAGATGGAGGCCTGCTCGAGGCACTTGCCTCTCGCAAGGATTCAGCGATGACGGTCCATGCCAGGATAATACTCCTCACCCAAAACTTGCATTAGGAGTAGTACCCGCATGAGACACATCACTTTTCGTCTGAGATAACCTTCTTCATTTCAGTTTAGAGCTATAATAACTTATATTAAGTTAACTAGTTAAGTCTCGTGTACGGAAGCCTCCCTTGTGGGGATACCTCTGTGGCCCTACGAGTCTGTGTGGTACCTCCGGGAGCCCCATGTTTAAAAGTTCATCTACATGTCTCTATGTCTCGTATTTTCGTATGCTCTGATTGTAGTTTTATCTAGCATATTTTTAATTGTTTAGGTAAACTCATTGTATAGACTTATATTTTTAGGTCACCAAATCAAATCTTGTAAGTCCATAGATCACGAAATTGCTATGGACAGGCACACTGGTGACACAAACTCGTTTGATGAGACCGTTGTGTTTAACGTTCGTGACGAAGGTCGCATGGCTCCACCGGAACGATTGTGTTCCACCGGCCTTAGGAGCCGGGTTTTGTTTCCCACAGGGCAGTCTCGTACAAGGTCCGTCACCCTGAGACCGGATGCTAACCAGCTTCATCACTCGTCGTGCACTTGCGGTGCGGCGAGTTGACATGATACACCGGAACGGCCCAACACTACCCAGCGAGTTACAAGTGGCGCCCGATGTGGTGCTCAAAGAACATCAGTAACGTGCAGCGAACTCACGCCCACACCATATAGTGAGCTTACTTCAATACCATCTCCGTTTAGCGAGGACTCCCTCGATCAAGACTTAAGGAGGGTACAATGGAGCCCCCGGGCGCGGGAACCAGCGAAATAACAACAACAATGGCAACATGAGAGAGCGGATAGAAGAGATTAACAAACAAATCTCCGCACTCACTAATTAGGTTACAGCACTCAGCACCAACCTCGCCACCACCCAGGACAGCAAACAACACCAACACCGCACCACCACCGAACACTTGTTTCAGATGCGGTCAGCCAGGACATTGGAGGGAGCGATGTCCTACCCGACCTCCTTCTACAACGCCTGCTCCAGACCGTAGCACATCGCAAGCGGAGAAACAGTCAAAACTCCTAAGGGTACCGAATCACAATGAGCCACTTCGGTGCCCATATCCATCTCCTGGCTCAACTGCGGCTTTCATGCAACAACATTCAGTGGCTAACCATCATCCACAGAAATCAGCTTTCACACCGACACCAAAATGCACGGCTTCGCATATGTCAGTGTCTACATTGCCTCCCCCATCCGCAGCAAGGACATCTCCCTCTTTTCTGCACACGAAAAGCCTTCTTCCCTATGTAAAACGGCAGTGGTAGGTTGTAGCACCTCCGCTGACACAACGTTTTTGAAAGCACCACGTCCCGCCATCAAGGCACTGGATTCTCGGTGCCCTCTGGTGGTATGCAGAACATCACCCCCGCCAGCATCATCTTCCGCATCCCCAGACAGTAGCGATTCAGAAGAGACCATTCACTCCGCCTTCTGGGTCCGCAAGGGCCGACATAAACGGAGGAATGCACATCCTTGGCGACATCATTGTTTCTTCTGCGCTTCACAAAAGCATCCTATGAAGCATTGTAGGAAATGGTTTGCACAGGTCGAACTTATCCATCATCCCGTCTTCGCCGCCATCTATACCAATACCGCCTACACTGAAACAGCAACATCACCACCACCATTGCTACCCCCAGCTCCGTCTTCACCCCAGCGGCGACGAAGAACTGGCCCTTTCCTCACTCAGCCATCCACAAGCATACAAGAAGCAATACGGAAACAGTCGGAATATATACATAGTGATGCTGTTCCAATACCATTATCACAGACCGCATCGTTGGAAACTCTTCCGCAGGTAAATCGCAAAGTAATCTACAAATGTGCCTGTCTGTTTAGTGGCGTTCCCACTAGTACCACCGTCGACACTGGTGCTTCTATCACAGTATTTAACCAGCGCTTATATGAGAGCATCCCACCTCATAAGAAGCCCCCCCCCCCTTAAGCCTACAAATATTTACCCACAGACGGCTATGGGAGCCGATGTACCTGTAGTCGGTGTAGTTAATTTAGTTATCCAAATAGAGGAAATGCGATTCATTCGGAGAGTTGTCATCGCCTCTATTCATAACGACGCACTACTTGGCTCTGATTTCCTCAGTACCAGCGAAGCCATCATACACTGCAGACAACAGGAACTTGACATACACGGCCGACGAATACCTCTCGGGCTGGTATCGTCATTATATGACACGTGTGCAGTAATATTATCAAGTACCGCCACATTTGAGCCGGGACAGGAACAGATCTTATGGGCCGCCTCCCCACAGTTAGGAAGCAACACACACATCGCCATGCTGGAACCAGACCCTGATTATATGATCGCCTCACAATGCGCAAGTCCCCGCATAATAGTGGACACTACTAATAAGGAAAAAAATACCTTTTAGAGTGTTCAATGGTACCGCAGATCCCATCACTCTGGAGCCCGGAGTATGCTGCGGTCATTTAGTGTACATAATCTCATTGGAATCACCTGCACTTTCTGACACAACACCGCAAATGACTGATGATTTACCCAAACATGTACACGATTTATATCTACGTGCCACCATTGGATTACTGCAATCACAAAAACGAGAAATTCGGAAACTACTACATAAATATCATGATAGTTTTTCCTCCGGAGACATGGATCTCGGAGAAACTCATATCATACGACACTCCATTGATACAGGCAATAATCGCCCCATATGACAACCGGTACGATGTCACAAAGAAGCGGAAGCTATAGTGCTAGCAGGCAAAAAGGATGGAACCTTGCGGTTTTGAATAGACTACCGCCGCCTTAATGATCTTAGCGTTAAAGACACTTATCCGTTACCACAGATAGATCAGGCCTTGGATTCCTTGTCCAGAGCCAAGTGGTTTTGTACCCTTGACTTAGCTAGCGGTTACTGGCAAGTAGCCATGGATGAAGCTAATATGGAAAAGACGGCATTCGTTTGTAGGGACGGCCTTTTCCAATTCCGCAAGATGCCCTATGTGTTGTGCAACGCTCCTGGAACTTTTGGATGACTCGTTGAGCAGGTATTGACTACCCTGCAATGGGAGATCTGTCTCTGTTACATCGATGACGTAATAGTCTTTGGACCTACGTTTGAGCAAACCTTGATCAATTTGGACGCCAGAGAGGGATAGGTTCCTCGAAGGGTATCCAAAACAGGTGGCAGTGGGCCCGCAAGGGTTTGGGGGCACGTGAAATCATTGATATAGTGCAGAGGAGATACTGAATGCCTCCGTGTCTAACGAAGGATGAATTAACTTCTTAGTGTGGTACCACTTAGTCAGCGTAATGTTCGGGCTACTGATACTTTTGGTCCATCCTGTCTCAGCATCTGGACATACGTGGTACGTGGATGACAGTCCACACCCAGGGCACAAGTCTCTGCATTTACGTGGTGTTGTCGGAGGTGCTCTGCAGGCAAGGCCGGGGAAAACGGTCAAAGTTCGTATACTGTTGGCAGATAGACACGGATCAGACCGTCGGAAAACACTCGGACATCAGTGGATGGAACGAAAATATGGCACAATCACGTACGGATTTTCGAACTCCGGTATTCTACCGATGTAGAAACTCTTAGAGACAGCCCTACATAGAAATGAGTGGAAATACGTGTCCACTCAGAAAAGACAAACGACAGCCAGTAACAAGACGTTCTTGTATTGCAGTGGAGTGACGCCATCTGTAAAGGCACGTGCGATGGAGGTCTAAGACCAGCATACCGGGGACACACACCAGCTCGAGAATAATTCCAGCCATATACAACAGAAGACGCTGGGAATATCTTAGCCCATAGCAAACAACTACCAGCTAGCTGTTCGAGCTACTGCTGGAAAATGTTCGGAGAAGTGTGCCGGTTCCACGCGCCTTTGAAAACCCGACAAACTGAGCGATCTCTAATAATTTTGAGACCCTATACAAATTGTGGTCATTCTTGTATTGGTACGGTCTCTATGCCAACTCGAACTAAAATCGGAGCAGCCAAACCGTCGACGCCATCACACTGATATTACTAATGAAGCGTCTGCACGGCACGTAGTTCTATTTAGTTAAATCTAAGTAAACATAGTAAAAAATAACTTTCCCTCAATAACAAAAGCCATAATGAATCTGGCTCCTGCTATTTGTTAACGTGACACACACACACACCCCTCAACAGTATACGTTATAGTTTGCCGGTATTATTCGTTTTGCTCTGGGATAATGAACTGAAATTGTACATGACCTTATTATGAAAAGCTACAGATCACGTTTGAATGGATTTTCGTCGTTGTTTTAAATACGACCAAACGAGCAGCGGTAGGTATTGAACATGCATTGCGCAGCTATAGGCCTACTCAGAGAACGCCTACGAGAGAGTCTTTTAGTGAAAATCAGTTGATGTATGAAATGCATATTGGTGCCACCAATCAACAGCACCGCCATGCATCACCCACCTGTCCGACTGAAATACAATCAGACAATCAGCTGTATGCTCGAATCACCGTTAGTCAACAACCTGTATGACAGAACAGCCAGCAATCAGCCATCTGTCTAATCGAACCACCATTAGCCATCCTCCTGTCTAATCAAACCATCATTAAACAACCAATCTGACAGAACAGCCATCAATTAGTTACTTGTCGAATAGAATCATCTTCCTTCCTCTCTCTCTCTCTCTCTCTCTCTCTCTCTCTCTCTCTCTCTCTCTCTCTCTCTTCTCTCTCTCTCTCTCTCTCTCTCTCTCTCTCTCTCTCTCTCTCTCTCTCTCTCTCTAATAGATCAACAATCAGTCAAGCATGTGCCCAATGGAACCACCATCAGACAACCACATTTAGGATAGAACCACCATTTATCAACCACCTGTCTAATCGAACCACCATCAATCAACAACCTGTCTGCTTTAACCACCTTCAATCAACAACCTGTTTGCTATAACCACCATCAATCAGCAACCTGGTTAAATGAACCACTTTCAGTCAAACGCATTGGAAAAAATGTATGCCTGAACCTGGGCTCTGAAGCCACCAGATTCTGAAAAGACATTGCTTGTTTCTCACAGATTAATTATTAACGATAAGGAACACAACTTGGATTTCTCGTAGAATAATTGTAGACTTGGAAAAACACGATTCAAAATTTAAGATTCAAGATTATTTATTCACTAGTAGAAAACTTATAAGTTTCTTAATTCAAGCCAGGGATTGTTTATTGTGATGGCGGAGACATTACATGCACGCACGCGCACATTCACGCACGCACGCACTCACGCACACGCACACACGCACGCACTCACTCGTTCGCTCGCTCGCTCGCTCACTCACTCACTCACTCACTCACTCACTCACTCACTCACTCACTCACTCACTCACTCACTCACTCACTCACTCACTCACTCACTCACTCACTCACTCACTCACTCACTCACTCACTCTCACTCACTCACTCACTCACACTTTTAAAATTATGAAGATTTTTTATCAATACATTCTAATTATGCATATTATATGAGAATTATACAAGGACAAGACAGTTTCATAACAGACAATCGCATAATTTAGTCAAGTTAAATAATAAATCAATACAGGTATGTTCATACTTGCAAATACAACAAATAAACATTTATAATTTTTGTTGCCATTAATTATAATGGACCTTTCCATGTTTATCCATCCATCATATGACGTCATAATCAACAACGTGACATATAGGATGACGTCATAATCGTGGCGTTATGAATGATTGCAAATAGTCCGTCTTTAACGCTTAATAGTCCGACACGTACGAATTGTATGTCTTTACTATTCAATGAACGTGCTGTTGCTACCATAAGCAGCAACAGCACCCAGTCGATGGGTGGTCTTACCTACATAGTTTTCTGGAAATTGAAAGTCAGGGAGTTCAGAGATCCATCGACCCCAACACGAGCGTGGTGTGGGTGGAGCTTAGCTAGAGATGGCGGGCACAGCTATACTGGAATGGTCCATTGTGCTAAGATAAATCGCGTTTACATGATGTTAGCTAGTGGGGAGCATCCCAGGTCAAGAGAATGGGGATGGAGGGCTGTCGTGCGGCAACGAAGATCATTAGGAATTTACAAGCTTCAGAATCAGCTTCCGTTATTAGTAATCTTGGACGTGGATAAAAGCCAGTATTTTCAAGGTGCACAGCGGATTTGTTCCCGCCAATGTTCTTGGCACGCTGGGTGTTTTCATTATGCGATTTCATTGTATACAATGGACTCTCACATGCAAGCGCATTAGCTATTAGTATTGTTGTTACGCTATTCCAAGTGACCGAAGTAGGCTCTATGGTTTGAACTGCCTAGGGCACGCCATTAGCTAATTAGTATTTACCACGCTGGCTATGAATTCATTATTGCAGTCTCTCCGATATCGATCAATTACGTTATTTGTCGCCTGTTTTCGAGCAAATCTGTTCATTACAACTCCATGCTCTGGGCTACAGGACGGAGCTTTTAAGACACATGGAGATCCTTTGTAGCGGGTGGTGGTGTGGTGGGTGGGTGTGGGCGATTACACCTCAAGCGGTCAAATGACCTGCTCATTGAAGATGGTGGGTAGATGAGACCCGGATTTATATGGAATGCTTGTTAGATTACGCGACTGTACGCAGTTTAATCTTTAAAATTCTTCTAATTAGTATCTAAGATGTACAGCACTTGGAACATGCAATCGCACGGAGTTCAGCGCAATATAAATGCACTATCTATCTATCTATCTTTTTTCTTTTTTCTTTCTTTCTTTCCTTCTTGCAGGAGTCTGGTTGCTTTCACTCTTGTTGGCATTCCCGCCGCTGGTTGGTTGGGCGGAATATGATTACCTTCACCGTCAGTCATTCTGCTTTTGTAACTGGAAGTCGTCAGTGACATATACGTTCTTCATGTGTGCCGCGTGTTTTGGAGGGCCTTGTACAGCGATGACATTTGCTTACATCAAAATTATCCGACACGTTAAACATAGCAGAAAAATGATTCCACAGTTTGCTCTACAAAGCAGAGCGAGCAGAGCAGGCAATAGTCATGTAGTGCCGCAGTCCGAGTCGACAAATAAGACTCGTTTAAAGGGCGCAGTAAGTTTTACCCAGGAGTCAAATCCAGGACCTATTCATCTTCATGCAAGCAGAGATGTCATCGGGTTATCGCCAAAGCTTAAATTAGCAACTATTTCAGAGAAAATAGAATGTAATGCACATAGTAATTCAACTGGTACAACTACATCGGTGGGCTGTGACGGATTACCACAACCGATTCCAATCACAAGTAACAAAGAAACAGCAGTTCCAGATACCACTACAAATTCATCAACAAATCACGTGACCACTGATCCCGAGAGCTATGTAATTGGTGACAATTGTATTGCACTCCGACGGCACCAGGAAGAACTTAGGCTTTCCGTATCGCTTCTCGTTGTTATAGCGATATTTGTCATTGCATGGTTACCATACTGTATAGCTATGTTTTGGTCTGTGTTTTCCTCATTTGTGATTCCGAGACCACTCGATATGTTCACATTATTACTGGGCTATTTTAATTCCTGCTGTAATCCTGTAGTTTATGGAGTAATGAACACGAGGTTTAGGAGAGGATTTTGCCGCCTCCGTAATGTTATTTTTCGAGTCAAAAATAGAAGCGTACCAATCGGCTGAAACCCTATTGTCAGATGCCGATAAGCGACTGCGGAAGCATCACCTGGTGTTAAAGAGTATGAGAGATAGTGTTGACAGATAGTGCATAAGGATGTTTTCCTGACACGTATAAGTCACACTGAGTCGAATATCTCGGTATTCTGTACGTGTTTGGCGCTTTTAGACTCACGAAACTTTCCCTACGCTTTAAACTACGTCACACCATATTTAATGGGGTATCCAGTTTTAGCTATTCCCCGCCTATATTTAACCAAGATCCACCCACAGTACACTCGTGGTGGGATCGATCGATCACTGAACTCCCTGACTATCAAATTCCAAAAAACTATACAAGTAGGCTGTTGATATTCAAACTCATGTTTATTAAATAATAAAGAGATACAATTCGTACAACCTGACGGACTATAAGCGTTTAAGACGGACTACATCGAGTCATTCATGACGTAATTAATTATGCCGTCATCATACGCGTCATGTAGTTGATTATGACGTCATATGATTGACTGAGAAACTGGATTCATCAATTGTATTGGTGTGCACTATGATTTTTGTAGTTATTATCTCTCTAATATAAGTTTTTTTGTGAATTCTTACGAAATATTGTTGCAAGGATGCTTGTATTATTGTGTAACATATGTCACAAGGTCATGCTCTATCCAGCTATCTTCACCAAACAACATTCTCCAAACCCTTCCACCAAACGTCAGAAGTATAAGCTGTTGTGGAGCAATTTGATCTTATATGCCTGACTTGTTATGCAAATTAACTTCACTAGCTCATGGTTTACCAACTCGATAGCACAGACTGGCCACGATAAAATATCGTCCCATTCGAATGTCGATACCAGCGTTAACCATAGCTAACATGAGTCATTGACATGCACATGATGCCCGCGTTGGTCTATGAGAACTGATCATGACCATGTGCTATGCTCGACGTAGCAGCAGTCTTAAAAAATGTGCAGTACGGCTAGAAAATGTTCCAATAAGTAACATGCAGAATTCACACATATAACTCATTGAACCACAATAACAGACATGTGCCTGACAATTAGGGTACATCGACCCTACCCTCTCGCGCACACCCCCTCTCTACCTACCTGCCTTCTTGTCAGAAATAAAACAACAAACGCATTTTCACTATAGTGTATCGTCATTAAACAATAGCGTGGTCAGATTTCTTATAGATTTACTAAATTGACAGAGGGCATACACATGCTAGAGTGTGGCCGGGCAGCCGGCATCCCGGGGTGCTAGTTAAGCGAGGTCGGCCTCCCAGGCAACTCTCGGGTGTCTCTCGTGGTCTTAGGGCTTGCGACGCCGTCCCATTGACATGAGGTTGGGGCTCCCCCATAAACGTTTGCTGACCGGATCAGTCAACCATCTCCTTGGAGACGTGCAGGTTCGGTCAGACATTTCCGACACCGCAGTGTTCCTGAGATGGACATAGCAAGAGGGCTAGCTCCTCCTCGGCGGTCGATATGCTGATCTCATTTCTGTTGTCCGCAGGCAGAAGATTGGGGCCTGGAGCGGCCATTCCTCTCCAACTATCCATCGTGATCTACTGCGGCTGTTTTCCTTCTTTCTCATTCCCTTTCTTTCTTAGTCCGAGTGGAGAAGGGTCACGCTGATGTGTACGTGCAATCCAGCAGAAGCGGTGTGAGCAGCAGAAGCGGCTAGTGGCGTGGCGGCGATGGTAGTCAAGGCTGTTGGGGAGGCGGTAGTAGTTCCTGTGGCGGTTCCTTTGGAGGTGGCGTTGGCAGTGGTTTCGGTGGCGGGAGTTTAAGTGATGATGGCGTTGGCGGTGGCTCTGTCGGTGATGAGGGAGGCAAATCTGCCAGGCGCACACAGTCGAGAAAGCATTCCCTGGCTGATGAGTGATTCTTTCCAAGAAGAGGGATCCGATCGGGTTAATCCTGTGAGGTGCAGCCGGTGTGTGCAGATACGGTATGTGCGAAATTAGAGGAAAGGGTCACAGGTGGGTCTCTTTACCGCATGTGGCTTTCCTGCTTTCCTGCCTGCATACGAGCCAATCATTTTTCAAGCATCTCTCTCAGGCGCTAGTGTGTTGAGGATGGAAACGGGAGCGAGAGAGAAGGTGCGAGGGCAGTCTTACTTAACGCTTAGGTTTTCCTGAGCTCCGTGCATGGTATTTTTCAGCTGAAAGTTATGCATGGGATGGCGATAGGAGCAATTTGTGTCCTAATCGTCAGACGAGCATCATCACCCTATCCGAAAGAACATTACTCAGGAGGCGAATAGGCCTGTGAGGTAGCAGGGGGAGACTCTTATACGCAAGGAACGTGGATTCCTTCGAAGCGGGGGGGGGGGGGGGTGGGCTAAGAGACAGCAGACCTTTTTATCTATCCCGGGCAGTCAGTATGTCGCTAACGGTTACTATTCATCTCATCGGTCGTTAGTTCGTCATAGAAGTCGCTTGGTGCTGCAGGGTAACAATTTCCTAATGGGCTGCTTAATGTGGAGTGGGAGAGAAATCCTACTTTAGTGTCCTATAGGGTATAAACACGCGGGGACGGGGGGGGGGAGGGGGGGGGAGGTAGTCAGAGCCTAGACTGACTCGAGCGGCGTCAAAAAGATCTTGACGTCGTCCAAGGGGTGGTTGGAGTTGGGGACGTGCAAACCGGCCCATGTAATCAAAGAGGAAAGCGTTTAGTGGAACCTCTACCGAGTCTGGGCGCTGCTACACTGCTGTGTTCTAAAGCGACAACAGGCTGAGAAGGTGCGACCATCTTGGAAATGATTTCAGCGATGTGGCCGTTATCTGGTTCAGTTTCTAAGAACTGGGGTGTTAACCACAGGTTCACTAAGCAGTCTAAAAAGAAAAAAAGGTTCGCTAATCAATGGAGAAGATTAAGCTGCAGTATTTATTCTTGTCTAGGGGGATACGCTGTGTGTCTTAGTGAGCGGTGCAGACTTTAGGTGCCAAAAACTAGGAAGAGAACATGCAAGGGTAACAATGGATGGTGGGTGTTATCGAAGCCTAGAATGGAAAGCATCTATGGGGAGGGGTCTTATGTGGCATGATGAAATATCGCAGTGTCAAAACCATTCACTACAGTGCAGGGAGTCGGCGATGAGGTTTATAGTTGCGGGTAAGGCGAGCTGAGGGACTCAGCTTTCCTAGTCCTAACGATATTTCCTATTCAAAGCAGCTCATGGCCAAGCCGAATCAACGCAGATCAAGGTGTTGGAAGACACGTGGTGATTGTGGGAGCTTCAAACGTGAGGTAAATGGGGGCAATGCGGCAGAAATGTCTGCTGGCGACGTTATACTATTTGAGGGCAGTCCAAGTGAAATGCGAGGGACCTACAGAACAAGCGAAAGAAGTAGCCTTTTTGGTGGGGTGGTGATGTTTGGGAATAACACATCTACAAACCCAGAATCGATTCCATGTCTTTATGCTGCATGAAGTGCTAAGGGCATCACCGGCTTACAAAAGTGGCAAAAAGGGTGCACATCCTTATTGGTATATATGAGTATTCGAAAGGTGATGTCGCTACAATGCTAATCATTGTCTTCAAATTGAGCGGAGGGCGAGATCGTCATCCGCAAGTTACAGCTAAGACGGGCGATCTCCTTTAGAGCGTATCTTAAGACAAAAATGAAATGGCCACCAAAGAGCTGGAGAAATGATAAATGGCATTTAAGGCGATATATCTAGGAATCTGTAAAGATTAAAGAACTAGATTAGTGAGTACCTTTAAGATTTAACATGCACAGTTCAAGTCCTAGAAGCGCATTAGAAAGTTCACAGTCATGGTAGAAAGGTTCTGCAGTTGCGGGGTCTGGGCTTTGCTATTGCGGGCATTGTTGGCTTTTAACCAGCCTTGTTAGGTATAATTTCAAGGCACAACGTTACACGATGACTTAATCCATGAAGGCCAGAGATCACAGAAGCCAGGTGGGCAGTATTTCTTAGAGTGGATGAAAGTTCGAGCAGGGAGAAGCGGTCACAAAAGCGACATGGAAGAAGTATGTTTTTCACAGAGTTGTCGCGAGTGTGGCATGGTGTAGGAGGCTTCTCATGGGGTGTTTCAGTCGAAAAGTGGAAGTTAGCTTTCATAAGAATGTTCCTCAGTCACTGGAGAAGTGTTCTTCAGAACAAAACGATATGAAGCGGCAGATGCAGAACTTAGTCGGAGGCTAATACTGAACTGAGGTTTCCTGACTTCTTTCGCAGCAAGTGGTGCATGGCAGCAGTACAGCGCATGAAAAGCTGGCATGGTCAGCCACAGTGTAGTTGATGTCTACTTCTCTTTCGTGTCAGGAGAAGGCGTGAATATTCCGTTCATGAAGTTTCTTGAGCAGCACAAGAACAGTCAAAACTATTGAAGGTGGAAGAATTTAGGCTGTTATTAGGCCGCTGTTAGTTAGCAGCCCTTTAAAAAATGAGGTTGTTGCACTGTCGACTGTGTAAATGACGTCCCACTCCGAGCGGTTTAAGTTAGAAGTTCACCTGACCAGTGAACCGAAACAATTACCGTCGAAATGGATGGGTGCCGCTGTTTTTAAAGTCTTTGCTCTGCATCTCATTTTCTTTTGACGAATGGCTGGCTTCCTTACAATATCTCCAGCTAATAGGTGATCATCTGTGCAGAGGCGCCAGCCTCAGCAGCTTCCATCAGGAGTCAGCCATTGAATGGCGGGATTGTACTCTGTACCATCCTTTCCGAGTCCACACAAGGATTCAGGAGTATGTTGTAGTCGACGACTAGATCAAACTAACGATAGAAGTTACTGCTAGTGAATTGGAATTACTCATCGTGTCATGTATTAATGCTGCAAAGACCTGTCGATGTGTCTGGCGATAACCAAACAAGACCACTGACCACAAGTATCGAACAGAACTGGCAGGAGTCAAGCTAGACTGGCTAACCATAGTCAGCTGGTTGGTTTACTGAACATGCGCAGTTGCTAAGCCCAGTCGGATGCTAAATAATTAACTATAGTTCGTTGGAACCCCCATTCCCCCATCGAATTACTATTGCAGAAAATTTTGAGCCGGGTACCAGTCTCGATTAACCTTTCCTGTCATCCGTTTTGATGGCCTACGAAAATGAGTTACCTTTGTTCGCTAAGATGTCAAAAAGCGTCCATATACTATAAAGCAGGAAGAAAATGGACCGTGGGAACATTGATTTACCATAGGGCACCATGATTTCATCTTCTTCTTCTTCTTTTCGTTCGCTGATCATACCGCCAGTCCATGATTTCATCTAACTTACATAGGTTAGGGAAATATTTACATGTTTATGTGCGTTTTATCGTGGCAAGTGAAACATAGGCCTATCCGCCGTTTTGGATTTTACGGCAATTTCGTACTAACGATTTGGAACTGAGCTTGGGTGCTTGGTAGACTATAGTTGACTCGCTAGCTAACTGTTTCAAGATCGACTGGGATCTAGTTAGCTATAACTAACTATTGTTAGTGAGTCGAACTTGACCTGGGCCTGCCGCCAGGAAATTTGTTCCAAATAAGTATTAAGAAATGATAGTGACCCTATGGTTGTAGGCTACATGACACATGGAATGGCACTGGTACACTGGCGCGTGATGACTATGAGGTGAGCACGAGCCAATTGAGGATTCCAGTTTATCCATCAATGATATAACGTCAAAATTAACTACGTGCCGTGTAAGCTGACGTCATAATCAATTATGTCATGAATGACGTATGTAAGTTCGTCACGAACGCTTTTATTGATGGTGGACTAAGCGTTGTTGTACGAAATATATGAACAGCACCCAGTCAAATTAGTTTCAAGATATTCAACAGCTTACTTGTATACCTTTATGGAAATTGATAGTCAGGGAGTTCAGGGATCGATCGACCCCCACACGGGCGAAGTGTTCGTGGAGCTTTGTTAAAGATGAGTGGTGCATAGGTAAAACTGGATTCCTCTATTAACTAATCTATTACTGCTAATCTATTAACTATTACACCTACCACGTCAATTAAATACAGTGAACTAACAGTCAGTCTAGTCCTGGTTAGGAGACCAGCTATTAAAGCTTCAATTTGTGTTCTATGGTAGCATAACAAAAGCCTAATGTCTTAAGAAATATTACATTTCTGTTTACAAGGTGAAGAGATTTGATTGAAGGGTGTTGCCAACGGAAAGCTACAGCTACTCTGTGCAAAATTTATTTTAAGCTTTTTATGCTCAACCTGGTCAAAAACGACTTCTGCAGTGGTTTTGAGAAATATCCATTTGCATACCAACAGAAGACTATTTTTGAAAATTTACCACTGGGATGACTTGCTCGGTAACAGAGTCAGTCATCCCAGTAGAAAATTTGTCAAAAATAGTACTCCATGTGTCTGCAAATAGACATTTCCTTTGAGAAAGTTGAAATTTTCTTGAACAAATTTGAAGATGAAAGGGTAAAAGTGATCGACAGTTAACCCGTCAGACTGTACGGTCTAAAATAATATTGGGGATAAATTTTAATATGGCACTCCACAGACGTGTCGCTGTATTAATTAGGAAGTGTTCATGAATGTCATACCATGCTCAGATTGTGCAACAGTCAGCAGAAACCTGCTGGGGTGAACAACTGTACAAGCATTTATAGAGGATCTCAAATAAGTTGTCATTTCGTATTAGATTTATCTCATAAGTTTAATCAGATCTCATTTGGAAGGAGCTGTAGCGAGTTCCAAATGATATCTTATTAACCGAGTGTTATAATTTTCATGCAAAATCGAATTTGAGGAAGTGACAAATGCAACAGCTAATAATTTCAGAATTAAAATTTATTTTGATCGATAAATTGAATTTACCTATTTTTTTTATTGATCTTTATCTCCATGTTTCCGGTCTGCTAGACCATTTCACAACACTTTGAAAACTACATGCGCCATCGCTGCTAGACAACGTGACGGGCAAATATATCAACCAGGCACCTTGTAATACATTTTTTAAACCTATAGTGATTTTATTACACTAGTGGGAGATATAGAGGATCTGAAACTCGGTCCTATTCAACATCACCTTTAGCAACCGAGTCGAAAATTATCATATTGCACGAGCTTTAGCAATTACAATTTGATAATTTTCGACGAGGTTGATAATAGTGATATTATAAAATAATAATAATAATAATAATAATAATAATAATAATAATAGTAATCTTTATTTCAAGAGGGTACATCGTCAGTGGCCTGATGTTCCCGAGGCCCTAAAAACATATATACACTATGTACAATAATATATAATTATATACACGCCAGGTATGTACAAATAGACATATGTACAATAATTGCACTTACACGCACGCGTGCACGCACTCACTGAGACACGCAGGCGGGCGGCAGGCAGGCAGACAGGAAAGCAGGCAGGCAGACATGTAGGGAGGCAGACAGGCAGACTTATACTAGTTGCGAGTCTCTTCAAGGTAAAGGTAAGCTGTTAACATATTTTGGGAAACTAATTTGACCGGACGGTGTAGCTACCCAAGGCAGCATCTGCGTCCAGCCATATTAGCCCCAAAATATTAAACAGAATATTTATTAAATCATACATGTTCAAGTTCACGTTATATAAATGTACATAACGACTGTGGTGGTATAGTATTTGCAGTACAGTAATAATTACATGTGTGTAATATTAATAATTCTATGATTCGGTAGTAGTAGTAGTAGTAGTAGTAGTAGTAGTAGTAGTAGTAGTAGTAGTAGTAGCATCAGCAGCAGCAGCAGCAGTAGTAGTAGTAGTAGTAGTAGTAGTAGTAGTAGTAGTAGTAGTAGTAGTAGTAGTAGTAGTAGCAGTAGCAGCAGCAGTAGTAGCAGCAGCAACAGCGGCGGCGGCGGCGGTGGTGGTGGTAGCAGCAGTAGCAGTAGTAGTATAGTAGTAGTAGTAGTAGTAGTAGTAGTAGTAGTAGTAGTAGTAGTAGTAGTAGTAGTAGTAGTAGTAGTAGTAGTAGTAGTAGTAATAGCGATTGTAGTAGTAAAAGTAATTTTTCATCCTAGCCCTTAATTATCGTATTATAATTGTCCCAAAGGAAAGCCTGGCACGTGTCTAAGACCCTTTTGAATCCCAAAGTGTTTTCGTCTCTTCAGAGGACCAGAACTTTGTCTCCAAGGCAGATGTGGCAATGAAACGAAGAAGAACAGATTATTATTATTATTATTATTATTATTATTATTATTATTATTATTATTATTAATAATATTATTATTATTATTATTTGATGTTCATCTATCTTGTATGTTTGATGTGAATGACCTAAGTGCTGACGAATGTTTAGTATTAATTAGTACAGAATTCCACATTTGCGTTGCCATGTATGTGAAACTGTACCTCCCGTAATCTGTTCTTATTTTTGGAGGCTTTAATAGACTGTTCGTCTTCGACCGTAAATGTCGAAAATGCGTGTCTTCTACCAACGTAAACATGTCTTTCATGTAGATAGGTGCAAGGCCATTTAATGATTTATATGTCATGATATTGGTCTTAATTGACATTCTCCGAGTTAATGCTGTCCAGTTCAATGTTTCGTACATTTCTTCTGATGGGGTCCTATAGGGTACTTCTAATATTATTCTAGCTGCACTTTTTTGTAATTCTTCAAGCGTATTTAGCAATGTGGGAGTACCGGAATAATACACGGGAAAGGATATATGCCTTATAAAACAGGTTTCGTTCTCCAACATTCATATATTTCTTTTTTTTCTTTAGCATATAAATAAGTGAAGCGATCTTGTTACAAATTTTGCTAATGTGGTGTTGCCATGAAAGGTTATCATTAATATATAAGCCTAAAGGTTTTGCTTCATTTACTATTTCTAACTCGCCATTATACATCGGTATCTACATTTCTTCATGGTTAATCTGCTTTCGTGTGTTTGCACTGCTTATGATTAATAGTTTAGTTTTCTCCGTATTTACAACCATTTTATTATTTTGACACCAATTCTGTATCAAAGCCATATCAGAAGTTAGTTGTTCTTTTATCTTTGGCAAGCTGTCAAAATTACGGTGCATAGTCGTATCATCACAATATATATAATATAAACAAGAGTGGTCCCAACACCGAACCTTGCGGTACACCTACACTTACCGGTAAATGATCAGACACCTTATCAGAAGTGGCCACATATTGATATCTATTTTTAAATAAGATGAAAACCACTTTAGCGTTAACGAATCAAATTTATAAATGCCTAACTTTTCTAACAATATACTATGATTAACTAAGTCGAATGCTTTCTTAAAATCTATTAAAATAGCGCCTACAAACTCGCCATTATCTATTGCAAATCGACATTTTTCTGCTAATTTAAGTAATGCAGTCTCGCATGAATGTTTTGGCCTGAATCCTGACTCCTGACTCCTGACTGAAACCTGACTGCGTGTCATTCAGTAAATCATGAATTTTGTACAAATGATTGTGAACATGTCGTTCAATAATTTTGGACAGAATCGGTAATATCTCCTTTGTTGTCTGATTTGAATAACGGTTTTACCTTTGCTCACTTCCACACTGTCGGAAACGCGCCCATAACGATGCTTATATTAATAATACGTTTTATTGATGGCGCTATGACTGGTGCTGCTAATTTGAGGAAATGTGCATTCAGCCCGTCAAAACCGGCAGACCTATTTTTTTTAGGCGGCTAAGTTAATCGTAGACGTAATTTACTGTTATTCTCGGGATTTTGAATTTAATTTCGCTTGGGACTTTATTTCTAACGTACGTTTTAAGGTCTAATTTCATTTCCGTCAATATCGTGCAAAACCAATGGCATTTTGTTCGCTTTTGGATTGATGCTTTTCATAATGTTCCATATATTCGAAGGATTGTTTTTATTGTCAACCAACGCTGTGCTGAAGTAGTTTTGCTTAGAACGTTCAATTAACGACATTACTTTATGTTTAAACTCTTTGTATTTAATCATGTTCTTAACCCGTTTATAGTAATCTCTGTCTTTAATTGCTTTTAAAATTTCATCGTTTATCCACACAGGCTGGCAGAAACGTTTGACTCTACGTTCGATAATAGGAGCGTGATTATTTAAAATATCAATGAATGCGTCCTGCCATATTTATAGAGCTTCATTAGGATCATTTAGCAAATCCATTATTTCCCAATTATATTCAGACAATGTTTGAAGAAATTTCTGATTGCCAAACTTCTTCTTGCATCTATATTTTATAGAATGGTGACTGTGCGATTTTGCCTAAGATTCTGACGCATACCAAAAACGGGAGAATGGTCGCTTGACGCAAAATCGCCTACGCTTACTGACGTAAATTTTGTTTGCTCTGTAACGTAGATATGATCTATTAGCGTAGCTGTTTTCTCGGTTATTCTAGTCGCAGTTTTTACTAATTGTTCAAGATGAAATATTTCCATTACTGATTGCCATTTCTGCGCGATAGGTTTGAGAAAATTAATATTGAAGTCGCCTATGAGAATGATATCCGCATTCGCTGAATACGCCGGCTCTAGTAAAGCTTCAAACTCGTCTATCCAGCTCGCAGGGGAATCCGGGGGTCTATAAACGCAACATAATAAAAATGATTTCGTTTTATAGGGCGTAACCTCAATCCATAATGCTTCTATATTCAGAGTTTCTAGATCACGTCTCGTACGATGGGACTGATTTTCGGCTATGTAGATCACGATTCCTCCTCCTGCATTATTTATCCTATCTTTTCTCTCAACACTATAACCTTGGATATCAATTAAATTATCCGTAACAACACTACTTATACATGCTTCTGTTATACCAAATATTTCTATTTCCTGTACACTTTTTTCCATTATTATTTTTAATTGGCTTATTTCAGGCATTAAATGCTGTATATTTAAGTGTCCAATACGTATACCCTTTCCCGTTAGATTAAATGAAGTAATATCATACTGCCTCACGCGTCTGATAAACCTTTTGCCGCAAACCCACTGCTCAGCGGCAGTCTTAATACTGGCATGCGTATATAGAGAGTTACCATTTTACAATGTTGTATAATATTAAGGAGATCGATAAAATTTAATTTAGTCATATTATTATTATTATTATTATTATTATTATTATTATTATCATAATCATTATCATCATCATCATAATCATCACCATCAGCAGCAGCATCAGCAGCGGCGGCAGCAGCAGCCGCAGCAGTAGTAGTAGAAGCAGTAGTAGCAGTAGTAGTGGCAGCAGTAGCAGTAGTAGCAGCTGGTGCATTCTCATCATCTCATCATCATTTTTTATTGTGGTAATGGTGGATGTGGTGGCTGGCATGATTACATTATTTGTAACCACGACGCGGCTACGTACATCGTCAAGCGATACGGAAGGAACAGGTGTGTACTCATCAACAACGGCAACAAATGTGTCAATGGTTTCCGCATCCATATTTCCATTAAGATCATTAATAAGTAACTTATCAAATCTGTTAGAGATAGATACATTGTAAATAATGCCATGATCAACGTCATCATCACCATCATCATCCTTATTATTATTATTATTATTATTATTATTATTATTATTATTATTATTATTTAGAGTCTTACCCGAATTTGCGTTGCGTCCAGTGTGATCATCACCTCTTGCCCGATAATCCGTAGCTAGCGTTAGCGCTTCTTTTTGGCCGGACCCATATGCTCTTGGACACCGATTTGCTTTATGACCATGGGCGTTACACACTCGGCATCGGACCGGTTGACCATGTCGGCACGATGAAAGTCTATGGTTGGGTTCACCGCAGTACTGACATGCAGGCCTTACAATGATCGACACATAGTCGTTTATGCATTGTACCAAGAGACTGGAGTCAGTCCTGTTTATGTGCAGTTTATCCGCGAAGTAAAGTTCATTGTTAATTTTAGCTGGTGCGTTGTTGGCGTAGAATAGCTCTGACGACTCGATAACAGTGAAATTTAAGAATTGTGCCCGCACTTCCAGATGGCGATTAAAGTTCCGAACGAATTCCTGCCGACGTGGGTTGTCTGCCCGTGGACACAGTTCACAGACGTACAATTTGCTTTGCGGGGCTAACACATGAAGATCACACACCAGCCCCTCCAATGCTTTGAGAGCGTCACGTATGTCACCTTCGGAATTGTTTGTTCCTGCCATTACAATAATGTTTTTGTAGTGTTGCAGATCCATCGAATATAATACCTCCAATATACGTTCAATCTTTGCCCCTCTACAGCAGATAACATTAACTGACTGGTTAAGGCCACGTTCATATATTCCTTTAATAATGGATGAACCTATGATGAGTGTTTGTTTTGTAGGATCTGATAAGCGCCCTTTCGATCTACTAGCACTCGTAATGACGGGAATCTGGTTATGATCTGTAGATAGTGTGTCATGCTTCAAATGATGGTCGGAATTTGTAGAAATTGCATCTATATTCTGAGTCTGCTTCTGGTGGATGGATGTAGAGCTCGTGTCCTTCTGTTCTTGTTGTTGATGCAAGTTTTTTTATGTACCCCTATGCTCACGTTGTGTTGCACTGATCTGGCGGCTTTCGTATTTCTGAGGGTGGAGAGGCTCGCCCCCCTTCTCGGCCATTTACGCGAGGTTTACACATGTCCTCACAATTTAACGATTTACGATTCCTGAGTAAAGTGACACCATCGCTAGGCTCAGAGATATTGTCAGGGAGCTCATCTGTACCGACACCTATCTCTGGTGTTTCTGTTTTTCTGTTCATGACGGTAGCTAATCTAACGTTTACCTCATTGTTTTCGTCTCTAGGAATGGTTATTTCATCATCCCTCTGAAGTAGAAATTTGTTTAGTTCTTTAATTTGTAACAGTAACTCATTTTCAGATGCTATTCTCGGCGTGTTTATGACAATACTAACGGGTGTACTAGTAATTGCAGGATTGAAATTGAGCTCCTTAGGTTTTGTCTCTGGACTAGCCACTTCATTGTGTGTGGTATGCGTAAAGTTTCCTGAAGATATGTCCATCGCGTACGGTTTTGGCTCAGTACTGCTGTCCAAGCTCCGATCTGAATCGCGGCTGCTATCATAGATATGGCTCGCCAAATACAATAAGACTGTAGCTACCCCAATAACGGGAATTAGCACCTTGTACGGGGATGACAGATGTGCTGGGTACACAGTGACAATAGCGCTACGTTGATTTCTATCTGCCGCAAAACGATTCACACGGAAAATTATTCCATTGTCCTCCTTGAGAGTGCTTACACCGTAATACGCTTCACATTGTTCTAACCATTTCGAAATATTACTGGAATCTTTGACTTTAACAGTTACCGAGAAAGTGTTATATTTAATTTTGAAATTTACATCGTCATCACATCTAACATCTTCTAAATCTTCTATGCTTGCATTGATATTGCTATTTAACAAATCAGCATTTATAGTTAATAGACTTTCACATAATAGACCGGATGTCGCCATTGTAAACACATGTACGATTCAGGTCGACCAGGCACGGTATAGAAATAAGGGATTAACTTAACTTCCGCCATTACGCCTCGAGAACAACATTGATTTGACCAACGTCAATAGTACATTGCGCAAATTATATGCAATTTGAACAAATATAAATATAAAAAATCACTTATAACTCGATATATTCTACATATTTTTAAAAAACTATGTTTTTGCGTCTTCTTTGACTTTAGTAAAGCGTTTGACTATGTAGTGCGAGATTGTCTGCGGTATAAATTGTTAAAACTGGGCGTTAGGGGCAACATAATTAACATTATTATGTCGATGTATAAGGGCATTAAAACCTGTGTAAGAGTGAATTCAGAACTATCATACAATCTTGATTGCAATACTGGTATGTGCCAAGGGGAGAGCCTGCCACCATTTCCATTTGTAATGTATGTGGATGATTTAGAGGAAGAATTTGTTCGGGGAGTGGTAGACGGCGCAGACATAACATTACTTAAATTATTTATAATTTTATACGCAAATGATAATATAATTATAATGTCAGAAACAATAGTATGTATGCAGAAAGGATTAGACATTTTGCTTGATTATTGCAAGAGATGGCATTTCGTAGTAAATACAGAGAAAACAAAGGCAGTAGTCTTTAGACGGGTCGGGGCGCTTATGTCAGAGGGACACATTCTGGTATGGGACAAACGAAATTGAAGTTGTCATAAGATTAAATATTTGGGAATAGTATTTGGCACAACAGGGTCATTTTAATTAGCACATAAATGTCTAGCTGATCAGGCACAGAAAGGCATCTTTGCTCTAAAGAAACATTGCAACAAATTTGTAGGCTTATCGCCGGGTCATTTATGTAGCCTGTTCGAAAAACTCCATTTTACCGATTCTATGCTATGGTAATGAGGTGCGGGGGTGCCATCCAGGTCTTGATGTGGAAAAATGTCATTAAAAAGCAGCATCGACTACTACTACTACTACTACTACTACTACTACTACTACTACTACTACTACTACTACTTCTACTACTAATACTGCTGCTGCTGCTGCTGCTGCTGCTGCTGCTGCTGCTGCTGCTGCTATTGTTACTTCCACCACTACCACTACTACTACTACTACTACTACTACTACTACTACTACTACTACTACTACTACTACTACATGTACCACCACCACTTCTACTATTACTGCTACTACAACTACTACCACCACCACAACCACCACCACCACCACCACTACTATTACTACTACTGCTACTACAACTACTACTACCATCACTACTACTACTACTACTACTACTACTACTACTACTACTACTACTACTACTACTACTACTACTACTACTTTTTATTTTGATAACATGATCAATGGATCGTGCAGAAAACCTTTCATATCCAAATATATATATAAAAGACTGATGTACAAAGCATACAGTACATAAATAGTAAACAATCGTCAAATGAAGAAGAAAAAGAACTTTACAAAATCATCAGTCTTCTATTATAAATAATATAATTCAAAATAGATGGTCATAATCTATTATTAAAAATTGTCCTCGATAATAAAAATTAAGCTAAACAGGTTGAATGCAAAGACAAAAGTACTGACAAGCAAAATACGCTAATCTAAAAAAACCCAGATGGTTTTCATAATGGCATGGGCTTAATAAGCAAAAATTGATTATTAACAGAGACAAAATTACCCCAGCACCATAAATTAAACACAATTCTTAGTTTCTTTGCTTTGACATATTCTGTGCATTCCCCCTTAGTGCTGCATGACCACGACGCATAGAATATGGCTTTCAATGCCTTTAGGTGATCTATTGTCAGGCTAGTCATATTATGTTGAACCAAAGAGCATCTGTAACGCCACATGTTCCAAATACCAATGCTCAAGCAAAACAAAATAACGAGCTTATCATTTTTACGCATGCAATCATTTCCCAGATCGTGGAATAATATTTTCCTAGCCGTTAACTCAGTTCTCGGTACCATAAGATGAGCTATGAGGTTCTCTACAAATTCACAGAACTGGGACACGACACTCAGTAAACAGATGGGCACTGGTTTCTTCTGAGCCCATACAGAATATACATTTATTATCGTATTCTCGGTATAAGTTGGCTTTTACCATAATATGTTTACCCAAAGTCTCCTATGGATTAATCGCCACACAACATCTCTTTCCGGGTTTGGAATATGTCACAAATGTATATTCTGCCATATCACTTCCCAGTTTATAATCCCATATCCATATAACCCCCAAGCCGTAATGCACTTGGGATGTTTAGCCCGCCTTTCCAAAAGTAATATATACCATGCTTTCGCTGCCATATTGCATGCATATTCTCTGTCATTATACATGATTTTGAACTTAGCATCATTTTTATTATTAGGTATACTACATAGAGAGAACCATTCTTTTGGCATGGCTGCCTGAATCTTATCTACAAGACGCTTCGCATCCATTGGTCGCAGATTAGTAATAACAGTGATCTCACTTAATACCTTCTATTTCCGGGTAATGGGGTCCACAATATCACAGCCATTTTAATTCACCTCCATGGGATCATGAGTAATGTAAGACTTTGTCCCGGTAACGGATTTGGCCATTGCCCCACAGATTAACATTTAAAACAGATTCCCAGCATGATGGAGGGTCTTCTATTTTAATAAAACCATCGAATGTATTTTTCAACGCCAAGAACACTGATGGAACGTGCCTATAGTTAGGATGTGGATCACATTCACAAAAGAAACTTCTCACAGAAAATGGCTTTATAAATCGTTCTATTCGTGTTCTTGATACCATTGCCCACTGGTTGTTAGAATAAAGCAAATAAATAAAATATTTGAAAAGTAATGACATGCTCTTAGATCTAACATCGACTAGATTAAGACCCCCTTCAAAAATATGATTTCTGCAAACATCCATAGACACTATGCATGTTTTACCTTCCCACAAAAAAACTTAAACGATTTTTATTAATTTCCTTTTCAACGTGCTGTGGCATATAAATTACGGATGCTGCATACCTAATTGGCGATGTTGCCAAGCAGTAACTGTTTTATTCATCTTAGATATTCTTTCTTCCCAATTAAGTGCCTCATCTCATGTGCGACTAAGGTGGATGCCTAAGATCTTGATGGAACCATTTGGCCACTGAATACCAAGTGGTGTATCACATCTATCACGCCATAGCCCTAAAAATAGACCAACTGATTTATTTTATTAATTCTTAGACCAGACCATTTTCGAAAATCTGCTAAGAGTTGATCAAAGTCATTATCATTGCCAGCGAACACAGTTGTATCATCACAATACTGTGATATCTTTATGGGGTTATCAAGGGTTATCAGGCCTTGTATGCATATGCCTTGAACACATGGATCTTCTCTAATCGTTGAGCTTATAATTGCATTGCTATTATAAACAGCAGTTGTGATAACGAACATCCTTGTCGCACACCCCGCTCTAAAATTATGGGTTGACTCACATGCTTATTTATCAAGTACCTGCTACTAATACTGTTATAATGATACGTACACATTTGATAAAATTATGGCCAAGACCATTCCCATTCCAATCTAGCAAATACGTTCTCATTATATAGACCGATAACTGATCTTGGAATGTCGCCCTTCCCAATTAGTTTAATAGTATCCCTAATTTAAAAAGCATGTATTAGAATAGACTGGCCTGGTATAGATCATGTTTGAGCAGTGTCAATGACCTCATCTAAAATACTACTAAGTCGGCTGGCAAGTGTTTTTGAAATGATTTTATAATCAATTCACGACTGCCCTTTTTGAATATTAGTCGCACATATGCCTGTGATATTGTAGGTGGTAGTTTCCCTTGAGCGAAATTAGCATTAACCATATGAGTAAATACTGGCCCAATTAGATGCCAAAACGTTTGATAAAACTCAACAGTCACATATTCATATCATGATGGACCACTGAACGGATCGAGTTAATATTAATGTCAGTATCAAGCTAATGATACAGGTGTTAAGAAGAGTTCAATATCAACACGATCTGATAGTTCGTTGATGTAGAAACGGCAGATTCTTGTTCCTAGTACTCATCCTTGTGGGACTCCAGAATCAATGTCGATGCTGCTTGATTTTTCCTATCAACAACGACTGACTGCGATCGGCCAGAAAGGAAGCTGTATATCCACTTGTTTGCTTTACCTCGGATATCAATGTGATCGAGCTTGTGGACCCGAATGCTTTAGAGATATCTCTTTGGCACATCCTTTAGGATGAGTGGTCTTATGTTGTCTGGACTTGCTGCTTTGTTGGCATTTAGATTTCTGAGGAGCTTCTCAATTACATTCTGAATGATTTCCAATTCACATATAGTTGGGAATGTTTCCTTCATACTACAGCGTGACTGGAATTCCTTTATGCTGAAGTGCGCTTTGCTTGAGAAGGCTGACTGAAACTGTCTGTTTAGGATATCACCATTGTCTATAGGCTCCGGATATAACACGCCATCATGCGCAAGGGGTGCAATGTCAATGTTGACAGATATTTTGTGTTTGATGTATGACCAGAACCATTTAATACTACTGCCCTGATGGCCCGATTCATCTACTTTCAGTGTTATTATGTCTTCAATTTGTTTCCAGTTAGCTCGGCGGAATTCCTTTTGGACTAATCGTTTTAGCTGTTTCTATTTTGCGATTTCTTTGTCATTGGCAGATTTGTTCTTGGTCTTGTAAGCTCTATCTCGTTTCTTGTCCATCTTTCTGTAATCAGGTGATACCCATGGTAGATAATCTCTCTTTCTTGCCTCTTTTGTGGCATAGGGGTAGCTACACTCTTTTCTGGGCGGGTTTGAAAGTGATTTCACAGCTCGTCTAGGCTGTTATCTTTTTCCATAGGAAGACGAATTGATTGGCTTATTTTGTTGATATCAGTCTTTAGGTTGTCTCATCTGTCTTTCTTATATCGCGGTATTTTGTGGGTTTTTTGTTAAAGAATAATTGGACTGGTGTCTATTTTTGTATACACAATGCCATGGTCTGATACTCCAAGAATGATCTCTTGGGAACTGGGAATGGGAGGCTTGTGATTATCAAATAAAGTGTGTTGTTCTCATGAGTCTTGCGCTCTACAATTTGTGCTAGACTATTATTATCTAGTGTGTCGCTAATTTTGTGGGGGAGATTTACATAAGCTGTATCATGTTTTAGGAACTTAAACTTCGAGTCCCATTCCTGGTAGATTGGGACATGCTCGTGTGAGGCTTTTACCCAGTTCGATGAGGCTAGGTTCATTGGATGTTTCTGGATTGTAGTTTGAGCACAGCTAGATAGTCTTTTGCCCAACTATTTCCAGCTTACTCAACACTATCTCAGAGTCGGTTTGCAGTCGGTTTGCTGTTCGGTTACTGGTGTGGTCAGGTAATCTGTGTTTACTGCTATAACGACTCCTCATCCATTAAGGTTCCTATCATTACAGAACGGATTGAAAGTATCTGGAAAAAATTCACTATAGGTTATGCTGAGATCAACGTATGTTTTGGTGGCGATGACGATATCTTGTTTACTGCTTTCGAGCAGGTTTTGCAGGCGGCATTGTTTGCTCTTTATGGATTGGAAGTTGACATTTAATAGGCATAGATGCTTGTTTGGCTTGTGTGTGGACATGGTATGTCGTGTTGGTCTTAACGAGTGGACTGGCTTTAGATTTAATATTGTTGGTGTCGTGTTTGCTATTGAGATGTCTGACAACATGTTATATACCGATTAGATGTGCTAGGTACAAGGTCATAACACAGAGCTGTAATGACGTGGCAAAATGGCCGGTCATTACGTTATAGGCGTATTCTCAGCATGAAGCCACGGCTCTGTGTTTAGATTGGGGACATGTGGGATTATTAGGAGTCGTCTAACCATTGGAAATATTGCTTACATGTTATGTAAACAATGAAAATCATTCGTTGAATATTACACGTATTTCATATCAAGAAATATTATACGGGCTCAAAGTCGTCTTTATATGATAGAAAGTGATATAAAGCACTGGCTTAATTAATGTTTTTCGAATGGATTATACGGTTTTTTATGGGATAAAATGATTTATGCGACTAAAAGATGTGCATAAGGGAATTAAGTAAATATTATATTATAGTTTTGGGACCCCTATCGCGGGCATTATATTGATCAACCCAATCCCAACCAACATACCAAGAAAAATATTACGGGAAAGGAAGAGGACCAATAAATAAAGAGTTCTGTCATAAGCTTCAATGAATCAAGAGCCAATTTCAAAGAAAACAAGTTAAATGACATAGGGAATATACAAATGTACACAATTTGAAAATAATATATTATGCACCGGTGCTATCATTAAATACAATAGCTAAAGTCAAATATATCCATGACACTAATTAAATATGAATATCCTATGAGAAGTTTCAAGAAAAAGGTAAGTGAAACCATTATGTCTGCTAAAGATTATAATAATCAAAGTCTTTGGTAATAATGAGTACCCCCAGCACGTCAGTTCAATACCAGCCACATTGGAGCGCCGCCATTCACTTTGGAGTGCCACCAGTCTCATAGGAGCGCCACCAGTCTCATAGGAGCGCCACCAGTCTTGCAGGAGCGCCATCAGACTCGTATGGGTGCCACTAATCACATAGGTGATCCACCAGTCACGTATGAACGCAACCAGTCACGTATGAGCGCCACCAGTCACGTATGAGCGCCACCAGACACGACTTCGGGTCCAAACAAAGTCGCTTCCGGTCCAACCAGATTCACTTCCAGTCAGACAGTCACTTCCGGTCTACCCACGGTTACTTCCGGTCCAAACACGGTCACTTCCGGTTCACCAAGGGTCACTTCCGGTCCAAACACTGCCACTTCCGGTTCACCCAGCGTCACTTCCAGTTTACACAGGATCACTTCCGGTCTAACTAGAGTCACTTTCGGTTCAACAGAGTGAATCCTAGTGCCAATACTGAGGATTACAAATACAAAGGAGCCCTGACTAATAGACTTGGATTAACGAATAGGATGAGACTGAACAGAGTTATAAGAATCAATTTAAACAGTAGATATGGCGTAGTTGGTACTCACAACCAACTACCAATATTGGCACTCGCAGGCCAATATTACAATTGTTACATTTACAAACAAAATCTATACATAGCATTTGAAGAACAATAGGCATTACATTTGAAATTAAAATGACTGAGCTTAACCAGTACGTTTAAGTACAAAATCCTAAAACAATCAAAGTACCAAGTTTCAAGATGATCTAAGTAATACTATTGAGTTTCATCTTAAATAGGATAACTTTAAGTGCAAAATCTTGAAATAATCATGCTACCAAGTTTCAAGACAATCTAACCAATACAATAAAAATGATCACCACAAAAACAATCATTCAATCATCATACCTGAGGTGCGATCAGCAAACAATATACACAATCATGTCAACAGGTTTCCCACAAGCAGACAGACAGACCAACAACCAGCATATCCACCAGACAGGATAGCAATCACAGGAACAGAAGCATCTGGACAGAGTAAGCGATTCTGAACACGATGACAATTTCAGTAGTCCTTAAATACCCTATTTGCACGGGATGGTAAGAGTAGGACATACCTAGATGCTTGCAGAAATCATGCAGTGCACCTCTCGAATGGTCACACAACAATACGTGTTGCACTAAATAATTAACATATAAATACAATAATTAGGCATTTCAGAATATCAATAGTCATTTGCATATGATCAATAGCTATTTACATAACAATTAAACTCAACCAGAGCGAGCTGTAATGGACAAGTGAAATGAACATAATGAAATTGACAAGCGAAATGAACACCTTGTCGGACCTCAATCACACAATAGGCACATAAATTAACAGGTGAAAGCGATCTGACATTGACGCGAGAACACTACGGCGACACAGAGTAGTAGATCTGGAGTCAAAATGATACCACCTCAAAAATGATGCCGCCGTAGACCGACAATCGGCGCCGCGTAGACCAACAATCGCCGATTATTAATCTACACGGCGGGCTGCCGCCGTAGACCGACAATCGCCGATTATTAATCTACGTCGGAGTCAAAATGATACCATCTCAAAATAGATATGGGGTAGATATGGGGCAAAAGTTATCTACGTCGCGGCCCGTCCTGGTAGAAATGTTTTTGAACAAATCTACGTCGCGGCCCTCTCTACGCAAGGCAGGCCCCTAATGGGCGCCGATCGGCGATCCGTGGCCCCACAGCTATCTCAAGCCCTGGGGCAGCTGATCAGCGATCCGTGGCCCCCACAGCTATCTACGTCCCGGTAGAAATGTTTTCGAGCAAAAAGTTATCTACGTCGCCGGGCATTCGGGTAGACGCAGAATTTGATCTCATTCCCGTGGCGGCGAATGGTGCGAATTTCCATTTAGAGATAAGCAACCACTGTGATATACCAGCTGATCGCCTTGGTCTGAACGTCCATTTAGGGACAAGCATACTCAGCGGTATACGAGCTTCTCAAGCACGCATTACAGGGTCTGAACGTCCATTTAGTGACAAGCATACTCAGTGGTATACGAGCTGATCAAGCACACATAAAAGGTCTGAACGTCCATTTAGAGACAAGCATACTCAGTGGTATATATATACCATGATTACTGTTGCACAGCTTCGCACTATGGCAAGGCAATTCGGCCTTAGAGGCTACTCTAATGCCAAGAAAGCCGACCTGCTCCAGATGATCGGACAGGCCCATGCCGAGGAATTCATTGCTCGGCTGAGACAATCAGTGAAGACGGGACGGTTTCCAGCGACCACCAGAGATGATCCTGAGAACTTCCACAAGAAATTACAGCGGCGGCGTGAGCTTCATCAGTTGGATGAGCAGGTGACGGCTAGCTTACGAGCCAAAGCTGTAGCAACGCAGATGGCAGACCATCCAATGGAGTGCCTACCTGCCCTACGCAGGATCACTAAGCGACTGATGGGGAGGTCTGAACCATTAGCCTGGAGCATGAGGCGAGAGGGTGAGGAGATTCTCAATGAGCGTCTGGGTGAGATGGAAGGTGAGGAGAGAGGAAGACGGACAGTATGCTGGACGTTCTTCCAAGGCCTCAATGGAGACATTACAGGACCGATCATGGGTAAGATCCAGCAGACTGTCCAGAATGCCTTCTACCTCCGGTATACCCACACCTATCGCATCAGACACATCGAGGACGGTAGGGTGATGCTCTTCCACAAGAATGCTCCAGGAAGTCCGTGGCTGAACACGATAGGAGCAGCTCAGGACTTGGTGGCGGCAAGAGCAAGCCCGACTTGACCCCGACAACATCGATCGACCCAGCACCAAGTGGGCTTTCGTCCGATCAATCAACGTTGAGGTCAAGGCTGTCATCGACCGCCAACCTTTGCTTAGGACAGGACTGCTCCCAGACTGGCTACGACAGAAGAAGAGTATGGTGGCACTTGACACCTACACTGATAACATGTGTCTCTGGAGATGCCTAGCAGTGTATCAGGGGACGAGACCTGATAGAAGTACTGCTCCTGCACGAGAGCTCGCTAGACAGTTCTACAGTGCTCGCGCACTTATGCCTGATGTTCCAAAAACCTCTATGGATCAGTTGGATAAGGTAGAGTTCTTCGCGAATATCGGGATTCACGTGTATGAACCAACCAAAGAGGGCACCTGGCACCTGATCAGGCAAGCGGCCCACTACCCTGACACTATGACCATCGGAGTCTACGACCACCTTGCCTTCTATATCAAGAACATCTCCAAGCTGGCCCCCACACTAGTCTGCAGTCACTGTCAGCAGAGGTTCACAAAGGCCCCGAATCTTCAGCGTCATGCTGACCATTGTACAGGCGGAAAAACAACCATAGAGTGCCCTGGGGAGAAGGTTGATGCACCACAGTCTGCATATGAGAAAGCCTTCTATCCACCCCAACCATCCAGTTCAGCGGCTACTCGTTGGGTCAGGTATGAGTCGAGAAACAGAGGTATACACATACACCATGTAGCGTGTGGTCACGGTGGCGAGCGTTGGATCAAGGGGGCTCCCATAGATGGTTATGATCTGACTACCAACACCGTTTACCAGTCCCATGGCTGTTTCTGGCATGGATGCCCTCAGCACCAGCAAGGTGAGGATGCTGAACAAAGATACAACAAGACAGTCCTGAGAGAGGGGAAGCTGAGAGCATCTGGATGCACGCTTGTGGTACAGTGGGAGTGCTGTATAAAACGCTGTCCAAGCCTCGCTAAACGAGTTCGGACCGTCTCATACCCGCACTTCATCATCTATGCCTTTGAGGCACTCCTAGATGGTGCCAAGACTCATCCTACGGAGACTCTCACGATTGAGAGTACCCACATACCGATTTCTGTGTCAGTCGGCTGCTCCATGGAAGGCTCCACCAGTGAGCCAACTCACCTCTGCAATCCTGACCCAGAAGCTCTGATCAAGGCTTTCATGGATGAGATTACCAGGCGAGCACACAGAATCCGTACAGATGTCAGGGCACAGTTCATACCTTTAGACCTTGACAAGCTCCCAAAACGACAGCAGCGACTGATTACCGAGTGGTGTGACCAAGTTCCGGTGCTAGGCTTCAACTCTGGCTGCTATGACCTAAACCTGATCAAGAAGCACTTTGTGGATGAGCTGACCAACAGTACTGGCACAGTGAAAGTCGCCAAGAAAGCGAACCAGACAATGTTCCTCATCACCCCGAGCTTAGGTTTCTCGATGTCTTGAACTACCTTGGCCCAGGAGTCTGCTACGAGGCATGGATCAAAGCCTATGGGTATACACAGCAGAAGAGCTGGTTCCCATATGAGTGGTTCGACACACCCGAGAGGCTTAATTATCCCGGACTCCCCAACTACCCAGCATGGTGGTCTAAGCTCAAGGATGGCTAACTCCTGAAGCTATCGGAGTGGAAACAGTGCAAAAAGACATTCAGCGAGATGCGGTGTCTCTCCCAGGGTTGTCACTGCAGTAGCTACGTGGAACCGCTCAGCAGATGTCGGATGTTAGCCTCTACTCTCTGGGCAAGGAGGCCTACGAGATGCTGAAGGATGCGGTTGTTGGAGGGCCCAGCATTGTGTTCACCAGATACCACGAGGCAGCTGTGACACGCAACCGCCAGAGTGAGCATGTCTGCCAACGTCTACTCGGCTATGACGCAAATACTCTGTACTTGTCTACGATGGCTAAAGAGATGCCATGTGGTAAGGAGACAGTACGGCTGTGGTCCGGTGCTAGCGACGTAGCACGATTTAAGAAGGATCTGCTGGCTGACCACTGGTTCGGTTTCGCTGAAGTGGACATAGAGGTTCCTAAGGCACTGTGTGCGAAGTTCGAGGAAATGCCACCTCTCTTCTACAACAGAGAGATTCCAGCTGAGGAAGTATCTGTTGAGATGCTCACATACCTAGAGAAAACAGGTAGGAAACGTCCCACAACCAGTAAACTAGTCGGCGCACCCTCAGCCAAGAGTAAACTCTTGTATGCACCATCACTCAAGTGGTACCTCGCCCATGGGCTAGAGATTCCAGCTGTCTACCGGACAATAGACTACAAGCTGCAGAGACCATTTGAATGGTTTGTGAACAATGTTACCAATGCTCGTCGTACAGGAGATGTTGATAAGAGCAAAGTGCTCTTGGCAGATCTGTTCAAGCTACTAGTCAACAGTGCTTACGGCAAGCTCATCGAGGCTCTAGAGTGTCACAGCAACACGACCTTCACCAAGGATGAACGAGCGGTGGATAGAGCCCTCGGCAGTGCATGGTTCGAGGATCTCGAGGAGATCGTCGAGTCCTATGAGCTCCAGAGTCGCAAGACCAAAATCACCATTCGTCGCCCCTTCCAGGTGGGGATAGCCGTATACGAGCTCGCGAAGCTGCAGATGCTGGAGTTCTACTACGACTTCATGGATCACTAGGAGCCTCGTGACAGCTTCGAGTACCTCCAGATGGAAACAGACTCTGCGTACATCGCAATAGCTGCCTCCAGCCTCGAGGAAGTCATTCGCCCTGAGATGCGAGCAGAGTATGAGGCTCATAAGCGGGAGTGGCTAGCTTGGGACAAGTGGTCTGGACGGACTCCGGGACTGTTCAAGCTCGAGTTCGAAGGCAACCGTGGTATCGCTCCCTGTTCCAAGTGCTACCACGTGGAGAGCCTCGCTGGGAAGGTGAAATGCTCAGCCAAAGGTATGTCTAAGCGTCTTGGCAGAGGTTCCTCAGTGCCCTAAACGGTAGCGTGGACAGAGCTGCAAACCGAGGCCTACGCATGCGCAACCAGGGAATGGTGACGTATGAACAGGAAAAACTCGGTCTCTCAGCCTACTATGATAAGCGGCATGTGTTGCCAGATGGTGTCCATACCAAGCCAATCGAGTACCATATCCCTCAGGCTTAGACACCTGGCGACGGTGGCAGCTGTGTGTCTGGAGGGACCACCCGAAGCTCCTCCCGAACAAACGGACGTTTGGGACAGCTCTCTGAGCGTGCCAGATAGTACAGCGTAGGCTGCCCCTCCATCTCGATATACCTATCAAGTGTGTGGACATCTAGCGACCAGTTATGATCTGTTGCACGTCGTCGCCCACCTTCCAACTCACCGGTTCATACAGGTACTGAACCAGAGCATAAGATTGAAGGCACACCTGTTCCTTGTCTGCTCCTCCAGAAGGTTGGGCAACAGAGGATCGTTGGATAGCCTCTACTGGCTTCTTACCAGTTAACTGAGTTACCTCAGTATTGGATCGCTCTACCACCATGGGCAAACCTTTCACCCACACCCTGGACCACTCTTCAGCCTGTGCCAACTCCTGGGCATATTGGTGTGCAAACAGTCTTTCTGCTAGTGTCCGATTCCACCACTCGACGATTGCCTGGGCACGGTGGTGACCAACTTCACCTCGTCTAATCACCACACCATGTTTCCTCTTGAGGGCCGCAGTCTCGCCTCTGAACTCCTTACCCTCATCCACCTGCAACAATTCTGGCCACTGGAGGGGATTTTTAGATCTTCGTAGACATCCTGGAATGCCTGGACCACCTGGCCAGCTGACTTGTCTGTGAGCGGTGCTGCAGCCTTGTACCTGCTGGCGACATCGACGATGGTGAGGGCATACTTGTAGGTCTTACGACCAACTGAGTCGTGTGGAAGGAATAGAACATCTGCCTGGTTAACTCTATTCGGGACAGTTTCATCGAAATGGGCATTGCCTGATGTGCCATGGACGAGATCTGTATATCTGCCACATCGCCTGGCGGCTGAGCCACTGGCTAACTGTCTCCAATGTAAAGTTGTAGCCCTTGCGACATACAGCCTCGAGTAGTTGGTGGGGCCTAATATCCACCAGGCTGATAGTAGAGTTCCTCAAGAAAGTTGGTTGATAAGCCCCTGGATTTCATCACTGACGTTCACTCCCGTCCTGTCACGCACAGTCTGGGTGAACTCTACACAGACGAACAGACGGCCGTTATGCATTCGCCTATCACTGAAGACCTCCTCAAACACCTCTGTACACCGGCGTCTAGTCTCTGCTGGATCCTCGCTGAACGGTAGCTTGTCGACTAACCCTCGGAAGTTAAGTGTCTTGACCAGGTCATACAGAGATGCCATCCTTATATAGTATGGCTTAAATGTTCGGCAGCCCAGATGGCCGCAAGTGCTATGGCAACATACGGTAGCCAAGGGCCTGCAACTCCGAAGAACGTACCTACTCCTGAGGCAATGGCTGGTATGGTTTCAGAAATCTTCTCCACACCATGGAGAGCATTGTTGGTGATCTTGCGGACCGTCTCGCCCGCCTTCATTGTGAACAGAGCGCTCAGAGCCCCAACTGCTGCCAGCGGACCGATAGAACCTTTTACGTCAGTGCGATAGATTCCTTTCGCTCTGTGTATTAGCTTGCGGGATTCAGGCTCTACATCATCACCCGCAGTCTCCACTACATCGTAGTCGTCTGCATCATAATCCTCCTCATCATAGTCCTCGTCATCTATATCCTCGACTGGATCTTCATACGCCTCTGGTTCATACATATCCTTCGCTGGGGACAGCTATATAATAGCTTTAAACTGTAGTCTATAGCATGGCCTCTGCAATCTTGAATGCGGGCGTGTTTGCCTTAGTGAACTGGGGACTCAGCTTCGCCGACAAGAAGGCGGCAGAGGTCGAGCGTGAGCGTCATAACCAGGCGATGGAGAAGCTGTCTAAGGAGAAGTTTTAGTACAGCAAAGCACTCGAGCATATGCGCCAGAGGGAGGCACGCCAACGACAACTCCGAGCTCAGGCCAACCAGAGCCTCAAAGAGGCAGATGAGAGTCTCGATGAGTACCACGAGGCTGTAAAGATATCTCAGCCAACGCTCGACTATGAAGCATCGACAGATCAGAAGACAGCAGAGCTTATAGTAGTGGTGGCAGATGCAGCTGTGACGACAGGACTCGTGCTCTACGCACGCTCAAGCTGAATACCTGATGTGTTCGACACGCATACCTTAGCATAGGCAAAGTAAAGTACCGTCACACCTAATGTGCGAGTCCCAGCTATGAGGTTTCCGGTGTTGAAGCTGAGCCAGTTGCCATGATTAGGTGGGATGCTCCTGCCCCCGATGTGGTGACGGCCCTCGAGTGCTGACTCGAGGTCATCGCTTCCATTGGTTAATCTCAGAAGTGCATATGACTTAGTTTTCTGTCTGTAGAGTTGGCAGTCAGCCAGCTCGCGTACCTCACCAAGAACATTGGTCCCAGCAACCACAAGCTTGAAGTCGTCTAGTTTATCCACCTCCTGGATGACTCCTTCCTTCTGAACCAGGACCGCAACAGCGACACAGTCCAATGCACCTTGATGCAATGTCAGCTCTACCCGTTGGTTAGCTGTGACTTGGACCTGCTGGTGTTCTCGCTCCACATGCACGATCCGCTGTTTGGAACCTGTTTGCTTCAGTTCCTAGTCATTCTCGTCATGCCAGACATGAAGTCTTGGAGCATTCATCATCGCATCTGCGAGCTGCTCAGTGTACACCCAGAGGATCAGCCTATCCTGCATGGCAGCCGGATTCACGTGTGTGTTCTCGAGGAGGGTGAAGAGTGGAACTGCCACAGGCTTCTCGACACCTGCCTCTAGTTCGAATTCCGTGAATCCCTCATTGCACCCACAGCGTAGTACCCCTTCACTTTGCATAGAAGGTTGGTTCACGAGCCAGCAGACCTATGACTCGGTACTCATCGTTCACATAGGTGGTGTCCACGGTGCTGTTGCTCTGCACGATCTCCCACCTGTTCAGAACCTGCGGGAGATCTACCGTCTGTTCTATTGTGCTCTGAAGCTTGAACTCGAGTGTCATGCTTTTGATCTCGTGGATCTGTGCCAAGATTGCAAAGTCGATGTACTTCCCAGCAGCGGACAATGGGTTCTCATCATGTATACTGGGTCGAATGACCATCAGGCAGTCCGTCCGAGGATCAGTGCGGTGCGATGTCGCAGGTTCAATGGCCCCATCCGGATGTTGCACATACTGCAGCATGTTTAAGGTCTGGGTATATAGAGGGGTTAAACGGCTGCCATGTTTGGTAAAGTTCTCCAGCAGATTATCTATAGGCAACAGGACAAATCGACATGACAGTCGGCACGACAGCCACGGCGTGCACTGTCCCACTGTGACAGGGTCCGAGGCCTGCTTCGTGACATCAACATTATCCACGAGCGAGTCATGGTTACACCGCCGACGGATGCGGAGATACTGGCCGCCATAGAGGAAGGAGCCCCAGCTCATAGTACAAAAGAACTCCTGACTCGGATACTCTACCGGAAGTTTGACAGCACCCATGGCAGGGCACGAAACCTACCTGTGGGCCAAACCAACAGTCCTGTTATTCTAGCTCTCCAAAAGGCGAGGGTCGATCCCAAAGATCTACTAATGGTCGGGAAGTGGTCTGCCATATTTAGCCTCCATAGCCAGAAAGAGCGAGAGATGCTGGATAGTCTCCAGTCTGGAGCAAATAACTACTTCAGGGATGAGGTCAGTGCCGCTGTATTGGAGAGCCATGACACTGGTCATGCAAAAGGTACTCACGAGGGGTTCACTGTTGGCTACAAGGAGGCTGTTGAGCATATCTTCAATGAAAGAGGGCATAGGAGATTGGACAGGAATCTGTCAGCATTTCTGAAATTCCCAGATAACTACCATGACTACCTCATCAAAACCGCTCGCAAGTCAGATGCTCATCGCGCATGGAAAAAGTGGGTCTTCCATGAGAAGTTCCAGAAGAAGAGAGTCCTACCATCTGAACCTCAGTGGATAGAGTTTCAGCAACAGGCTTCTGACGAAACTGACGAAGTTCCTCAAGCTTCTGACGAAGTTCCTCAAGCTTCTGACGAAGTTCCTCAAGCTTCTGACGAAGTTCCTCAGGCTTCTGACGAAGTTCCTCAAAGCTTCTGACGAAGTTCCTCAAGCTTCTGACGAAGTTCATCAAGCTTCTGACGAAGTTCCTCAAGCTTCTGACGAAGTTCCTCGAGCTTCTGATGAAGTTCCTCAAGCTTCTGACGAAGTTCCTCAGGCTTCTGATGAAGTTCCTCAAGGCTTCTGATGAAGTTCCTCAAGCTTTTGACGAAGTCCCTTAAGCTTCTGACGAAGTTCCTCAAGCTTCTGATGAAGTTCCTCAAGCTTCTGACGAAGTTCCTCAGGCTTCTGACGAAGTTCCTCAGGCTTCTGACGAAGTTCCTCAGCATTCTGATGAACGAAAGAAGTTGCGGCCGACAGTCTGTCAGCGATGACGCATAGAGCAGGCTAGTTTCCTGGCTGGATTCAGCTTGTAGGTGAAGGTCTGCGCCTTTTCCAGAGAGGGATTGAAGTGTGACAGCTCACCTGTCTCCTTGTTGCTGAAGATGAAGCGGTACAGCTCAGCTGCCCTCTGTACACCTGTGATAAAGTCCGCTTTGGGCTCCTTGAGGGTTAGGCTGTCGTATATGGTCTCGAGCAGGGCACGTCCACACTTGGAGCTGAAGTATAGCAACCGGGCATTGTGGTGGATGTCCGGGGGGATCTCGCGGGTGTACTTTTGAAAGAGGATGAAGACAGTTATCTTTGTGTGCCGGATGCACCTGGTGATGCTGGTGAGGTAGTTGACTGTCTTCTGGTCCATTGCAGGGTCATCGATAACTAGAACAAGTGGTTCTGTCAGTCTGGCTGCCAGCAGCTTCTCCATCAGGGCTTGCAGGTTCTGCATCTTGGTGATTGGACCATTGTACCATTGATCATTACTGTCAACCGCCTCAACGGCGGAGTCAGACACCAGAAGGATGTATTGATAGTGTAGATGTTCGGCCAGGAGAGCCCACAGCAAGATGTTTTTCCCGTGGCCTGATGGGGCAATGATCAGCACCACCTGGCCAGCATCGGCCGGCCTACTGTCGAATGGTACAGAGATGCGTGCGGAGAATGGTTAACACTTGGTCGGCGGTAGCATCGTCTATATCTGGGAGACTAAACGGCAGTACTTCCTGCACCAGCTTTTGTGCCTGCTGTGTGGGTAGCGTTGTACCTCCGGCGGATACGAAGGATGCGATGGAGGCATCAAGCATGAAATCCCAGCAGCAGCTGAGAAGATAGCGTAGAGGGCCTGTGTCAGCACCCACAGTGTCTAGTACATCCAGTATCTGTACGATACATGCATGGGAAGTCATGACTATTATGTGAGCTTAAACGGCAAACCAAAGAACCCTGACTTCTTTACCTCCAGTAGCTGGAGGCTGGTGGTAGCACCTTTTTTGCCATCGACAGTGATATTGCTCAGGCCGATGGTGCCTACCCTGAGATTCTCTCCATCTTGTTGGAAAGAGCTCCGTGGTTTCAGGAGATCCTTAACCAAGTCCTGTGCATAGGACTCAGCCAAAACCTTGATGGCACCAGCCTCGTTGACTCCGAGCATACCTCGCATCGTTGCCCTGTCTTTGATGCCCATCCCCTTGTATACAGTATTGGCCTTGTTAATGGCCGATTGTCCAACTGTATCAGTGTTCCCGATGAGATCTCGGGCTGGGATGGTACCTCGGTTCTCCCGCGGGTCTCCCTTCTCATCGAAGTCTAGGAAGGAGATAAGGGCAACAGTGTCCTCTGAACCAAGGCGTGCCTCGCCCAAGTGAGCAAGATCACCTAGCTCTTTGCTTTCTAGGTCTGTGAGAGACAGAGTCATAGTCATATACAGATGGCTTAAACCTACTAGTCATACCCCCAGTTAAATAGTTGGGCATAGGAGGACCACGCAGTCGGTCAAGGGAATAGGTAGCAGTGCTCAGGGTACTTGCCCTCTCTGCAGGGGCACGCCTTGTGGGAGGTCCACCATTCCTGGGCATGGCAATCCTCAGGCCGCATACTCGACTATGGGCTACACACTGCCCTCCGGCATGCCATGCCTCATATGCTGCAGGGGTCTCGTCATCCATCTCTCACTATTCAGAGTGGTTAAACGTAGGCGACGAAGATCTCTGCCATTGCACTCGTTGCTAGCCCTAGAACTGCAGCCTCCATTGGTGTAACACATTCACCCATGATCTTGGCAGCGGCAGTGTAGGCGGCACCACTGAGGGTGATCTTTGGGATGGGGTGAGATATTCCGAGACAGTGGCCGGCCACCCCACTCACCACGGTAGCGAGGACAGCCGCAGTGGCAGCAGGAAGAACCTCATTTCCCCCTGTCATCTTCACCAGGGCCACATTCGCCGCCACGTTACTGGCGACATGGACTGCCAGAGGCTTAGCCTGTGTCAGTAGCTTCTGTGTCTTGGTTCGCAGCAGGTTCTCCACCTTCTGAAGACTCGCCTGGCTCTCGGGCAGTTGCTTCACGATCTGTACCGTTGACGTCATTGTTTAAGCCCTGAGTATACACAGTTAAACGCCTGTGTTCCCTGTCGAGTGAGCTAATAAGATCTTCCCAGTCTGCATCTGCTAGGTGTCCAGGTTGGTACTCAGGAATATTCATCTCTCTATTGAGACATCTTAAACATGTCCAGGCTCACGCTATGCGAGAAGTACTATGAGGTATTCTGGAGGGAGCTGAAGGCCTACAAGAAGAAGACACCAGATGAGCTCGCTCAGCTCTCCGGTGCTGAGATGACAGAGGATCTGACAGCTTTGAAGCTCTATCTAGGATTTGGTAAGCGGCAGATCTGCTTCCTTGAATACCTTATCATGAGCTGGAGTATCGTCGAGCAGCTCCTGCGAGCTAAAGGTTTTTACAAGGATCGGGAGTATCTGTCAGATGTGTTCCAGCAGTTGCAGACCTCCATGGCCCCACCTGACTCAGAGCTGAACAAGGCTCTGCGATACTACAAGCTAGAAAAAGGATGCACTGCGGAACCCTCCAGCCCTTGGATGTGCATGTTGGCAGCTTGTATAGCGGCTGTAGGGCAGGCCAAGCTGGCTCAGTGTCTCACAGTGGTCCCCACAGCTACTGACGAGAGTCAGGATAGTCTTATAGCTGATCTGCTAGCAGCGGAGTAGGCTGATCCCGAGCACCACGATAGCTAGGCCTGACACCACTCGTAGAGCTGCCATGGGAAGCAGTGTCGTGTCGACTGGCTGCAGTGTATGGCCCGTACTACGTGTAGGTGTGTTGATATCCATGTTGAAACCTAAGTGGACACCGGGCTAACTCCCCTCGACTATCATGTTGTTATAGCCCCTGACTTGGAGGTCCTCGATGTTCACGATCATGTTGCTCGGAATCAACCGTAGGTGTGGTGAAATAGCAAAGTAAAGTTTGCGATGGGCCTTCTGCAACCCCTGCTGGAACTTAGCAATAAGACTGCTGGGATCTGCCACGATGATCATGTCCTCAACGAGACTGATGAACATGGCCTGGACCTCTGCTCCGCTGACACCATCTATGGAATGACGCAGCTTGGTCTGTGCTGTAAGGAGGCAGTAGCACAGTGCTTTCAGGGACTGGTTGATCCGAACGATCCCTGCTGGTGTGAGGCCTGAGGTGGTGTGTGGGACAAAGTACTTCCACACATCTGGATAGTCCTGCCTGATTCCGGTGATGTGCATATTTTGCACTATTGCTCCAGGATCGGAGTCTGGATCGAACGAGAATGTCGCTGTCATCCGACGGCCTACTCGTCGGGGTGTTCAATAGGGGAATACTGAGTAGTCATGTCTCGGGTCACCGTACATAAGCCCTAGACCGCTGTTGTCGCCGCCATGCCACCGATAGTCTGGGTGAGCTCTGAACTCTCTGTAGTCTGCTGGCCGCTGAGACGCTATGACTGTTGAGCTGTGGGTCGAAGTCGTTTGTATCAGGGAGGCTTGCACCCAGCTCATGGATGATTCGTCGCACAGTGAAGTACACGTGGAATCTGAGACAGCTGGCGATGAGCACAGCTTCAGGAGTACCAGAATAGGAGTGAAGCAGGGTGGAACTTACTCCACAGCCTGCCGTGGCACACCACAAGGCAAAGTTCAGCTGCTGATTCCAGTATGAGTGGCTTGGAGCAGCCATCCAAGTATGAGCATGCTTCGCATCCTTGATGGTGATGGGGCGGTTGGTCAGTGGTCGTGGGTTGACGGAGAAGCTGATTTGGGCCCGTCCATCCACTGTGATAGAGAATGGTGTTAGCTCTGGTATATCATCCAGTAGGCCTCTCAGGCCAGTCAAGGGTGTACCCAGGAGGGGCCGTTGGCTCCGGTTAACTGTCATGAGGTTCAGTGGGAAGGCCATCTATACTGGTGTTCTTAAAGCTACCGCAGCACATTATTTGTAGTCGTCTCGACTCCAGAGACCGGCGAGGTGACCTCGCCATAATATCTCGTTTTTTAACTCCTCCATATCAACCCGCCTGTTTCTCAGTGTGGTACAGGGCTTGGACCTTCAATATATGGCGGTACTCTTCATCGGTGACCTGGCCATCCTCGAGAGCTTTGTCGAAAGACTCGTCGATAGTCCGAAGCATACTCCCTGCTTGTGTCACGTACTTAGCATGCTTCTCCAGCCTCCTTGTGATCTGCTGCTGCCCCACCCCCAAGCCCGTGGCCAGTGGCGGCTAGTGTCACGCCACCCAGCGGGATGGCGACGAGGGAACCCACCCCTGTAGCGAGAGTGGCCACAGCTGCCACACCAGCACTGGCTCCAATCATACCCGCAGCAGTGGTTGTATGCATGAGGACGTTGTAGGCTGTCTTATATCGACTGCACGTTCTGCCATACTTTTCTGCCTCATGGACAAGATTCTGCCTGATGGTATCTATCTGCTGGAGTCGCCAGCCGTGGGGGGTACCGCCCTCGTCAGCAGTCAGGGAGGGGTATAGTTCTGGTTGCTTCCGCCACTCTGATTTTGTCATAGTATACCTAGAGATTAAACCTGCATCACCTGCTTATGAGTCATAGAAGGGTTCATTGTGGAGAGCCTGGCTAACCGTGCCAGCTTTTTGGTCTTGAGACAGCTGTTTCTTAGAACGTGGTCATCCAGCACTATGTCGGGTGCCAGTAGCATTCTGAGACGTGACATCTGGAACTTCACCTTATCACCAAGAAAGTAGGTCCGCCGCTGGATGGATTTCTTGATCTTATACTTCCGCGCCATCTCCTCTTCCCACTGTATGACCTCTGGCTCATCCTCGTCTGAGAAGACACCTGGCTCATCGTCGTATGTGAAGACATCTGGCCGATCGTCGTCTGTCAAGACTCCTGCATCCCGCTTACTCTCCTCCAGGAGGGCCTGCCAGTATCGGAAATTTCCCCTGTGCCTCCTTGCCCTGCGCACATTATGTTGATACAAGTTCTCCCGCTGTAGGCGCTCTCCTTCTTGTTGACAGATCTGTTGCTGTGCGGGAATCTGTTCATTTAAGCCCTTTATCTGTGCAGGGGTTATGAAGGGGCAATCCTCTATCGGGTTCATCATCTCGGCCAAGGCCAAATATTTCCGGTATGATATCATGTTGTCGTCAGGTCAATGAGTAATAAGAGTGTAAACTCTAAATGGGCGTCCGATATCCCATCCGTGCTGGCGCATATGTTAATGGAGGGGCTGTCAAACAGGTGATTTACAGGTGTGAACAGGCTGGGACTGATAGCTTTCCATAGGTTGCTGTTGGCACCTGGAAGATACTCTATCACGTCCCGGCTAACTTCTACCAGTGAGCTGCTGTGTGCACCGCCCGGAGGTTGATGTAGCACCTCGGCGTGTATGTATGTTGTGCCCCACTGGGGCACTTCGAAGAGGACCCATTCTACATGGTACTGTACCACCCGTCTCCCCTCTAGAGAGGGGGGAGATTATGTTCTCACCACCGGAGAGCAGCAGTCGGACAATCGGCATGGTTATATGTCTCGTTTAAACCCCTCCTATAAGCGTGCTATGGAACCCATATTTGCTCACTCGACTGGTCTTGCTGACCTCGGAGATGTGTACACAGTTGATGCTGCCAAGGTAGAATAGAGTGATGGCAAGTCATTCGCCCTACAGTACGAAGCAAGCTCAAAGGCATTCTCCCTCCACCCCATTGGTGGTGATGGGGTGGAGATGCTCACAGACCTCAAGGATGTGTGGAAAGGGTGTCTGGGCCGCAACATAGATGGCCACAAAATCGTATTTCGGTACGATTTCCCGAAGAGGAAGTACATCCTCGAGCCGTTGATTGAGGTCTCGGATACAGAGGTGGCAGACATCAACACCCTAAATGACGACCTCAGCTTTCATCTGGTCAAACCCTTTTCGAGCGGTGCCCCACCGATGATCCATGAGGGCCTGCTATTGACCCTGGTAAACCTGCAGTTCATGTTTAAGAAGAATGAAGTGTGGTACCGTGCTGGCCCTGGGGGTAACTGGCAAACATGGTTGCCACTATATAGACCTCCCGCAGTCATTGACATAGAGGTTACTCCCCTCTCCACTGTTGTGAAAAGGGATGGGAAAGTTCGAAAGCTCTACAATCGGGGATCATCCTTCCTCACCTACATAGGTGAACGTGTCTCGCTGACGAGGGTGGCTCACCGGATCGTGGTTACAGATGGAAAGCTCCTGCTGCGTCGTCCATTCGATGGCCCAGAAGAAGCTGTTAACCTCCAGGAGGGCATCCTACGGGTATATGGTGTGTCACATGTCACACTGCTTCAGCGGGTGGGACTCACTAGCCCGCAAACGACTCATATAGTCCTAGAGCTACGTTTCTTAGCTGGCAGCAAAGTGAAGCAGCTAGCCCCTGCCCCTGAGGGGATGAAGATCACTAGCGAACCGGATGGGGCAGGGCTCGATCTGGCACATATATTTCTCGAGGCGTTCACTCTGTTCAGTTTAACTCTTCATGTATAGTCAAGATGCCTTCTTGTATTTAAGGCTCGGCGTAGATGACAAAAAGTTATCTACCAGAACGCGCCACAATAAATAATTGGGGCAAAAGTTATCTACCGGAACGTGCCGCAGACGTAGATAATGCGGTGCGACGTAGATAGGGGCCACGGATCGCCGAGCGGCTGCCCCAGGGCTTGAGATAGCTGTGGGGGCCATGGATCGCCGATCCGCGCCCAGTAGGGGCCTGCCTTGCGTAGAGAGTGCCGCGACATAGATTTGTTCGAAAACATTTCTACCAGGACGGGCCATGACTTTTGCCCCATATCTACCCCATATCTATTTTGAGGTGGTATCATTTTGACTCAGACATAGATTAATAATCGGTGCTTGTCGGTCTCCGCGGCGGCGATTGTCGGTCTACGGCGGCATCATTTTTGAGGTGGTATCATTTTGACTCCGGATATACTACTCATGGTTACTAGCTTAAAGTTCTCATATCCCCTTAAATATAAACACTTTTGCATGAGATATGTGATGTCTGGTGATTTCTGTTCAATTTAATCTGACTGCAATGTTACCCAGCATGCAATGCTTCCCAGTATGTAATGCCATGCCTCCATAATCGTTGTAACCATTGGACGCCATATTCGTTTAGTCTATTATCTGCACAAGCCAGGATTTCTCAAACAAAGCCAACCCGCTTGCACGTGCAAATAGTCATTTGTCCGCCAGCTCTGGAAGCGTTAGCATACACGTAGGACGTATGCATGGCAGTACATTCGACAGTCTGTATTTCGACCCTGTTCAGAGAAAGGGTGTCAATTTCCAGGGGAAAATACGAGAAAGCTTTTATATACTTTGAAAGTAATTTGCGTGAAAATTGTTGCTATCAATAACAGCACCAGCATTCAGTCAAATTATTGTCAAAATAGTTAGTAGATAATACGATTACTACCTGCTACCGATTTGATACTAATTTGAATGAACATTGTTGCTGCAAGAGGTTTCAGTCTGTATGTTCTAAAATAATCATCATTATTTCACTCAACACTCGCTACGTATTTGCAATGCATTTTACTGTAAGTTGTTGCTGAATAAGGCACCAACAACGTTATCAAATTGTTGTCCATAGAATCATATGACGTTCAATATTGCTATCTAAGTAGAGTGAGTATATGCCCAAAATTCGCTTTGCCTATGTAAAGGAAATATTTAGTCCAGCGAGGGTATGTACGTTTCTGCTCGATCAATACATTTCAATCAAATGCACAACCCGGCAACAAACTTACACGCTGTTTGCTAATCATTCAGTCTTCGCGAGAAAGCATAATGTAGGGCATATGCCTATGCTCAATCTACCTATGCTCGGCCTCAACGTGGCGCAGGGGTGTAACCCACTGGGTGTCAACCCAGACATTTGGAGGGGCTAACCAGAGCATTATGCACAACGCTAATGAAATAACACTTGGAGATCGAATCAACCGAAATGGTGCTGGCCCTGTGAGAATCTGCTAGGCAGGTGCGGCGCCGGGCTCCACACCTCAAAGGAGCCCACCCTCAGCTACTGGAGGTCCCATCAACTCGTCTTGTGGAGCCAGGGGACGAGGATGGAGAGCTACTGGCCAACCGAAAGAGAAGACCAAACCCAAAGAGAACCCCAGTATCAACATCATGCACTGGAACGCAGAAGCGGTTACCAACAATAAATCAGAGCTCGAACAGTTCCTGTACGAAAACAACATTGATATCTGCTGCATCCAAGAGACACACCTGCAAGAAAGAAAACCATTTAAGATCAGAGGTTACCAGATTTTCCGGTGTGATCGAAGAGGAAGAATGAAAGGCGGGGTGATCACCTTGGTCCAAAACAGCGTGAACGCCAGCCAGATCAAAACCTTTATGGAAGAGGCAGAATATATCAAGATCAAGGTAACAACCAGCAACTCTGTGATTGACATTGTCAATTATTACTGCCCTAATGACAAGAATCTCTCACTTGACACAATCCAGGTCCCGGACTGCCACTTCCTCATTGCGGGAGACTTTAATAGCCAGTCCCAGAGCTGGGGATACAGAACACTTGATAAACGAGGAGAAGACAATGAAGCATGGCAAGATGAAAAGCACCTTTTACTTGTCAACGATCCCACAGATCAGCCTACCTTCTACTCGTGCCAGTAGCACTCGACAACAAGGCCGGACTTGGCATTTTGTACTGAAGACATTCACAGAAACCTCAGTAGAGTGGTCGGATCGCAGTTAGGATGAAGCGACCACCGCCCAGTCCTCCTCTCTCTTTCTGGAAGTATTTCGACAAGTTCACCTCAACATCCAAGGTGGAACTACAAAAAGGCAAATTGGAGTCTGGTCGGCATTCGTTCCAATGAGCTTACCCAAAATATGGCAGTAGAAGGGAGAAACATTAACAATGCGATTAAGGAATTTAATTCAAGTATCCTCAAGGCTGCCAACGAAGCGATTCCTCGAGGGTTCAGGAAAAACTACCGCCCCTACTGGACAACAGAACTGCAAGCAGCACATGATAAACTAGACAAGGCCAGAGAAGATGCAGAGGGTAATCCCTGCCATGAAAACCACTTCACACTACAACAAACTAAAGCCAGATATCTAAAGACCAAGCTGGAGGCCAAAAGAAGAAGCTGGAGGGAAAAGACGGCAGGGTTTAATTTAGAGAGAGACACCACAAAGATATGGAGACTGACTGAAGCACTGAATAACGAGGGTGTCGGGGGAGAGAAGATTACTCTTGAAGAAGATGGGCAAACACTGTCAGGCAAGATGGCTGCAGATGCCTTTGCGAAGGCATATGCAAAGGAAAGCAACATTTCTATACCACGAATGCGTCAAAAAGAGGTTAGAAAAGAGCAAAAGGAAAGAACAGACACAAACACTCACGATGCAATGAAAGTTGACATTAGTTTAGCAGAACTGAAGAAGTCTATCCGCCAATTGAAGAAGAAGAAATCTCCCCGGCCAGATGGCATTATGAATGAAATGATCCAACACCTTGGTAATGCATCTCTCCGCAAGTTGCTAGACATCGTTAATCTCAGTTGGACCAATGAAGAGGTTCCTCAGTGCTGGAAGGAAGCCAGAATGACTCCTATTCTGAAAAAGGGAAGAACAAGACGAAAGTGCTGAGCTACCGTCCTATCAGTCTTATTAGCTGCATATGCAAGACCATGGAGCGCATCGTCAACCAGCGGTTGCAGTGGTACCTGGAGTCGGAGAACATTATAGTTTCAGAGCAGGCTGGCTTCAGAAGATACAGGAGCACAGAAGATCAAACAACACATCTTGCACAGGTCATAGAGGACACTTTCAAGCCAAGAAGGTGATGCTAGCTGCCTTTATCGATCTGCAGAAGGCATTTGACAAGGTGTGGAAGGATGGCCTCCTCGTGAAGCTCCGGCGAACAGGCATCGGTGGCAACATGTCCCGATGGACCAAGTCATACCTACACAATCGCAGAGCTAGGGTGCTGGTGGATGGACAATCTGGACAGAATGTATTGCTGAGACAAGGGGTACCACAAGGCGGAGTATTATCACCAACTCTGTTCAAACTCTTCATTAATGACATTGTAGCAGAGCTGCTCAATGGGATCCAAGCAGCCCTCTATGCAGATGAACTCGTACTCTGGTGCACCGAGGAGTACACAACGACTGCCACGTACAGAATGCAGCTGCCCTTGGACAGAATTACAGCTTGGGCCAATCGCTGGTGTATTACCATCAACAAAGAAAAATCATCAGCCATGTTATTCTCACTGTCCACCAAAACCAAGGTTGGCAATCTGACACTGGGCGGTACTCCACTCGAGTACGAGGACAAGCAGACATACCTGGGAGTCACCTATGACAGAAGATTAACATGGAAGGGGCACATCCAGAACGCAGAGGCAAAGGCCAGCAGAAAGCTAAACATCATGAGGAAGCTGGCAGGAACAAGGTGGGGTGCCAATGAAAGGATCCTTAAGACCATCTACCTAGGTGCCGTACGACCACACCTTGAGTATGGATCCAGCTCATGGATGACAGCAGATAAATCTCATCAACAGAACCTCGACATAGTACAAAACCAGGCACTGCGCATCATCACTGGTGGAATGAGATCAAAACCAATAGAAAAAATAGAGCAGACAGCAGGCATCCCCCCCCCCCACTTAGTAAAGGAAGAGAATGCAAAGCACTGATCCAAGCTGCAAAGTTCAAATCGTTCAACAACCACCCGATGAAGATCAGAGCTGCAATGTTCAAATCATTCAACAACCACCCGATGAAGATCAGGCAAGCACAGCTGTCATTAGGAAGACTTAAAAGATCAAGTTTTGTGAGAGACAAAAGCACTTCAAAGGAAACACCAGGAAATGTTGCCTGCACAAATAGAAGACCCAAACCACACCCTTGATCCTCCACCCTGGGAAAACAAACTAGAGAGCATAGCTATTCGCACCACAGTACCTAATCTCACAACCAAAGATGAACACAGTGATGTGAGCAAGAAGGCCCTGACCCTAGCCATGCTGGAAGAAATGTACCCTCAGGAGACATGGATAAGGATCTACACAGATGGATCAGCCAAAGATGCAATTAGGAGCGGAGGTGCCGGACTGCACATATAGTATCCAAACGGACAACATGAGTCAGCTGCAATACCGACAGGCAAACACTGTACAAACTACAGAGCTGAAGTCGAAGCACTGGTCCATGCAGCTAATACCATCAGCAGAACAGCAGACCCTATTGCACAGATTGTCTTTTTATCTGATGCCCGCTCCGTCCTTGAGGCTATCACCAAAGGTAAGCTGCCACAACTTGAAGAAGCACCACAAACCATCAAATGCTTTCGGATAGCATTGCAGTGGATCCCCTCACACTGTGGGGTCCAAGGAAATGAGGACGCAGACAAGATGGCAAAGATGGGTGCAGAGGAGAATCAGACAGAAAATATGGTTACACATACAGAGATGAAGACTATCATCAAGTCACTCTATAGAACACTTCAATCAGAAGATGCCTACCATCATCTCTCGAGGCCAGAGCAAGTGACCATTTTTCGTCTCAGAACTGGACATAACAGACTAAACCAACACATGTACAGGCGGTTCCACCTTACGACATCGCCTGCTTGTCCTTGGAGAGAAGCAGAACAGACCACAGAGCACATACTTCAATGTTGCAGTACGTATCAGCTGCTGAGAGAAGAGATCTGGCATTTGTCAACCTCTTTTCTTGAAAAGCTGTATGAGCTTGTGGAAGAACTGCAGAAAACCACAGATTTCATCTTGAGAACGGCTCTCCAAGTGTGATACCAGCGATCGAAAAGAAGAAGAAGAAGAAGAAGATCTACCTATATATTGACTGCATGTGCACGGATAACAATTCTACTATGTCGTTGGTGCCTTAGTAATCAGCAACTTAGTCAAATTCCTCTTCAAATCAGTAGCGAGTGTAGACTGAAAATTATAATGGTTATTTTAGACTGATAGTTGTTGCAGCAACAATGTTCATTCAAATTAGTATAAGATATGTTGCAGGAAGTCATCGCATTACCTACTAATTATGTTGACAAAAATTTAACTGAATAGTGTTGCTGTCATTCATAGCAACAACTATCACGCAAATTATTGTTAAAGTATATAAAAGCTTTCTCCTATATTATCCTGGAAATTGACACACTTTCTCTGAACAGTATTGAAATACAGACTGCCGAATGTACTGCTGTGAATACGAAATACGTGCGTGCTTACGCTTCCAGAGCTGAAGGACAAATGACTATTTGCACGTGCAAGCAGGTTGGTTTTGTTTGAGAAATCTTGGCCTGCGCAGACAATAGACTAAACGAATATGGCGTCCAATACTTACAACGATTATGGAGGCATGGCATTGCATGCTGGGTAGCATTGCACGCTGGGTACCATTGCACTCTGGGTAAATTGATCAGAAACCAACGGCATCTCATATCTCGTGTAAATGTGTCTATATTTAAGGGGATATGAGAACTTTAATCATAGTAAATACAGGGTGGACGATTAAAATAGATCAGAAATGTAACATATATATCTATGTAAAAATCAAAGGCAAGTTATTGTATATCAATCTTATGGCGGAAACATGCCAACACTTATCCTATCAATAGCACTACTATTGCCGTATTGTAGAGCAATTAGTGAGCTAGCAAGATCTTACTTATTAGCATTTAAAGAATTTTAAATATGATTATAATTGAAGTGTAATTTCTCGTCCTTCTTCTTTCTTCTTTTCGTTCGCTGATCATACCGCCAGTCCTGTAAGTGACTATCGACATGATCATAAGCGTTAAGTGCGTGGATCCATGGTTTATTAAAGTGCGCCGTGCGGCCTGGAACCACCGTCTTCAGCACTCGAGGTTTCTGTCAGGGTTACCTCACCCTTACCTCCTTTAGTCGCCTCTTACGACACGCAGAGGATACGGAAGGTGTATTCTAAGCCCCACCTACAGGGCAGTGGTCTCGTCCTTATAGAGGTGAATATGGAAATCAAAGTGCTTAAACAAAGAATATAAATGGGGAGCATGATCAGGAACGCTGGTTAATTATTGCGCAGTCAGGAGGAGCCCACTTCTGGCGTTAAACACCGCAACTCCCGCATATTTTACTTAGGCATAGCGTACACTTACATAGTCAAGCCATGGATGCCTTCGCCTCTCTGTATATAAGTTGAATAGCAAAGTACGACACGGCACTAATCACATGAGGTTACGCATTGAGTTTGCTGTGTCACGTTTCCTGTGTCTGCGATGGAAAAGGGTAATGTAGATGTGGATCGTATCCTCCACACGCTGGGCAAGTTTGGAAGATGGCAGATTATACAGCTCTGTTTGCTAGTCCTGACAAACGTACCATGGGCGTTTGCAATTCTAAGCGTCGTTTTTGTTAGTAAGTATATATGAACTCAGGCAATGGCTTGAGAAGGACTCCGGAGAATTCCGAGGATGGTTCAGCCACACCATTAGATGATTTATTGACCGTTGCCCTTTGATCTCCCAAATCAGAACAATTCTCCATTCCAGCTCATCCGTCCATCATATGACGTCATAATCAACTGAGTGATGTTTATGTTGACGTCATAACCATGAGTGATCATCACCTCATGAATGATTGGAAATAGTCCATCTCTAACGCTTAATAGTCCGAAACGTTGTACGAATTGTACATCTTTGCTATTTAATAAACATGCTATTAAATGTTCTGAAACTAATTTGATCATGGCAGCAACAGCACCCTGTTGAATTAGTTTCAAATATTCAACAGCTTACCTGCATAGTTTTCTGGAAATTGATAGTCAAAGAGTTCAGAGATCGATCGATCCCAAGACCAGTGAGATGGACAGGAGAGATGTGCGGACCATAGCTAAAGCTGGAAAGGTCCATTTCTTGATACGGCAAGGGCAAGCTCAGCTCAATGTTGGTCAAGATCCATCCTGTAGAACCTGAGTGATTGAGGAGGATATTTTTTATCCTTTCAATGATCTTGACATTGGCCTTGGACTATTTTACGTTTTACATTTGATCAAAGTCACACGCACGCACGTACGCACGCGCGCGCGCTCGCACGCACGCACGTACGCACGCACGCACGCACGCACGCGCGCGCGCGCGCTCACACACACACACACACACACACACACACACACACACACACACACTGGTACGCATGCACATGCGCACTATTCTCACGACACTTCGTGGTGAGACTTCCGAGTCAACAATAATAATTGTAGAAATGAGTCAATGAGTCTGTCAAACTGTCTGCCCGTCAAATTTTTAACATTTATGTGGGAACAGTAGCATACTGTTCACATCAAGACCAGCGTTAGGTGACTTAACATTTGAGCAAAACGGGATTGGTTCATTCTCAGATATTCACAGGGGCTATTCTCCACACCCACTGTCCATTGTACACTTCATGCTGGAGTGGCTGGGTGTGTAGTGGCTATTCGTGAGAGCCCTTGTCTGTAAACAAGTCAACATGATATGTATTTTCTGTATTCCAAGCGCAGGCTTTGTCCCGGACTTTCGATGTATTCAAGAAAACCGCACATCAGAGGAAAGGTTCAACGATACTTATGACAATGCTTGTCACGTGACCAATATACTGGACAACACAACAAGCGCATGCGTCAGCAGATATGAATTTGATGTGGATGATCTTCAGCAGAGCACCGTGAGCGAGGTAATGACAGGGTAATATCACGGGCATACATATTGCTGTCAATGCCATGATGATGAGAAGTTTCAAGGATATAAGTTATTCTGTGCCATGTCTTCCAACATTCTAGCCAATCAAATTGGTTTCAAAATAGTCACCAACATGTTTATTAAATAGTAAAGACATACACTTCTTAAAACGTGTCGGACTATGGGCTTGTTAAGTGATGACGTATTTCCGGGTTCAGTTCGATTGTTAAAATACACAAAACAATGTTTTCTTTAACACAAATGATGACGTCATAAACACGCACTTATGTTGTAATAAAGAAAAATACACACTCACGGGTTGCGAATCACGCGCAGTGACGTCATAGTTAACAAACTCATTAAGAGTTAAAGTAATAGAATCATTTATGACGTAATAATTATGACGTAATCCTACACGCCGCTTAGCTGATTATGATCATATGACGTCAAATCATCAATGGATACGCTGGAAAGATGAATTGAGACCATGACATTTACAATCAATCAATCCTTTTATTGGCATATCAAACACAATGACATATGCCATGGTACAAATATTTAACAACATATTACAAAGATGAAAATATAGGTTCTAAGATAATAAATAAAAAAGAAAATGTACAGGTTTAAGGGCTACGATTTAAGTTTACTGCCACTAGGCATAAACATGGGATTGTTGGGATATCTAATTAAAGAATATATAAAATATAGTGAGGTATGGTGAGTTTATCAGGACTCATGAAGTTAGCTAGTTTCCAAATGAGATTGATATTAACATTGATTAAAATATGGGACACAATTATACAATCATTATATGAACCTGCCTCATGAACAGGATGACGACCTGACGAATTTTGCCATTGCATAGGATTTAAAGCACAAGCCCGAGCAGCTAGGCAAACGTTGATGTAATCAATAACAATTTTTTTATATCACTATCTCTATTATTATATGACATATGACAAAATTAGTAAAATCATTACGCTTTTTAAAGAGCGATTGTCGCTCATGACCGTAATGTGGATATCCCATTATAAAGTGTTTTTCATCTTCTATTGGGTTCTGGTTGCAAAGCTTACAGAATCATAGATGAGCAGGTATTGGTGATGTTTTCTGCTGATCTACCTCAATGTGTACGGTGTGCGCACTTATCCTGAGTTTCTGCGTTTTGTGAAATTCTTCAAAATGAAGATAATTTTCAATGGCAATGTTTTGTTTGAATATCTTATAGCATCTCGGTTTAGACTCAGAATTAGAGGTTAATGTTCTGTCACTGTTAGTGTAGTTTCGCCAATTATCAGTATACTTTTCACGTACAGATTTGCTCAAAATAGAACTCATTTTATGTTTATATTTTGAACCCTGGTTATACCAGACCCCAAGACAGTCAAATGATTGCCATAGGTCACGTATATAAGTTGCCCAGTTGTTAGTTTTGCTATGTATGGTATGGCAGGAAAGGTATATCTGGTACACTAGACATGATAGGTCTTGGCGTAAAAGTCTAAGTCAATATTTGGCAGATCGCGGTATAAGAGTAACCAATAAAGGGTACTGCCCCGGCTCGCCTCTTACTGCTGCATTAGTAGCTTTTCTGTTACTTTGTTGTTTTCTGTTTTCAGTGACCTCTATCGTAGCAGCTAGGCTGCGGATTCGTTTCAAAATGGCAATTGCTGTCACATGATATAGTCTGTATACCAATCGTTTTACCTACTTTCACACTCAATCCCAGAAGAGCTATGCTCAGATATTCAACAGAGTGGCTATTAAATTGTAAATTGTAAATTTATCAACAACATACCATGCACACACTTTTCCGACGGATTTTCGCAACTAAATAGTCAGTCTGCGAACTCGACAAAGGTTACATCGATTCATGAAGATGAAGCTAGACTATAATTCCTACCGAACAGAGGCAGACATATTACCGTTACGGTGGAACAGACAGTGGGAACTGCTGCTTGCTGAGGAAACATGTGTTTCTCGAAACATGTAATACGTACACACATCCGTCAATAAGTTAGCACTTATCTTGCTTCTGAATACAACTCACTCTCTGGTGTTGTAGGACCTAAAATGGATGGTGGTTTCAGAATGATTGAGGAACGTTTACCTAACAGAGACTGAATCCACTTATAATACGAAAAAACCCTAAAGATGGCATATGTCCTAAAAAAACCGCCTAACTCTGTACGTATTCACCTATATTAGATGGATATTTAGGCTCATTTTCGTGAATACCATGTAGCTGGATCTTCTAAATAGGCGCGGCTAGTTAGGTAGTTGTTTAAGTTAGGCCCTCTTCATGAATACCATGTAGTTGGGTCATCTAAATAGGCACGGGTAGTTAGGCAGTTGTGTAGGTTAGGCCCTCTTCGTGAATACCATGTAGCCGGGTCATCTAAATAGGTGTTGGTAGTTAAGCAGTTGTGTAGGTTAGGCCCTATTCATGAACACCATGTAGCTGGGTCATCTAAATAGGCGCTGGTAGTTAGGCAATTGTGTAAGTTAGACCCTCTTCGTGAATACGGGTCCTGGTTATGGTGGTTCTGTAGACCATTATAGATCGGGCCAATCTCGTAACGTTTGGATTTTTGGGTGACCCGGAGAATTCTCTGATTAGTGTTATATTAGAATATAGAATATTTGTGAAGGTGTACACAAGAATTCCAGATTGCCATGAACGTTTGCGGTATCGTAAAAGAACACAAGACTGTCATACCATTAAGAAAACCAAAGACTAGTTATACAGCTTGCGGTTCACAATGGTGTTAGCAGTAGATGGCTCTGTGCTGCTTGCTCATATAGACACAATCTTATGATGTCCCGATAGTCTAGTTTTGTATGTTATATCATCGAGCTGTATCTTTGGGATGGACGTCATATTACATCAGAAAACAGAAACCTTTCTCATTTTGCGCTAGTTATACAATAGAGGACCCATCGAACTGGTGAATCGAGATGATATATCTGGCCACGTATATGGATCTGTTGAGTGTATCACATCGTGAGATAAATCATTCTATAACACTGTTTGTTTGAATATGTCTGAGTTAGCCGGCTCATACAATCTGGACTAGTGCAATTAATATCTTTGCTTAAAAAGTACTCGGGTAGCGACCGAGTACTGGAGCGAGCAACTTGTTTGTGAAGACAATAATAAATGCCTTCCTGTAGCTCTAGCTCTCCTAATTGTGCCAATGGTACGTTTTTTTATCTTATAGTTAATTTGAGAACCCATTTGAATTATTGCAGCTAGATTGGCACACCATAATGCATACTTAGGTATACTTAGGATGTCTTCCGACCACAGGCTTAATGCCTCTATGGTTGGCTCTTCAATATGTTATGCACTGTATTCGTTACGGTTTCCGGTTATGGTCACCTTGTAGTTGTCGTATAGGAGTTCACTATTGTTCCAGTCCATATCAAGCCTAGATTTAAATGTCTCTAATGTTAGTGCTTCAACGGCATTGTCAGGTAAATTATTCCATACTGAAACAACGTGCAGTGGGAAGGAGTGCCTGCGGATATTTGAATTTGCTCTCTGCTGGAATAGTTGGTACCTATGTCCTCTGGTGATCTCTCTGGCTACACAGTCTTTATGTAACTGCAGTATATTTGAAACTTCCGCATCGTATTTTCCTCGCAAGATCTCGAATACCTCGATCATATCACCTCTTACTCTCCTGTAAACCAGAGTTGGTATTTTGAGCTTGTTTAGCCATTCAGGATAAGAAAGTTCTTTCATTCCTGGTAACTGACGCATGGCACGACGTTGGACATTTTCAATCACTTATATATATTTCATTTTATATGGGCTTCATATTGGCGCTGCATAGTCCAGGTATGATCTTACCAAGGCTTTGTACAGAACGCTGAAGTTTGGGTCGTCAAGAAAACTGAAGGATCTTCTGATGGTTGCCATTATGCTGTTAGCTTTATTAATTTTCTCATTCATGGGCTTTCTAAATTTTAATTTTGAATCTATTACAACCCTTATGGCTTTTTCCTCATCTATTTACTGTAGCTCGTGGGATATTCCATCTGTTGTTAAGCTGTATTTATAGTCGAAGTCATGTGCTCTTACTAATCTCATATGCTTGCACTTATCTAGATGAAAACGTAATAACCATATGTCCGACCAGGCGGTTAGCATATTCAGGTCTGTCTGTAGAACCTCACAGTCTTTTTGATTGGCTATTGAGATGGAAACCTTGGTGTCGTCTGTGAACAAGTATGCCTCTGCTTTTAAGCTTGCTGGTAGATCGTTTATATATAACACAAATAGAACAGGCCCAAGTACGCTGCCTTGTGGTATGCCAATCGTTACTTTCTTCCAGTCTGAGCTCACTCCATTTACACAAACTTGTTGGACATTATCCGTCAAAAATGTCTTGATCCAGCCAAGGACTGAGCCCGTTATACCATAAGCCTCTAGTTTGCCTACTAGCCTTCTATGCGGGACCGTATCAAAGGCCTTCATGAAATCTAAGACTCTCTCTTGTCTAGGGTTTCTGTCCACGAATCCATTACGTGTAGGAGTTGTAAGACTGTTAATCTTCCTATCACAAATCCGAACAGTTTGGTGGTTAGGAGTTTGTTATCCGTCATATGGTTTATTACATAGTCACTAATAATCTGCTCCATACATTTACACACAACACTGGTCAAGCTAACAGGTCTATAGTTTCCTGTCAATTTCTGGCTTCCCTTTTTGAAAGTTGCTGAGATTTTCCCTTCTTTCCATTCTTCCGATAGTTCTTTTGACCTCAAACTATATCTATATATCATACATAATGGCCTACTAAGTGGTATTGCTAATTCTTTTAGGAACCACGGATGCATTCCATCAGGTCCTGGGGACTTGTAGCTATTCAGGTTTTCTAATGTCTTTTGGACAGCATTTTCTGTAACTTCTAAAATATCATTGTCTCATTGAAGTTGACCCGTTGTAATTCGTGGTATCTCTCCGTCTGCTTCATTGGTGAAAACACTGCAGAAAAAATTTCATAATACGTCTGCCTTTTCCTTGTCCGATGTAGTTAAACGTGAATTGCTATCTCTGGGTTCTACCTCGAGGTTAGAAACGCCTACCCTTGTCTTGGACCAGGAGTTCATGTATTTCCACACCGCTTTGGGTTTTTTTCTTTGCCTCCTTAGCTAAGTTGGTTTCGAAGGCTTTCTGGAGTTGTCTAGTTATCTTTCGCATTTGGTTCCTCGTCTTGCAATATTCAATGTAGTACTTGGCATCTTAAGTCTTCAAAAATCCTTTCCATAGAACAGGCTTCTTCTTTATTTTCTTGATAGATTCTTTGTCCAGTGGGTATTTCCCTTTGCTCCTACCATTAACTCTTAACCTTTTTGCTTGGAATCTATCATCTGGTCTGTAGATCAATTATAAGTGCTTTAAAACGTATCCACATCGTTAATATCGGTACATGAGCCAAAAACCAGATCCCAATCAACTTCCTCAAGTTCTGCTTTCAACATTACATAGTCACCTTTATCACAATAATATTTCAATTTCTTGTAGCAACTGAGCTTGGTGTAACAATTGTATTCGAACTGAAGTACTGAATGGTCACCTTTTCCAAGCGGGCTGTCGTATACAATTTCATTCACCATACCTTCTTTATTTGTAGAGACTAAGTCCAGAGTATTAGGAATCTTATTCAATCTTCCTCTAGTTACATCTGCCACTTGCTGGAATAGAAAGGTGTCTCTAATACACTCTATAAATTTGAATTCCTCGCTTTCTGTACTATCGGTTTTCGTGCTCCAATCATTCCAATTAATCAAGGAATAGTTGAAATCTCCGACTATCAGTAAGTGTGAATATCCTTGGCCTGCAACGTGTCGGACAACTTCGTTTAACTGTTCATTATTTTCTGAGTTACTACAAGAGCTTCGGTAGATGCATCCAATTAATAGTTTGTCTGTCCTACTGAATTAAATTTTTACCCAAACTGATTCTAGGTAGTTTAAGGCTGTTGGTGTGTATTGAGCTCCCATTAATGAGTTATGGATGTACAGAATTACGCCTCGTCCTACGTTGTTTGAGATATTTTCATGAAACATGTCGTAGTCCTCTAATGATAGTTCTGCGGGGTTTAAGATATAACAGTGGTGCTTGGGGTTCACCTCAGTTAAGGCCATTATCAAACAATTATTTAACTTAACACGAATTTTGAACTCATTAAACTTATTAATGAAGCTATCCGCATTTGTGTGCATACAATTCAATGATGAATATGAGTAACTTGCTGGAACCATACTCTTTACCAAGGCGAATTGTCTTTACATCATCTAATGTTAATATTACACGTTTTATTACACAGTTCATCAATTAGTTTTAAGTCCTCCTTCTTATGCTCATCCTGTAGGTTTGTCTTAGGCTCAGGTGCTTTGAATATCACTATATTTGTTTCACGTGCACGTCTATCATTCATCTCTTTTACTGTTTCATCCATTATGTCATTCTGTGCATCTGTATTCTGGACTACTACCCCTGCTTTTTGGATTCTATCTGGACCTACAACTTTCAATTGTCCTGTCACTATATCTTTAACCATCGCTACATCACATTTTTTATCCATCTAGAGTTCAACCTTTGCAAGCCTATCATTACATGTTCTTCGGTACAAGTCGCATCTCTTCTCGATAGGTTTCTCCACGATGATGTTTTTTCTACATTTATCTTACATGGTGGGCAGAACCACATACATTCTGACTTTGACATAGCATCGTATTCACAGAAGTGTTGTTCACAATACTGGCATTCCAAGACACGATCTTTCTCGTTGCTAAATAGTTTGTTACACTGTTGACTTGTCCATCCATCCATTTTGTTGTCACTATCACGCCTACTGCTACTCCTTAGGCATGTTACTGTGTCTATAACTGATTGTGAACCATCGCTCAGTAGTGGATCAACACTGTTCTGTATTGATGCCATCACGGAAATATATGACAACTCGACTAATCTACTATTTAACAATTATTTGCTAAAACAATTGCTTCAAGTTCATTGATCTATACAAGACATTCCTTTTTAGTTGTATTTTCGCAGTTATTTATGTGGGCTTGATAAGATTATGATTGATTAAAGGAGATTATAATTGGCGATTTTGCCTCCAAATTATTTAATGTCCACCAGGACCGGAAACTGCGCTTTCCCCCATAATTGTGTTGTTGCTGCGTATCAATACTGCATTATATATATATATATATATATATATATATATATATATATATATATATATATATATATATATATATATATATATATATATATATATATATATATATATATATATATAAATATATATATATATATATATATGTAGACGTATCCTTGCACCAAGAAATATGAGTTATCATATATATGATATATATATATATGATATATATATATATATATATATATATATATATATATATATATATATATATATATATATATATATATATATATATATATATATATATTATATATATATATATATATATATATATATATATATATATATATATATATATATATATATATATATATATATATATATATATATATATATATATATATATATATATATATATATATATATATATATATATATATATATATATATATATATATATATATATATATATTTATATATATATATATATATATATGAGATCGGATAAGTTTCGCAAGAGATGTTGAGACATTTTAAGTATTTGACAGAGAACTTATGAGAACAGAAGGCCGTTATGACTCGCCGTCCTGACTGGCACGTCCGAGTTGCTGACCATATGATTGATCACGACTGTGATTACGGCCTTGCATAAATCTCATGGATGTAAAACCCATGATATAAATATTCAGCTTGCTCTGACAGTATGATTTTACAAGCGGCTAGCTGTCAAGTCTATCAGAACGGTGACTGACAGGTAGAGGAAAGTGGAATGTAGCCAGCAACACTTCACGACTGTCCGATCGTTGATTCTGGCGGTTGGTGTTCCTATACCTGGAGGGGAAGATCCCAGTCAGATGATGATATATGTGTAACCGAGCCCTGTATGGCCCATCAAAATGTGGTTGCGCAAGACAGGTGGTTTCATAAGACGAGTGTACATAAGCCCACCCATCTTAATGAACCACCATAAATTGTCTTCACTATTGAAAGTTGGCAGGCATTTAGTTAAGTACTTTCTCTTTTTCAGTGGAGCTTAGTGTGTGACAGAGGCCTCTTGGCGGAAACATCTCAGACAATGTTATATGTAGGCCTGATGATTGGTTCATTCTTATTCCCGCCAATAGCTGACCGGATAGGGAGAAAATGGGTATTCATTTTCACTGAATTTGGTCTGCTAGCCAGTGCTCTGGTCGCTTCCTTTGTTCCAAGCATCACGTGGTTCATCTTGTGCAGAGTACTTGTAGGCATGTTCTGCATGGTAAGGACGCAATACTGTTTGCTGTTAGCTTCGGGTAGCAGGCCAATTATTATAAACTGCCATGTTCCTTAGTTATTTATTTTGGTCAGTTGGTCGGTCGGTCGGTAAGTTGGTTGTTCGGTTGCACGGTTTATGTGGTCGGTCTGGTCGGTCAGTCGGTTTGTCAATCTGTCATTTGGTTGGTCGTTCGCTCTGTCGGTCAGTCGGAGCGTTTCCTATACAGTAATCAAATTTGGTGTATGCATGCATTGTATGCTTAAGGTATGTAGCGTATCAAAAGCAGGTCAGTGTGATCTCTGTGTATACGAATTTTCACCCTTCACCCGTACCTATCAAAATTCTATCGATTTGTTCTAACAATGGCTATCTATATTTTTTCAAATATATTGACCAGCAAATGGACATTTCCTGAAAAAATAGGCTCCTGGAAAGAACCTGAGAATTAAGGGCTAACGAAATGTTGGGGGGAAATAACTTAAGGAGAACCTAGCCCTACTGCTTGAAAATCGTGTGTGTGGATTCATATTTGCGAATATGCTATTTATGCTATGTTGAGTACATTCTTTCTTATGCAAAGCTACATAGCAATACACGTGTCTTGTAAAGATATTGTCATCAGACCAATTCATAAATCAAAGGCGAATAGCTAGTAATAATTAACCCTGTAACCGTCGAATCTTTTCAAGAAAATTTCAATTTTCTCATAGAAAACGTCCATTTGCAGACCAAAAGAAGATTAAGATTAATTTACCACTGGAATGACTGGCTCGGTTAGGCAGCAACAACACCCAGTTAACTTAGTTTCAAAATACTCAACAGCTTATCTGTATAGTTTTCTGGAAATTGATAGTCAGGGAGTTCAGGGATCGACCAATCCCAGCACGAGGGAGGTGTGAGTGGAGATTAGCTAGAGGTAGGCGGGGTATAGCCAAAACTTGAGAGGTGCATTACCACCCTCGTTTCCTTGCAGGGTGTTGGTCTGATCGGTTTCATCATCACAATGGAACTGTTTCCGGTGGAACTGCGCATGGACATGTCGATGGCACACCAGGTGTGGTGGGGTGGTGGCTTATTAATCTTGGCCGCTGTTGGATATGCATTTCGACACGAATCATGGAGACATTTTCAGATGTTTCTTGCCAGCATTTCATTGATGATGATTGCACATATTTTGTAAGTTAGTGCAACTCTTTTTGTGTGTTAATACAAACCTTTTTAATAGATGTTTTACGCTTTAACCCTCATATCAACCAAAAAACCGGCTTCTTCAATGGTCTTCAGAAATGTATATTTACAGACCAAGAGAATAATATTTTTGAAAATTTACCACTGGAATGACTGTCTCGATACTCGAGCCAGTCATTCCAGTGGTAAATTTTCAGAAACAGTCTTGTATTAGTCTGCAAATTGACATTTTTTAATGAGAAAATTAAAATTTTCTTGAACAAGTTTGAGAGTTAAAGGGTTAATACACACCTTTTTAATAGATGTTTAAGTTAATTGTATGATTTGGGTTTAGAATTACTCGATTGCCACGCCAGCACAATTGTACTTCTATGTTCGTTAGCGTTATCCATATGACATCTGATTATCTGATTAGCGATAATTTTATATATAATAAAATGACAGATTATAGATGTGATGAGTAAACATGTTATGAGTAAAAAGTGCAGTTCTTATTCGCAGTTCCACAACAATGGTATACGGAATTCTTGACACAATGAAGAAGAAAATAAGGCTATACATTGCTACAAGACTAAATAATCAGCCAATAGCAGAACCGCCAATTGAGGAATCCAGTTTATAGGGCAATCATATGACGTCATAACCAACTATGTCACAGTGTCGCAATCCAACTCATAATTGATAGAAATCGCCCGTCATAAACCTGGAATAGTCTGTCAAGTTGTACGAATTGTATGCCTTTACTATATAATTAAAGATTTTGTTGAATATTTTGAAACTAATTTGACTGGGCGCTGTTGCTGCCGAACCTAGGATTATTAGTTTCAACATATTCGACAGCTTACCTATAGAGTTTTCTGGAAATTGAGACTCAGGGAGTGGATGGATCGATAGATACTAACACGGGAAAAACGTGGGTGGAGCTTATCTAGAGATGGGCAATGCATAGCTAATACTGGATTCCTTCATTGGGAATATTATTACCCCATATGTTGCCTTTATTTTAACTTTCAGCTTCATCGACGAAAGCATCAGGTGGCTGTACGCGAATGATAAAGATAAGCAGGCGCAATCGGTGATTCGGAAAGCGGCGAAGCGCAACGGCATTGAATGGAGTAAAGTGTGTCCATTACTCATTCAAGAACAGGCACTTCCAACAATATCTAAACTAGAAACACACATAGCACTAGGTGAAAACCACCAATGTGATACTAAGAATGAATTATCTGATATGTCTGTTAATCATAGTGACCAAGATGCAATTCTTGCCGATTCAGATGCCATGGTTGCTCAAACAACGGGACAGATGACAGGCGAGTTGCACAATCAATCGTCACGCGGCCATTCGGGACAGAAGGCTGACCGCATCAACTGTTTGGATCTACTAAAAAACAGTTACATCCGGGTTATTACAATCATAGCATGTTATTCTTGGTAATATATATATATATTTTTTTTTTTATTGACGCACTGGCAACGTGCGGCTTCAATTTTTCCATGTGCTAACTTAGCCGACAGTGATGCACCCATTAGTTTAATTTGTTGATCACCATCTCCCGGTCGGGGGATCGAACCGCCATTCTGCAACTCCGCATAGCATCAGCAACCAGGCATCTTTCCACTGGACCACCGCACCAAGACTAAAATGTCAAGGATTGGCCGACCAGTTTTCACATGTCTGATATACTGACACACTGACGATTCATATGGGACTATCTGTGGAAGCACCCGCCACAATTCAATCCTAGGCTTATATGCTATATATATCCATGAGCTGGACGATAGGACGCAAATCCGGATCGGATCATATTCTGGATGTATGGGTATCACGAAAACGTCTGGTCCGATTTAGCTCAAGCTTTAACAAGGGTGTGGCCATACACAAGGATTCTACAACTGTGGGCGTGATCCGAAGAAATCCTAAAAATTCGAAAAAGTTTAGAATTTGACAAAAACTGGAGGGCGAGGGTCTGCAATCTCGGATTGCTCTTGTTGTCAATTGAATCCAAAAGTCAAAACTGATATTTAACCCTTTAACCCTCATATCAGCCAAAACGGCCTCTGCAGTGGTCTTGAGAAATATCCATTTGCAGACCAAGAGAACACAATCATTCCAGTAGTAAATTTTCAAAAATGGTCTTTTCTTGGTCTGCAAATGAACATTTTCTGAATTTAAATTTTCTTTAACAAATTCGAGGGTTAAATAGATGTTAAAACAATTAAGTCATGTAGGTAATAGTTGTCCTAGAGTCGTTTGATAATAACGGCCCCTGAAACCCCCTGCCCAAGACCAATAACAGGGTTTCAGAGTCCCTTCTTTATCACGATAACACAGCTGTCGTGAGATAGCATTACATGTTCTGTATTTGCACGTGCTAAGGCTCTGTAACATCGGCGGATGGGAAAACTATTAGTTTCTCTCACGTAATTCAAATTTCCATTGAGTACCAAACAAACGGGCTGGGAGAAATGGGTTGCAAAGCCCATTTATTATCTATTAAACTCATAGCTGCTATAGCGCATGTGTAACATGTAACGGTTAACGCTAACTATTACTGTTGAAAACCATCACATGCATGCGCGTACATACCAAATGTGTGAAACCTCGATAAAAGTCCATTGTTCCACCATGCACACAACTTCCATAAAGAATGCAACCCTGAGATTTCATACCATTTCTAAATTTAGTTTATCTTCCAGACAGCTTTGTGTGAAAGGATCTCAAAATGTATTTGTTACTTTGTACTGCTTTCTAAATAGGTTTGTACAGAGTTTGACATATTACGGCCTGTACCTGATGTCCGGGTCTATATCTGAGGACAGATTTTTCGCATTCTTCCTCAACGCGGCTGTTGAGGTTCCAGCCATTCTCACAGCGTATTTTGCCATGAAAAGGTGAGTGTTCATAGCAACGTCAGTATCGGCGGTAATAAGATGAAAATGTATCATTGTAACGAAAGAAGGCAGTTCGACAACTAAACGAAAATAGGAAATAGATATATTTATATATCACTTAATGGTAATGGGACGTGTTAGGAATTAACCATGCATATATGGGTCAGAGACAATGCTAACACAATATGTATAATATTGGTATCGCACAAGAAATCCTGCATTCCTCATTTTACATAACATCCATTAAACCTTTAATGCCTAACTTTGGCTTAGAAAATAAAACAATTTGCTTATTGAATGCCGATTAGCAGACCAGGGGAAAACTATTTCTGAAAATGCACCACTGGAATGACTCGCTCAGTTACCCAGACAGTCATTCCAGTGGTACATTTTCAAAAATAGTAGTCTCTTGGCTTGAAAATGAACATTCCTTAAGATCATTGCAAAAGTCGGTTTCAGTCGGCTTCGTCTTGAAACGGTTAAACCATTAGGCCTACCTATCAACGATATATATCCGACTGGTGTAGCGTCCCCTAAAAAAACGTCTGGGATATTGTAATAGCCTCCGTCCGGCTGTCCGTCTATCCGTCACACTATCTCCTCCAAAACCATTGGGTGGGATTCAACCCAATTTGGTATGTGGGATACTCATATGATTCTGCCTTGCAAGACGATATTTACATTTGGCTCCGCCCCAGCGGAGTGGGAAAGGGGTCAAACGGTAAAATCACTTGTAACGCAACTCCTCTGAAACCATTAGACGGAACTCAACCAATGTGAGTTGCCCATATGATTGCGGAATGCAATAGGCTATTTACATTTGGCTCCGCCCCAGTGCGCGGGGAAGGGGGTCAAAAGGTCAAATTTTAACATGCGGAAATTGATTGTAACGCATCTCCTCCGAAACATTTGACAGAATTAAACCAAATTTGGTATGTGAGTTACCTATATCAATGTGGAGTACATGAGCACATGTACATTAGGCCCCGCCCCCAGGCGTGGGTGGGCGATGGGGTCAAAAAGGTATAAAAAATGATTGTAATGCAACTCCTCCGAAACCATTGGACGGAATTCAACCAAATTTGGTATGCGAGTTACCCATATCAATGTGGAGTGGATGAGTCCATTTACACTTGGCTTCTCCCCTTTGGGTGGGGGATGGGGTCAAAAGGTCAACAATTAATTTGCAACTCCTCCGAAACTGTTTGACGGAATTCAACCAAATTTGGTATTGAAGTTACCCATAAGTAACATGTAAGTTGCATGAGCACGTTGGCCCCACCCCCAGAGGTGGGTGGGGTGCGGTCCAAGTGTCAAGAAATTTAGTATGTGAGTTACCCATATCAATGTGGAGTGTATGAGCACATTTACATTTGGTCCCGCCGACGGGTTTGGTTGTCGGGTGGGGTCAAAGGTTTCAAAGCGGTGTCCGTGGGAATTTGCGATAACGCGCCATCGACTGATCAGTCTAGTTAATTCTTATGCTGGTAACGAACATCAAAATCCTATGTATTATTTCTATTCTCGTTGTTGCCTATCAGAGCAGCGATGACGAAACAATACGGATGTAATTATTTTATTACTGTTAATATGTTCTAAATGAAATATGAAAAGTAGAATTTCAAACGATTTGACATTTCTTATCACATTTTCACACTTGTTTAGTAAAATCTCATTTGAAACTCACTGCAGATCATTCCAAATGAGATCTTCCCAAACCTGTGTGATTAACACACATGTCCCACATTGACGTCATTACACCGGGATTTCCCTAATTCAACTCTCGGATCAAAACTGCTGGCAGGTATAGCAAATGTGTGTGTGAAAAAACAAGCCGCTGACCCGCATTGAGTTACTTTTGCGCTAAAATACATCGCAATCTAAACCGTTCTTATGATAAACTAAAATCATTATATTATTTAAATCATATATCATTGGAAAGCGCATTCAATTGTCGAAACATTAAAGCATTCTTCTTCATATTTTGTAACGTTTTCACCGAGTTATTTGCGTATATAAAGTACACCATTCGACTTAGATTCATTAAATCAAGTGGACAATAGGGGATATTTTAAAATTGCAATCAACTGTATTAAATTTTACAAAACTATAAAAACTAATACAAAAATGTATAGATAATTGGCTTACCTTTTCAATGGTGTATGATTTCAAAAATATTATGAACATAGTTTTTCATATGCACTGCCTAAAGTGCGCTGTATCTGATTCCCATAGTAAAGTACTGCTGTTTGCGAGTCGGCTATTGCGATTACCAGCCGCAAGTGGTAGCGCGATGCATTCTGGGAAGGTATTTACCCAAAATACGCTAATGTGGGAAGGGCTTTTTGATTCGAAATTTAACCTCGTTTGAGATCCTCTATAAGTCCAGTCATAATGGCGGATTCCGGTTTTAGCCATACCCCGCCCATCTTTAGCCAAGCTCCACCCACACTTCGCTCGTGTTAGGTTCGATCGATCCCTGGACTCCCTGACTATCAATTTTGAGAAAACTATGCAGGTAAGCTATTGTATATTTTGAAATTAATTTGATTTCCAAATATTCAACAGCATGTTTATTAAATAGTAAAAACCCACAATTCGTGCAACAACGCTTTTTCCATCATCAATTAATCGTCCGTGACGAACTTAGCTACGTCATTCATGACGTAATTGATTATGACGTCGTTATCCATGTCGCATAGTTGATTAAGACGTCATATGACTGATGGATAAACTGGAATCCCTCCATCGAAGTCAAATGTGTATTTATGTGTGGCAAGTACAATCGATGAATATTTATTCATGATATCATTTATGATAGTTTATTCAAGGCATCGCCGTTTTAATTCTTTTCGGCCATTCTAACTTTAAACGTCTGAGCACAAATCAGCTACTATAGCCTCACTGCCTATGATGCTTTAATTCACCTTTCCGGAGTATCCATCCATCATCTAACCTCGTATGACGTCATAATCTGCTCAGCGCGTGTATGATGACGTCACAATCATTACGTCACAAAGGGATCAATATAGACCGTCATCGAATTTCAAATAGTCAGACACCTTTTATGAATTGTATGTCTTTGTAATTCTTTGCTATTTAATAAATAGGCTGTTGAATATTTTGAAACTAATTTGACTGGGCGCTGTTGCTGCCTTAGGTTTCAAAATAGTCAACAGCTTACCTGTGTATTTTTTTGGAAATTGGTGATGATGATGAGGAGGAGGAGGAGGAGGAGGAGGAGGGGGACGAGGTTAGGAGAAGAAATTTGTTTACCAAATCAATTTGTTCAGAGATCGATCGAACCCAACACGAGCGAGGTGTGGGTGGAGCTTAGCTAGAGATGGGCCGGGCATAGCTAAAACCGGAAAGGTCCATCCTTCAATGACCAGTTTTATAGAAAGGAACGCGACTCTTGTTTACCTAACATATTTAACGTGCGGAAGTTATCTCCCATAAGAAAATGTAAACGCTGCAGCAAAGAGGTGACTAAGTCGCACCCCATGACGAATATGTCAACCAATTAATGTTCTTGGGATCAGAACGACGATGTGAAACACGTTCCACCTGATGCTGTAAACTAATAGTTGTTCTGTCTGTTTATCAGGTTTGGTCGCAAGAAGCCATGCATGCTTCTTCACGGCATTTGTGGCATAGTGTTGTTAGTCGCTGCTGGGTTGCAATATGTCGAAGGTGCGTTTAATAATAATAGTTGTGGTGACGATGGTGGTGGTGGTGGTGGCGATGATGATGATGATGATGATGAATAATATCTAATGGCTGTTTGGATTAGAGAGGGTTACTATCATTCATTCATTTGTTCGTTTCTTGATTCGTTCAATCGTTGGCTCGGTTGTTCATTTGTTCGATCGTTCGTTCGCTGGTTCGTTCGTTCATCAGTTCGTTCGTTAGCTCGTTCGCGTGCGTGCTCCCTTCGTTCGTTTGTTCGTTTACCCGTCTGTTCGTCCATTTGTCCGTCCACCCGTGCGTCCGCCCGTCTATCGATCCATCAATCTGCCCATCCGTCCGCCACCCCCCCCCCCCCCTCCGTCTATCCATCCACTCATCCATCCATCCATCCGCCCGTCCATCCACACATCCATCTATCCATACATTCATTCATTCAGGCGACAAGTTATTCATTTCAGGTGACGCTATGAAGACGATAATCCTATCACTTACAGTCCTAGGCAAGTATTTCATTGGAACCACATTTGCTCTGGTCTACGTTTACACACCGGAGATGTTTCCTACTAATCTTCGGTAAGCATAAATTCACAAAACTACCTCGGATAGAGTAACCAACCCACAAGATGGCGTCGCCTTAGGACGGTGGGCATAGGGAACGATTATCGTTTAGTCTCGTATTAGTGATCACCTGCCTTTAGTGAGCACTTGTCGATAGTTCATGCAGTGGCCGGTATAAACAGGAGTTGCTGTTTGATGACTTGTGTAATGTGACGTGAGGGGCAGTCAACGACCCAAACATTTTATTAGTTTCAAACATACATGTAGTAATAGATATACTATTAGCGCCCTGTAAGTAATAGTAGCTAAGTTACATCAATATTTTCCATATATTACTTGGACGCAAGTAACATCATGCTGACTATCTTATGACTAATCTGACCGGAAGGTGTTGGTGACTAACTTAGCAACAGGTTCCGTTTAAATAATTTTTAGAATATTCAGCACTGTATCCGCACACTTACTTTGAAATTGAGATATAAGGCTTGAGAGGGCGTATTATTAAGAATTCACCTTTCCAGAGTATCCATCCATCGTCTAACCTCGTATGCCGTCATAATCAGCTCAGCGCGTGTATGATGACGTCACAATCATTACGTCACAAAGGGTTCCATATAGACCGTCATAAAATCTCAAACAGTCCGACACGTATGAATTGTGTGTCTTTGTAATTCTTTGCTATTTAATAAACATGCTGTTGAATATTTTGAAACTAATTTGGCTGGGCGCTGTTGCTGCCTTAGGCAGCAACAGCACCCAGTCAAATTAGTTTCAAAATATTCAACAGCTTACCCTGTGTAGTTTTTTGGAAATTGATAGTCTTGGTGGTCAGAGATCGATCGATCCCAACACGAGCGAGGTGTGGGTGGAGCTTAGCTAGAGATGGGCGGGGCATAGCTAAAACCGGAAAGGTCCATTGATCTAGGTAGTAGGTTACAATGTATCGGCGGTGTGTTATTCTCTCCACAGTTCTGCAGGTCTTGGTGTAGCATCCGCCACATCGAGAGTAGGTGCTATGATCGCACCATTTGCACGCTTTGTGGTAAGTCGAGTCCACCAAGATAGCACAATTTGCACGCTTAGCCGTAAGTGTTGAGGTTAGAAGGATGATCCATCTGTTGGCTTTGTGCTAAGTGCTGAGACTAGAAGGATACCACATCTATGCTATTTGCCACATAGGCTGGCTTTGTGGTAAGTGGTAAGTCTAACATGTTAGAGCCAAGCAACATTGTGGTTTGTGATGAGGTTAGAAAGATTTCTCATGTGTTTGCTATGTGGTAATTGAGAAGGCTAGGAGGACAGCCTATCTTGTCTTTGCGCCCATGGGTGGCCCATATGTTCGCTTTGTCGTACATGCTGAAGTTAGACGAACGGGCCATCTATAGGCTTAGTGGTACGCGATGAAGCTAAAAGGATTGGCCATCTATTCGCCGTGTGCTAAGTGGTGATGCTAGAAGGATGGTCTATCTATAGTCCAGGAGCTAAAGCTAGGTCAGAATCGTGACGTAGCACACCCAGTATTCGGAAGGTCTGACACTTGCTGTGGCTTGGGGGACATGTCCCACACATTTTAATCCCTGTTGTACAAACAAATTGTGGTAGCACTAATTAGTTATCCTGATTTCTTTGCATAGGGTGTCTAGGCTTTGGCTGTATCCACAGTGCACAACGATATAAGCATGATCGTGTCATAACTCAAAGTAATATCGTATTAGATTCATCATATATGATATTTAGACGGATATCGACCTAACATATATCCAACATACATTTTTCATGCATATACCAAAGGCGAGGTTCTGGAAGCGCTGCTGCGATTACAATGGCAGTCTTTTTCCAAATGGGTTCAACAAAATGGACAACATGAAGACCACATTACTCCAACAGATTTGGAGAGTCTGGATGAGAAAATTAAGATGTGCCGAAGCAGCATTGGCGACTTAGACGCACTGCAAGAAAATTTCAAAGAGGTGTGTATGTACGTGAATAAATTGCAACAGCTGTTCAAATCCTTTGAAGTTGAGTCAAGCTCGAAATCACACCTGTTCGCATTTTGGAACTCATATATTCATATGGTAGAGCTGCTGCTTGGATTCATAAGAGCTGAGAGAACTGGAGATTGGCAGGCACACCTATCTGCTACTGCTGCTATGGCGCCATATTTCTACAGCATGGACAGAACCAATTATGCAAGATGGCTGCCAATCAAGTGTGGACAGATATGGCCTTAGAGTAATCGATTAATTTGGATTCCAAAAAGCGAGGTGGTATTATTGGAATAACACAAAAGCCAGGAGCTCTGGAGAGGTGGTTTTTAACTAGCCACGAGAGGGCAGCCATAACAACGGTCACAAAGCAAATGTGTGGGTTACAAGATAGTCACATGTTTGGAGTACATAAGCAAATGGGGAATAATCGAATGAACAGGGATGAAACCGATGTGCAGAAGATACTTTCGATGTTCTCATCAGATATAATGACCAATCCCTTTAATATTGCGGAAAACGACGACAGCGAGTGTCTTCCGCTTGTAAACATTGCAACTGGCGTGGTATTGCCTAGTGAAATCGCCAAGAGACTTGTTTCCGCCTGTGACATTGGTAAGGAGATTATGGACAATTTTGTTCAGGAGCGGCTGGACACTAACACGAGAAGCTTTTGGGACACGTTGCCACACTTAAAACTTAAAACATTTGCCAGCCTAGCACAGAAGAAAAAACTCAAAACAAATGTTGAAAAAATTCACAATGTGAGATCTGACCGCGAACTATTTGGTCGATTAATTATTGCCGCAAGGTCCAGAGATGTTGATTTAAAACTAGTGATGACGTATGAACTGTCTGCTGTTCCACTATCATTGTCACATACGGATGGGACTCTAAGAAAGAATGTGAGAAGTGTTTTGTTAAGTGAATTAGAAAAGGAAGTAAATGTTGATGGACGGCTTCCACCTGTTGACAAGACAGGCGCAACAGCTTATGTAGTAGATGGCATGGCAATTGTGCAAATGGTTAAAACTGGAGGTACGTCTACATTTGGAGAATTGGCTGATAAATACTGGCACATCTTTACAGTTCCACTGAATCAAGAAGACTGCAACAGAGTAGATATAGTTTTTGACAGATATGATAGACTGGAATCTCTCAAAGCGGAAGAGCGGCTAATACGTGGGTCATCAACAGCATTGGAAGTAAAGATTGCTGGAGAAAATACTCCCGTTCCAAAGCAATGGGCCAAGTACATCGGCAATCCAAGCAACACAAGTAACCTGGTTGCATTTCTCAGCAAGCGGTAGCGTGATACTGGTCCAAATATGCTATCTGCCGACAATTGCGTCATTCTTGCTGGTGGCTTTAACGATGGAATGGATGTTGTTGTCATTTCAGCGAACAATTCGTCGTATTTGGAAGAACTTCGATCAGATCACGAGGAAGCAGATACGCGTATGATGTTGCACGCGCTGCACGCTTCAAAAGACCACATGCGTGTTGTTATACAGTCTCCTGATACAGACGTGGCAGTACTTAGTATATATACGTATCGTTCGCTTCACTGTTCTGAACTATGGTTCCGTACGGGCACAAAGGACAAATTGCGATACATACCAATACATACAGTTGCTCAAGTACTGGGCCCAGCTATCTGTCTGTCTTTGCCTGAGTTTCATTCTCTTACAGGTTGTGATAGCACTAGTGCATTATTTGGAGTCGCTAAGAGAAAATCATTCAATCTCTTAAAGTCATCTGAATGTCATCAGCTTAGCTTAGCCCAACTCGGCGAACATGTTGACTTATCACCGAATACTGCAATTCTATGTGAGAAATTTGTCTGTGAGTTGTATACCACCAGGGATGTGGGAAAGACAGCTGATGAAACCCGTTATTGGCTCTTTTGTCAAAAGAGACAAAGAAATGAAAATCTTCCACCTACATCGAATAGTCTAAAGCATCACACCGAAAGGGCCAATTTTCAAGCTCTTGTTTGGAGACGTTCATTGCAAGCTGTTCAGAATCTTCCATCTCCAAATGGACATGGCTGGAGTATAGTGGATGGTCTACTCAAGCCTGTTCTAATGTCAAAGGATCCTGCTCCATTTGGATTAATTGAACTCACATCATGTAGATGTCAAACGTCTGCCTGCAAAAGAACAGATCTCTGTCAATGCAAGGCTAACAATCTACTCTGCACTGAAGCATGCCTTTGTATGGGAGGTGAAATGTGTGACAATGTTCAGCATACAATTGTCGAAGATGACTCTGACATGGATGAGTAACATTCTCTCATTTGCTCACGTGATAAATATGTCCTGCCAGCTTGTGTAGACATGCACTGCATGTCAGTTAAAAGTTTAATTATGAAAAATGTAGAAAACATGGGCATTGTTGTAGCTAAGGTATTGCTAGTCACAAGAAGACCTAAGTGCCCCAATATGTACAAAGCAACAAACGGGTGTCTTAAACGAGGTTGATTATGTATAAATCTGCGATATACGATCACTCCTTTCCATTTTGGTTAAGATTGTATTGATATAACATGCACTTAAGTTTGTGAAAAATTTACCATTGTGAAAATTGTCTGAAAACTACATTCAACACCTATTGTAAATGGGCTTCTCACGGGTTAGTGATACCACAATTTTCTTGTACAACACGGCTCAGAATATACCCAAGACATCGGTCTAGCATAATATAGAGACAAACCTTCTGGATACTGGGTGTGCTACGGAACAATTCTTCTAGACCCCTTCTGAAAATTGGCTCCCGGACTACTAATAGCTACGTGGTAAGTGGCGAGGCTAGAAGGGTGGTCTGTCTATTAGTTAAGTGGTAAGCGACGACGCTAGAAGGATGGTCCATCTATTAGCTAAGTGGTAAGCGACGAGGCTAAAGGACGGCCCATCTATTAGCTAAGTGGTAAGCGACGAGACTAGAAGGATGGTCCATCTATTAGCTTAGTGGTAAGCAACGAGGCTAGCAGGATGGTTTATCTATTAGCTAAGTGGTAAGCGACGAGGCTAGAAGCATGGGCTATCTATTAGCTAAGTGGTAAGCGACGGGACTAGAAGGATGGTCCATCTATTAGCTTAGTGTTAAGTGGCGAGGCTAGAAGGATGGTCCATCTATTAGCTTAGTGGTAAGTGGCGAGGCTAGAAGGATGGTCTATCTATTAGCTAAGTGGTAAGAGACGAGGCTAGAAAGATGGTCCATCTATTAGCTTAGTGGTAAGCGACGAGGCTAGAAGGATGGGCTATCTATTAGCTAAGTGGTAAGAGACCAGACTAGAAAGATGGTCCATCTATTAGCTTAGTGGTAAGCGACGAGGCTAGAAGGCTGGGCTATCTATTAGCTAAGTGGTAAGAGACGAGGCTAGAAAGATGGTCCATCTATTAGCTTAGTGTTAAGTGGCGAGGCTAGAAGGATGGTCCATCTATTAGCTTAGTGGTAAGTGGCGAGGCTAGAAGGATGGTCTATCTATTAGCTAAGTGGTAAGAGACGAGGCTAGAAAGATGGTCCATCTATTAGCTTAGTGGTAAGCGACGGGGCTAGAAGGATGGTCCATCTATTAACTTAGTGGTAAGTGGCGAGGCTAGACGGATGGGCTATCTATTAGCTAAGTGGTAAGCGACGAAGCTAGAAGGATGGTCCATCTATTAGCTTAGTGGTAAGTGGCGAGGCTAGAATGATTGGCCATCTGTTCGCTGTGTTCTAAGTGTTGATGGTAGAATGGTGGTCGATCTAGTGGCTGTGTGGTAAGTGGTGAGGCTAGACGGATTGGCCATCTATTCGCTGTGTGCTAAGTGGTGAGGCGAGAATGATGGTTTGTCTATTAGCTAAGTGGTAAGTGACGAGGCTAGACGGATGGGCTATCTATTAGCTTAGTGGTAAGTGGCGAGTCTAGAAGGATAGTCCGTCCACTGGCTTAGTGGTAAGTGGTGAGGCCATAATGTTGTCCATTTATTGGTTGGTGTGGCAAATGTTGATGCCAGAAGGCTCGAATGGTTGTCCGTCTATTGGCTTAGTGCTAAGTGGTGAGGCTAGAAGGGTGGTCGATACATTTGCTTACTGGCAGGCGATAGGGGCAGATGGGTGTTCCATCTACTGTCCGCATAATATGTGGTGAGGTAAGAAGAATTGCCCATCTACTGATTTGTGCTAAGTCGTGACACTAGAAGAAGGTTCCATCTGTTGGCTGTGCGGTAATCATATAAGGATGTTCTATCTCTTAGCTGTGCGGTGAGTGGTGAGGTTAGAATGGTGGCATATCCATAGGTAAAATATGAAGTTTGGAGATTGCAACACTTGCATTCTGGGAAGGCATAGATTCCAGGATGGTGGTTACGCGCACTGGATTTGCGGTACATGATAGTACTAGAATGGAGTAGGTAAGTGACAAGGCCGTGAGGATGATCATATTTGCTTGTATTGTTGTAAGTGATGGTGCTAGTGGACACAGCATTTGTAAGTTTTGTGGTAAGTAATAGAATAAAGGGAATGACAATATTCGCTCGCTTAATGGTAACTGACAATGTGTTGTGGTCAAACCGTTACAGAATATTGCTAAACTGGCCTGAATGAATTATGCACGATACTATGTCAATCTTATTTTGACAGGAAATATAATCATGCAGTAAATTATATAGTACATTTATTCTGTTTAATAAATATCGGATATTAATTTAGTCCACGATTGTTTTAACACTTCGTTCTGTAGTTAGAGAAAATGTACACGGAACACCGTTGTAATGATCTCTCTCTCTCTCTCTCTCTCTCTCTCTCTCTCTCTCTCTCTCTCTCTCTCTCTCTCTCTCTCTCTCTCTCTCTGTCGCGTCGCTCTCTCTATCTCGTTGATACAAGTTTAGTGAAATCATCGGGTGTATTTTTTACAGGCGGAGAGTCATCCCTGGCTCCCTGGTACGGTATTTGGTGGATGTTGTCTTCTCGTGGTTCTACTCACAATATGGCTACCAGAGACATCTAAAGAGGAACTACCTCAAACGATAGACGACGTGGAAGCATGGGGAAGAAGACGCACCGAGAAACAACAGCTGAGGCGAGAGAAAAGCAGAGAGAGACACTAAAATAGTGACAATGGACCTCTCCATTTTTAGCTAGGCCCCGTCCATCTCTAGCTAAGCTCCACCCAACCTCGCTCGTGTTGGGATCGATCGATCTCTGAACTGCCTTACATCAATTTCCAGAAAACTATACAGGTAAGCTGTTGAATATTTTGAAACTAATTTGACTGGGCGCTGCTGCTGCCTATGGCAGCAACATCGCCGAGTCAAATTAGTTTCAAACTATTCAGCAGCATGTTTATTAAATAGTAGAGACATACAATTCGTACAACGTATCAGACTATTAAGAGTTAAAGACGGGCCAAATATCATCATTTATGATGTTATGATTATGACGTCATCCTACACGCCGCTTAGCTGATTGCGACGTCATATGATGTCAGATGATCGACGGATACTCTGGAAATGTGAATTAGGAAATCTATGCTACTTACTCAAGAACTAACTGACTAAATCATCAATGATCACTCCTATGCATTTATTTACAACAGTCGACGCTTTGGATCAAAGACTAAGAAAAGATTCCATGTTGAAATATATTATTGTTTAATAGTTAATGTCTTTCAAAGTCGAGATTTCCAGAATGAACACCATGTAGCATGGCATGGAGTTGAATGGGTGAATCTCCGAATCCGGTAGCACGTGCATTAGAAGGACTTTATAATATAATCAATATTATCAAATATAGGAGTCAACTTTATTTATAGCTGCTGGGCATTGGTGTGTAATAAATGTGTTAAAGTCTCTATATTGGATACTAGATTGCTTGGTCGATGACGCATCATCGCAAATCCCCACGTTTACCGCTTTGACATTTTGACCCCTCATACACACGCATGCACGAACGCATGCACGCAAGCACGCACGCACGCACGCACACATGGGCCTGAGGAAGCTAAGCATTTCAGCTGAGGACAAGACACAGTGGACAAAAGCCAAGAAGGACTGATTGCAGCTGTATGATGTTTCTACTACTACAGCCGCAGAATACCGCACGCACGCACACACGCGCGCAAACGCGCGCACACACACACACACACACACACACACACACACACACACACACACACACATGGGAACGCGCGCGCGCGCCCACACACGCACACACACACACACACGCGCACGCACGCACGCACACACACACGCGCACACCGTTCTCTGGGAGCGGAGCCGCCAAATGTAAATGTCACCCTCCACTCAGCAATCACCTGGGTAAGTCGCATACCAAATTTGTTCGAATTCGGTCCAATGGTTTCGTAGGAGTTGAGTTACAATCAATTTCTTGACCCATTTGACACCCACCGTACCCCGACACCATCCCTCTACCCCTGTGGGTGAAGCCAAATGTAAATGTCCCGTCGCCACTCACCAAATTTAGTTGAAATTCGTCCAACGGGTACGGAGGAGTTGCGTTACACTCAAATGCTTGGCCGTTTAACAACCGCCCACCCACCACCTCGTGCGCGGGACTGCATGCTCCTTAATTTTCTTCCAAAAACGTGGGGATAATGATATGCATGTTACATTAGCCTTTCATTAGGGAACATTCTACGAATATTGGCTAGACAGATGTCCCGTTCACCACCACTATCTCATATACATAGTCTGTTCTGTCAATCATTCAGATGTAATACTTAACCCTTTGCACCCTGAATTCACAGACTCTGACTTTCACGATAACTATACAGGAAAGGTGTTGAATATTTTTTTTATTTGTAAGCAGCAACAGCTTCCAGTCAAATTAATTTCAAAATATTTAACATAATTTCTATAAAGTTGTAAATGAGTTCACGGATTCGGGTTTTTATCTTCAAACGGTTAAGCAGTGCAATCAAGAGATTTCGGAATCAGAATTTCAAGACAATCATACAGGTTAGCTAAAGGCAATGAGTATTCTGGGACGAATTTATTCTACATGCGCAGTAATCAATGCATAGCCACCCTTCCCAGTACCTTATTGCTTGCTGGTAGAGATGGATACTCTGAGGGCAGCCGCTCCAAGCTAATTATTTATTAAATTATAAAACGGTTAATCATATTAATTTTTGCTCATTCGGTTGCGATGCCTCTGCTACCTACATAGTTACAGACATTGTATGGATGCGCCGAGGCGTGGATTTCATTCAACTGGCCAGAGTTGAATCTGCTGATTTGGTTCGTACCGTTTACAAGTCTTATAACCAATATGACTATATTACAAAGCAGTTAGATCATGGTATGACACGAAATTAATATATTAATTTACTATATCGTTTAATTATTACTGGCATAGTTTATATTAAAATATGAAGTATTAAAAAAAATATTCCCTATTACATAGTGAAGCTGTTAGACCTTATATGTAGAGATGAAAGAGTTAACTTGTCACAGTTCAATCACCATGACTAGTATAAGAAGATAAGTCCTCGTATTGATCCATAACTCCGGTAATTTAAATATCACACGGTACAATGGCCACCCCAGGGAGCGTTTACGTTGTCTGTTGCAAAAATATGATTGCTGTTGACAAATAAATTTTTTAATTATATGGTCAGATTTGGCCATGGAAATCTCAGTCCTCTCACCGATAAGGTCCACTGGCAGACCAGGAGAAGACAATTTGTAAAAATGTTTACCACTGACTCGGTTAGCAAGCCAGTCAAAGAATAACCTCCTTACCACGCCACCCATTCCCAGTCTGCAAATGGATACCTCCCAAAACCACTACAGAAGGCGCTTAGTCGCCACTTAACCTTTTAACACTCAAGCCGACCAATGTACCAAAGAGAAACAGATGGATAGGATAATGCATGGATGAGATGGAAAAGTAGTCCAGGTGGTATCAACGTACCGATGGTGCTTGTAAATCAGACTACCTCAGATGTATTGGCAGAGGAGTTCTGATACCGTAATAATAGTTTCTTCGCTTGCATTTGTGTCACCAAGCGAGAAATGTTGGACGGTTAGTAGCCTGCCGGAAGAAGGTTCGACCTGTGGCTCCGTATCTAATTGTTTTATGATTTTTCTGAAAGATGTATGTTTGTAGTATTCCAGAAAAAAGTCACAAAAAATGGATTTGCGGAAAAGTTTTTTACTTTCGGTATCCGATATGCATCATCTAATAAGGTCTACTGGTAGGAAACTGAAGAAAATAGACATTTATCTCGCACTAGGATAAATAAAGCTTGGCGCAAGCATGTGTTAGACATTGGGATGATATCCTATATGGCATTTCATGGATGTGAAAAAATATTATTATGACCAAATCAAAGATGGCGGACAAAATGGCAGGGCAATTAAAAAAATCCATGATTTTGACAATGCGCTTAATTCCAAACGAATCAAATTCGTGACAAAAACATGACAAATAATATAAAATAGCATAATGATGTAGCCTACATATTAATGGGCATATATTGTGAGAGGTGATACATCAACCCAAGCATACCTCAATTAATGGGCATATATTGTGAGAGGTGATACATCAACCCAAGCATACCTCAATTAATGGGCATATATTGTGAGAGGTGATACATCAACCCAAGCATACCTCAATTTCTATGTGATGTCAAACTCAGCGTCATGTTCCATTTATCTGCCTTATTGTTCTCCTCCAGTAATGGTTCTCGATTATTACAGGTCTGACCCTAACATCCTCCACATCCTCTTTCATCATTTCTGCACCTTGCAATGTTCAAGAGATGTTTATTGCTGCAGAACCGACGTCTTCGTTTGAAGTCATTTGCCTCAACCGTGTTGGCATGTGTCTGAATTTGTTCGGATTTTGTGATGGCTTTAATGAGGAATGTATTCCCCTGTCCGTATGAAGCAGATTTGGTCTCACTTCCACTCCAAACATGGATGAATATGATGTATTTCATAACTAACAAGTCAATAGTTTCATTTGTATTGAACATCTTGTACAATTCGCCTTCGTTCTGGAAGCACGGTTTTCATTTTGGATAAAGATTTCGGCCATCTCCATCTTTTAATGATGCACGAGAAGCACAAAAATGTCAGTATCCTCTGATATGACACGAACAGAGTGTTGTTTCCTCGCATATTTCAATGCAATGTCCGCACTTACGACATCAGCGTTGCCGTGACTATCTATGACTGTAGACATAGAAGATCTGCAGGATTTAGAGAGAAATTCTACGAAATAAGCTTTATTGTTAGCGTTAGCGAGAAAAATACTACGGTCAGAGTTCACGGTCTCTTTCTCATTGATTTTCACGTTTGCCGATTTCTTTCCGATTCTGCGTAATTATTCATATTCTTTGTTTGAACGGCCATCATAGCTATAAAAAACGACACACGTTACTCCATATTTCTCCATTACAAATATATTGTAGTCATCTATTAACTGCTTGTAGCTAATCATTTTCTAGATTTTTACCTGATATAAAAGCCATCTGCCGTCAAAGGCTTTTACGCAGTCATTTGTACAGTTTTGAAGGTCATTGTAGTAACTTTGTAGGTTTTTTGCGTGAAAGCTGCTAGATGGGACTTCAGGTTTTCTCATAAAATTGACTTTGAAATGGGCTGTCGGTACAGCAGTGAAGTCGTAGGCGAAGTATGGGACGATATTTGTACCTAGGCATTCAGCTAATGCAGTATAACGTATGAACAGAATTACAGGCTCAATGTGAACTGTTAGCTTTTCCACGTGATTTGACGTCACTTCAAAGAAGATCAAGAAATGTTCTGACATACACCCCTACCTGCGACAACCACCAATTATCAGATGGCAGAACTGCTCGCCAGGAAAATGCTATACAGGCTTTTAAATATGTTATGCAACTGTGCAGTTTTGTTTGTGAGCGGGAAAGACAGCTCTACAATACCATGGCCAGGCAAGTGATGTTGGAAGGGGCTCGTTTAGGTATTACTCGCCTAGAGACATACGGTGAGGCTGCAAAGTCGTTCTTCAAGGAGCAGAGAGTTTGTGGTGAGGTCAACCTATCGGACAACATGGCAAATCTGACGTTCTTAAACTGGAATGACCTATGCAAAAAAGCCCAACCGAAGAGCCGCACAGCAAAGAGGCTTTGGCATAGTGCATTGATGCTGAATTGAATTGGACAAGTAGAATGGTACCAGGATAATTTTTGACAACAACGACAAGTAGATATTGATCAATGATGAGTGAAGATAATGATATGCCTCTACTGAATGCGATTACCTAGATGCAGCACTAATAATAGAAAAGAATTCCAGGGCCAGCAAGAAAACGAAAGTTGGTCCCACAATTTTTAGCTGTCAGGCGTATAGCGCCCTAAATGGAGCCGCTTATGACCCTCATGCGTAAGGACATTCTGACAAACTCCAGTAACCCAGGGCATTGACTGTTGCTTTATCATTCTTTGTCGACAGCCTTGGCTTGATACCATTACAGGAATAGTAACTGGCACAAGTGCCAATCACAGAAGTCTACCTCTACATACTATGAATGCCAGACTTGGCTCAGAGATAGGCTTACCATGATTCCAGGCGATAATTGGTTCAGATACACACGCAAACTGCATGGCTTTGGAGTGCCTTCAAAGTTCTCTTGAAGTCACCGCCCCACACCCCCTACCCCCGCCCCATACGCCCCCACACCCACACCCACCACCCTCCTGACAACTCCATTCAGCTAGACAAAGATGAGTCACCATCACGAAATTTGATAGCATTGTGGAAGAATCTCTATGTGTGTTTGTCAGTACAAAGACAGTCTCAAGTCAATAGGCTCAGCTCAGGGTCCTAATACATGTAGGTGAAACAATTCTGGATCTTTTCTCTGAATCATCCTTCCTCCAACAGTGGGTGCTTGGTTCAATTCGGTTGCAAGCCATTCTGTACACTCAGGATAATGCCTGACCCTTGCATCTAGATTAGACCAAGTAGGTTGGCAAACTACCATATTCTGTTGGCAGTACAGGCGACAGCCGAGACAGTTGTACTGATGCAGACTACTTCAAATGCGCCGGCGAATTAATCTATTGTTCGGGAAGGTTTACCTACAGGCAGAACAATCTGCAGACTCTGTAGATACGAGGAAGATGAGAACTGCTGCAACTCTTATAACGTGGAAGCAGTGGAAGATACGGTAGCCATTAAAGTCTGAACCGCAGTACAGTCCTGTATGTTTTCTGCTGTGCTAAATATAATATTTTGATTGAAATGTCGACAATATTGACAAACACAACTTTTGAATGACGGCCATCTTGGAATATAAGATAGCCGCCTAAAATGTTCAGCTCGCAATGGCACCATCTGACTGCCTGACCACACGCATGTGGATATAGCCACTTCAATTAGGTTCATAGCATTTTTAGTTTTAGAGATATTGACTAAAATAGCCTCCCAATGGCGGCCGTACTGAGAATCCAAGATGCCCACCGAAAATATAAAGCTCATAATAGCGCCATTAAGTTTAACAACTCTATAAATGTACGTATAGCCATTTGAATGAGCTTCAAAATTCAGCGTTATAGATATTGACCAAACTAACGGCCAAATAACAGCTATTTGAGATCCAATATGACTGCCAAGTGAGTTAGATGAAAAACTATACCAATTAAATTTGAACACCTGGGTGTATATGCTAATATAATATGCTCAATATTTCAACGGGATAAAGAAATGCAAGGATATTAGAATCAATATATGTTAGATCGCTAAAATACGCCTAAAATGCTCTGAAAGTGTGGATGATAACATAACTGGAAATGTGTAATTGATATCCGGTAATCATAGAACACTTTACTAGTAACCTACATACACATTTCATCACTCTGCTAGGATTGAATGTGTAATCTCTTATCATTTTCCTAGGCTTAGCTGTTATTATAAAAACTAAAAGTCTATTACATCCGAATTTCTTCCACAGCCCATCCACATTTTGAGTTATTCCAGCAGACCATAGAGGCATGGGAGAGATATGATTTCAGATCAGATTATTTTTAAAAAGCGACTCCTGGGTCTGTGTCGAACCGGCAGTTAAACCAGTAATTTTGAATGGATTCGTCAACGTGCCTACTGTTACACTGGCTAAAATCTGATCGAAAGTTGTCGACTAAGTGACTGTTTAGTTTGAAACACGCGTTGCTGTGTCGGGCTAACGGAATATGTGCCGCCTGTGGTCCTGTTTAGTACCACAGTGGAGGAAGATTGTATGTAGTTCATGGCTTTCAGCTTGCTCTTAAATTCCGATTATGTGGTAGCCATTCTAACGAGTTGTGATAGAGTATTCCGTATTCCGAAAAGGAATTGTTTCTGGAAATAATGACCTATTATGAATCTCAATTCGGCATCTGTATGGGATAATGAGGTTTGAATGCTCGTTCCTATGGAGACACAGACCTGAATTCTTACTACATGACGGTCATTACACGCCTTCAGGTGAACGATCTCTACCTAATGTATAAACGCCATACCAGGCGAGAGGTAGAGTCACCTACAACCTACCCAAGCTCATCAGTGACATTGACACTCAAATGTCATACAAAAAGTCCCTCGGTGAGCAGATAACTAACATCGACGTCAGCTCCGATCCAAACGAAGCCATAACCAAAATACCGGAATCTATGGAATCATCAGCTACCAGCACCGTAGGTGTTCTTAAAAACAACCGAACTAGGCATACTGACGACCCTCTAGTAGTAAACTGTCAGCAAAGCAAAAAGCATTATGGCTGCGCATCTATCAAAGTGGCCAAAGTGAAGACCGCACCAAACTACTCCGGGAGCGCAATAACATTCTGCATCACATTAGTGAACGCTTAAACGATCTTGCTATTCATCAAGCAGACACCCTAGCAGATGAAATGACTGCCACGCATGACTGTCACAAAATGTTTCGGGCAGTCCGAGCCCTGAGACTTACTGACTACACAGCACCACTCGCTGTACACAACTCTGACAGACACGTTATCGGGACTGACCAGGGCAAAGCCGAGGCGATTTGAGAATGGTTCAAGGAACATTTCACTGACCAAGATAATGAACCCTTGCACACATTCTCAGGAGATTTCAGGCCATTACTAACACCAATTAAAACAGCAGAAGTTGAGAAGGCACTTAAAGAAAAAAGCCCTGAAAAATGGACGTGCATCTGGACCTGACGGCATGGTCAATGAACTATTCTAGTATGCAACTGGCATTATCTCGATACCGATCACGCACCTAATCAATTCAGATCTTATGCACCACCTTTCCATCAACGCTGCATGCCAAGACACCCTTATCGCACTGCACTACCCATGCCCAAGAAGCCACCTGGCTCCTCAACCAATCTGCAGTCCATTGTGCTCCTCAACAGCATACGGAAAATCCTATCCAATTGTACTCTATGCCACATCCCAGACAAAACCGATGACTTTGCCAGATCATGTCAAAGTGGCTTCAAACGTGGACACAGCTGCGCAAACATTGCATGGGCTCAACGTATGCTTATGTCGGTAGTCATGTCCAAACACTGGGATTTCCACAAAATGGGCATTAACATATCACGAACCTTCGACACAATTAAATGCTCAAAGATCGTAGATGTACTACGCCCGGCCAGTTGCAATGAAGATGATATACGACTAGTGAGACTACTGCTTGCAGACACCAAGCTGCGAGTACGAGTCAGGTCAGTGAAGTCTGTAGAGTTTGAGACATCAATCGGCTTCCCACAGGGAGGTAGTCTTTCTCCAGTGCCTTTCACCTGCTACCTTGCTGCTGCATTGAAATCCGTGCGGAAAGGTTCCAGAAGACCACCGCAAACCCCCCATGTCAATACTGGGTATGATGCTAGATATTGAATATGACGACGATGTGGACATTGACGAGGAAAAGAAACCCCTCGGCGAACTTCTCCAAATAGCTGCAAGAAAACTCAAACTTGAGAATCTCTATGAATGAATCCAAAATAGAGTTCACCCACATATACCTAGCTACAAAGCATGAAACTAAAGAAAATGACGACCCATTTCGTGGCGGCGAACAATGGAGCAAAAGTACAATCCTGGTCTCACTGCTTTGCAGTACAGCGGACATTGCTGCACGCTGCGTCATGAGGAACATAGCTTTCCAGTCCTTATGGAAGTTATGGATTCGTAGATCCAAAATGATCTTGATAAAAAGGCTACGTTTATACAATGCAACCTGCATATCCTTGATGCTATATAACTGTAACAGCTGGGCAGCTCCAAAGGCAGCTCTAGAAAACTCGATGCCTGCCACAGCAAACACCTACGCACCATCACTGGACACCAACGATGCACTACACAAAATGTGCAATACGTTGCCGCTGTCTCTAAAAATCGCCCGGCAAAGATCGTCCATATTTGGCCATGTGCTAAGGATGCCAGAAGCGACAACAGCACAGAGAGCCTTGGAATTCGCCCTATTTGGAGCCAGCAAATATAAAGGCAGGAGAGGATGTTATTGCATAAATCTGCTAAGCGTGCTACGAGGTGACCTCAAGAAAGCAAGACTCTGTACGCTCAAATCAAGAATGGACCTGAGGAAGCTAAGGATTTCGGCTTAGGACAAGACACCGTGGGCAAAAGCGAAGAAAGGCTGATTGCAGCTGTAGGATGTTTCTACTACTATAGCCGCAGAATACAGTAATCATACAGTAATTATACATAGTCATCGATGCACGTTTTTCTGAAAACATTGCAGGAATCTATTTCTAGCTATGCATCGCCTATTTCTAGCTAAGCTCCTCCCATTTATTAGAATCGATTAAAAACTTTGAAACATGATTTCCCATAGTATAAATTTCAATGTAAATATTCTGATAAGATCAGTGCAGACTCCGCCAAAAATTAATGGTGGTACAGCAGACACCCTACTGGGAGACAGTAAATATAACGCCAGGAGACAACGCCATTGCATAAATCTGTTAAGCATGCTGCAATGTGACCTCAAGAAAATAGGACTCGGTACGTGCAGATCAAGACTGGACGTGGGGGAGCTAAAGATTTTAGCTTAGGACAAGGCACAGTGGTCAAACGCGATGAAGGACAATGAAGGATGGATTGCAGCTGGAGGACATTTCTAATACTACAATATCGTACATTATCATACAGATAAGCTGTTGAATATTTTAAAACTAATTTGAAAGTGGGCTGTTGCTCCCTTTATGTTGTCAGTCCAAGCCTTGGTGATCTGCTTCTGCGTCACCTGCCATTGAATGCGCCCTGGAGAATAATCTTGGACAGGGAGCCATGACGTGTTACATAAACATACCAGCTGAGCTTGCAACATTTCACAAGTAAGGAAAGATACTTGCATATGTCGTGACTCGCTGTCGAACGTAAGCATGGAGTTTTCTGTAATACCTGTGTTCGAAGGCCTGATGTGAGTGTCCAGCAGTCGAACAGACGCACACGGCCAGTGACTTGTAAAGTGTTATCGAGGAAACTAACGAAACTGTTTTCCCAAATGATGCTTTCGCTTGTCATGTCTGAAGATGCTAACCAAGCCTTGATTTAATTTCACTTGCTTGGTGATTGGTGCATACCATAGAGTAAAGTGATTTAAGAGATTTGATTATTTTGATGATAGATGTGAACATTCCAGATACCCACCTATCACATATGGAATAGAGGAGGTCAACTGCATTTAATGAAGAGTATTTTAGGTGATGGTACCCATACCGGAAGGGTTTGTGGTGATCTGTACCTCTGGACACAAAATATGTCAGCATGTCTTTAGTCAAGATGAGTTTGATATTACTGTAGCTGAAATACCAATAAAATTGTGCTGCGGGTGTATGAGAACATCCTTGTCTTCCAACCCATAGACTGTTTGTCATAATGAGTAGGAAGTACACAACTATCGAAAACCGCAGAGATAATCAACCTCCTGAGATATCAAAATAAATCGTTTTCTAGCCAGTGGTTCCCATTTTGCATGCAATACATCCTAAATAACACACTGTCTAGCATGACACAGACCAGGGCACAGATGGGGCATTAGTGTTGTGTCAGCTATCACTCTCTTCTTCCGCATTGGTCTCGCTTTGCTGTATTCACAGTAGTGATATATATGTGAGAAATTATGTTAGGTCAATAAGTTCATGCAATTGATATAGAAAATGTTTCCCATTTATTTATTTACTAACGGATCGAGAATGGGTCATGCAAGTAGTCTAAGGACTCGCCGTAAGCTATTGTTCTAAATCACTCACGCGTGACAATGCTAATTAATGCATAATTAATTTAATTAATGGGTTTTAATTGGTTTAGACAGGTGAAATGCGTAATGAGGTCGTGTAGGTCATGTGTGCCTCATCGTGGTATTGTTCTGTTGTCAGAATGATTGGTATGTATATGTCAGACGGTCAAGTGCAATTTCTCAGTTGTCCGAATGATTGATGTGTATCTGTCAGGTTGTTTGTTTGATTAATAAGAGAACAATGGCCAACAGCGAGCATCTCGTATAACACTATCGGTGTGCGCTGTACGCTATTGTTCTAAATGATATAGATTAATGTGTTTTAAATAGGTGACGCATGCCCCCCCCCACCCCCTTCATGGTTTAAGTCAGTCATTTAAAAAAAATCAGATGGCAGTCATTTAATTATTAAATTTTCAAAATTGTTATGGAAATGTGAATGGTGTAAACATATAAAAGCCTGCGAATGGTGTTGGTAGATTGCGTCAACTTACATCTAAAACAATGTACATGGTTACTTTGAAATTTATATATTGGGAATACAGACGTCAATGGGTTAAGCAGCCACCTGCACGAACGTTAGCGCGCAGTCGGTCATTTAGAACAATAGCGTACAGTGCCGACTTATGAACAATAGCGTCCAGCCGACACTTATGCACAATAGCGTCCACCTGCATGAACGTGATCCGGACATAATATATTGAAGCTGTTTTAGCTTATACATATTTTTCTAATACCGGTAATCAATATTTGTAGAGGTAATGCTGGTTGAGCGCTTGTATACTCAATCCGACCTTTTTGAAGTCTAAATTTCCAGAATTTCAATTTTTAAGAGAAACATACATAACGTGTGAAATGATGTTTCCATGTAAACTGCTGACTATTCTGAAGCCACTGCCATAGGCAGTATCACTTCCCTGTCAAATTGGCTTCACTATCTTCACCAGAATAGATCTTACATTGTTTATGATGTTTGGTAGTTGGCCTTTCGGGTTTAAAGGGTTAAATCCAGTTTGTCAGGTGGCCATATATAAAATGTGTTATCTCTATGTAACAGATAACCCCAACCGACAGAAAAGAAGTAAACACTACCGTACGCCTATTTATTTAATTTGTGTGTGCATTCTTTATTGATAAGTCATCGCAGGCTACCTTACAGTTGATTAATTTCAACCATAGCAGGTAGATAAAGATAAATAGCCACCCAGTGTGTTCATATTATAGCTGAAAATATTTAACCGTATATTGTAGTTTTATGATGAGCTATCCGGTGGAGGGAGGGAGGGAGAGTGAGGGAGGGAGGGGGAAGAGGGGGCTGAGACGATGACGACGACGAGTGAATTCATTTTCTATGTCCTCTTCAGATCAAACCTGACATGCATATATAACGACGACGACGGCGGCGGCGGCGGCGGCGTCGACGACGACGACGACGACGACGACGACGACGAGTGAATTCATTTTCTGTCTTCTTCAGATTAAAACTGGCAATGCTACAGTGAATCAACCTACTGTATAATGGCGACGAAATTCATCAAACGTTGGGACTTTTCCAAAGGAGACGATTTGGATAAGTTCGACGACGCGAGATGTGAGTTAAATACAGATGTATACAAAGAATCAGACTTAAGAGAGGCATTGACAGTATTCCAACGCCATGTTTGCCACGCAAGGTTTCCAGTCAGCAACAAAGGAGCAGCTAAATTCGCAGGAATCGGTCTCTGGTGGATATGTCAACGGGTGGAAAGGTAACCAGATATTATCTGCTCATTTTTACATTCATGTTCATGCTCGGGACATGTGTATTTTTCAATAGCTGTAGTACGTGCCAGCTGTGAAACATATACAACCGCTTGCAAGATGCATAGCTTAAATAGTTTTTTGCGTTTAGAAATTACGTATTCGACGTTGAAAACGTCCCTATGAAGCATCCGCATGATCAAAAGGAGTACGAGATAATAAAAGTAAGACAGTGCTGTTTTTGCCAACGGAAGAATGCATTGAAAGCTTGGCCCGATTTATAAGTCACTTCTTTTGTGGCGTACCAGCTAAATCTGCCTGAAAATGACAGAGTCCACTATAAAAATTAACCAGTCGTCATTAGCGCGGTGCGACAGAAAGTTCGACTTATAAAACTGGCTTAACTTAGCTAGCCATGCTGTTTTGCACTGTGGCACGGCTTCTATATTGCTTTGTCTAAGAAAGTGGTTGTCCGTCCATATTAATGTTGACGTTTGACGATCGATCTAGCTAACATGTTAAATCAACTTTATATGAGTCAGATTATTTGTACTTGTATCTTTGCTTGAAAACAAAAACTCAGCAAAAACCCAGGACTTGATGAATCGATTCTTATAAAAGGTGGCCAGGCATCGTAAGCATGTCTGTTTTGAAACTATGGTGGTATTCACACTAGAGGGCTCATCCGAAGTAAATCTGAAGTCAGTCCCCTCGATCGCAAAGTTTCGTTTACTTGCCATAACTCGTGTAAGTGTGAACGCTTACTTGAGTAAAACGACATTCTGTGATCGATTAGACTTACTTCGAATTAATTATCTAGTGTGAACAAGACCTAAGTCACCGATATGCGCAGCCGCATAGCCAGGGGCGGCATCAGGAAATATTCGTTAGGGTAGGGGTTGGGGTGTGTGGGGGCGGTCGACAGATTCGTCACGGTTGGTGGGGGGGGGCAAGATTGGTGAATGGTCTGTGAAGATGTGGCCGCTCACAAAAGGTTGATGAATCCGGGTGTCCTCCCACTGGAAAATTTTGGAAATTAGTTTCTGTGAGAGTCAAGCTACGTGAATACGTTTAAAATTGGATGCATTAAGAAGGGCTTCCTGTAATCTGAGTGATAAATAACATCCTTATTGTGCTTCCTTAAATAACTATATGAAATGCTGTAAAGCATTTGTTTCATGGAGGGTGCGGTTGCCACCCAGTACTACCGTCACTAGGCACGGCATGACATGTGACAGGGGCTGAATTAGGATATGCTGTCGCAGTATTTGCGTGTTTAAGGATTGGAGTTGGGAGGCATCCATTTGCAGACGGGGAGGGGACTATTCTTTGAAGATTTGCCACTGGACTGACTGGTTCGCTAACCCAATCGGCCACTCCAGTGGTAAATGTATTTATTACCAATGGTCATCTCTAGGCCTGCTGGTGGACGTTTTGGATGAGAGGACTAAGTTCTCACATACTTTTGACTATATGCCCCGCCCAGGTCTAGTTAGGCTCCGCCCATACTTTGTGCTCGTTGGGATCGATCTGTATGCTTTGAACCCTGGATTTCCGGAATCCCAATGTCATGTTAACTATACATGCCTATGGCAGCCACCGCGCCCAGTCAAGCTCGTTTCAGAATATTCAACAGAATGTCTATTAAGTAATGACGGCATACCATTTGTACAATTTGACGAACTATTCCAGGTTTATAGCAGGGTATTTCTGTCCATTTTGATTGCGATGCCAGCCTATAGCTGACGTAGTTGATTATGATATCAATACTTAAATGACAGTCTGAATTCATCAATTTTGAAATCACCCTAGCTACTGACAAATACGAGTACATGGGTTCCTATACTAGCCATGGTGACTGATTTATGATAAACTAATTCTTTCACAAGATTTAACAGTTTTACTATTGTGTATCATTAGCATAATTATATAATATAATGTCACCAAGTATTTAAAAATATTATAGTAACATTTATGTATTAATTTCTTGTTACACGGTGATCCAATTATTCTGTAATATAGTTGTATGGCAGACGCGATTATACGACCTGCCTTATCGCGCTTCCTCTTAGACACACACTAAATACTGTTTAACCCTTTACAGACCAAATTTTGTCAAGAAAGTTAAAATATTTCCTTATGGAATGTCCATTTGCAGGCCAAGGAAAGAGTATTTTTGAAATTTTATGACTGGAATGGCTGGCTCGGTTACCGAGCCAGTCATTGCTGTTGTAAATTTTCAAAAATGGTCTTCTCTTGGCCTGCAAATGGATATTTCTCAAGACCACTATGCAGGCCGGTTTGGGCCGACATCGGCATGATAGGGTTAACCCAATATCGTTAATCCTTCATAACCCTCGTTACTGCTTAGAGGATCAATTCCGTAAGTACTGGACTTTTGCCGCTCTTTCGTGACAACGCTCATAGTTTGGCAATGGTGAAACATGCTATGGATTTAATTCAGCAAGCTACACAGCATATCAATCATGGACAGGTGCCAGTCATCACTCTTGATCAGCCTTTGTATGCTATTGTAAAGAAGATACAATGGTCTTGGCCCCTTCTATATGGTGAGGATAAGTATGTGGTGATGATGGGTGGACTTCACATTGAGATGGCGCTACTCAATGTGTTGGGAGACTGGCTAAGCAACAGTGGATGGGTGGCTGTGATGACAACAGCTAATGTAACTACAGAAGGCCGAGCCGATGCCATTAAAACTGGCTCGCATAAATCACGAGGGAAATGGGCACACCAGGTGACATCGGCTGCTCTCTATGTATTGCAAAAACGTGCGTATGCTGCCTCAGAGGACACACTGCTATTCGAAGACTGGTATCAGCAGAAGGAAACAGACCACCCCCAGTTTAAGTACTGGAATTCAGTCTTGAAATTAGAGCTGCTGTTTCTTCAATTCATGAGAGCTCAGCGGGAGGCCAGTTTCCCGTTGTATGTAGAGACATTGGGCAAGATTATCCCGTGGATGTTTACCCTGGATCATGTACACTATGAACGATGGCTCAGCATCCATGTGACTGATCTGGTGCAACTTGAGAACCGATGCCCACTTGTACATAGGAGATTTGTTGAAGGAAACTTCGTTACTCAGAAAACGGCACACAAGTTCTCAGCCTTGGCACATGATCAAATCCACGAGCAGCAAAATGCCATTCTGAAGGGCGATGGTGGAATTATCTGAATCACATAAAATGAAGCTGCTTTGAAACGATGGATGGTGTCAGGCCCAGAAATAGGGAGGATGATCAGCGAGTACGAAGTGAAACATACACACAGAAATATCAATGATAACTGTCACCATGAGCAGATTCCGAGTAAGCAGAAATTGTTTGCTTTAAACACAATTTGTCTTATTGATGCAATCTAGGAAATGGGAAACCCATTTTAAATGACAGTTTTAACTTAGTGACTCTAGATACCAAAGTCATTATGTCCGAGTCTGTAGTGAATGCGATCCCAACAGCAGAAGAACTAGGCATCAGACAGTACCACGCATTCGTCGCAGATCGACTATCTGTATCATCAAAATCGGTATATGACCCAATCGAAAAGAACAATTTGTTCAAATCAAAACAGAGGAAGAGTACCAGAACCAACAAGAAGCTTGTTGCAATGAAGAGAGATGTACAGTTATTCTCTAGACTGTACATTTCCTGCCAGTCCAGAGACAGAGACCTTGATTCATTCTTTGAGCATGAGAATCATCAATGGGCCCCATCACTTGCTGAGAGCAACGCAATGCGCCAAGGCAGCAAATCAGATCTGATGGGATGTTTGGAAGCATTAGTAGCCCGTGCGGCTGATTGTCCAGAGGTTGAAGTGAAGATCATTGACGGAGCAGCTATGGTGCATAATCTAGATCCCAAGAAATCAAACGTGGTTGTGAACACATATGAAGATTTTGCAGAGCACGTCTTCCTCCCACGCATTGCTAGACAACTACAGCCGGTTAAAGGATTGGATGTTGTATGGAACGTGTATAAGGCGGGAAGCTTGAAGACACGCGCTAGAGAATTACGGGGACATGGTGAAGCTCTTCGTGTTGCATCGAGTACAAGACTCCCTCAAAATTGGAAAACTTTCCTACGAGTTGATGCAAACAAAACAGGCCTCTTCACCTTTCTTGCACATACATTGGAGTCATTCGAGCTACCAGAAGGAAAGATACTCGTCACAACATGTGAGGAAAACGTGCTGATGAGGCCAGAGCATGACGTCTCACAACTCGCGCCATGCATGCAAGATGAAGCAGATGGTAGACTGTTGCTCCACGCCTTCCATGCATATCACCAAGTTTATCGAACAATAATGATTCATGCTACAGATACAGACGTCGTAGTCCTAGCCATACGGACAGCAGACTTTCTTCATGGGTGTGATCTCTGGGTCGCATTTGGCCATGGGAAGACCTTCTGCTATGTATCAGCTCATGGCATTGCAACAGTTTTGGGTGCAGAAGCGTCACAAGGACTGCTATTTATGCATGCTTTCTCTGGGTGTGACACTGTATCTGCATTTTGTGGGATTGGCAAGAAGACAGCATGGGAAGTTTAGAGGACTTCAGATCTATTCAAGTCACTATTTAGGAGACTGTCTGATGCCCCGGCGTCTCTGTGTGACAATGACATGGAAACGCTGGAGAGGTTTATCGTACTACTGTACAAACGCACATCACCATTGTCAAAGGTTAATGAGGCACGAAAACGGCTTTTCGCTTTTGGCAACAGGCAGCTAGAAAACATTCCTCCGACCAGTGCAGCTCTGCTGCAACACACCAAACGTGCTGCATTCCAGGCAGGTCATCTTTGGGGCCAATCACTCCACGCAAATGCGAAAACGCCATCGCCAGCTGACTGGGGTTGGGTCAGAGATGGAGACACTTGGTCACCGCAATGGAGTTTGCTTGCAGACGCATCTAAGGCATGCCGGGAACTCGTGAAATGTGCTTGCAAAAGTAATTGCACTGGCAGATGCAAATGCTATAAATCCAACTTACCTTGTACACAGTTGTGCTCATGCGGTGCACAGTGCGTGTGACGTCTGTGAATCATGATTCAACAATCAACAGCATCATGTATAGCCTTGCATACTCCAATAGGATAATTGAACGTATCTATAACGACCATTACTTGGTTCGATATTAAGAAATCAAGTAATTTAAACTATTTCTAGATGCTATATTGCTTTTGTTCTCAAGAGATGGATCTTTTAGATAAAACATCTTAAAGAGCCACCGTCTTTTGACATCAAACACAGGTGGTCGCCATGGAAGGATTGATATTTACATATTTAGAGTATTGTAGTAAGTAGAATTATAATGATTTACCCATGAAACCCCTAATTTGACATTAATCCCACCTCTCTACTCGGTCTAGAGCTTGAGTAATGCGAATTTTCCGCTGGGAAGGCGGCCATTTTGAATCCGCCATTTTGAATGGGTTCCCTTAGTAGAATCACGTGGCACCGCATCTAATTATGATCAGAATACCTTAAACCACCTATATGCCAAATTGTATGCTTTCTGCCAGAATGGAACATCTTTTTCACATATCTGCCCTACTAAAGCCAAGATTGCTATTGTTTTCAGCAGCGATCTCGAGGAAACCGTTAATGACGTGTATTTAAGTATTGCCTTGGTGTATCTGGCGACGCCATCTAGAACAAACTTAGAGTTACTCATGCATCTGCGTAGCTATACATCTATGTTTGAGTCTTATATCAAGGTAAGAAATTAGGAACATTTGCATTGCTACGAACCCAAGCGAATCGTTTATTCTCACACACCAGGTTATAATACATTGGACTACAGCAAGACATATTACATATGTTATGAACTAGTCCTGTGTAATAATTGACCGCGGGTACTATATAGCCTTGCTCGTTGACTTTACGTTTGTCAATTTAGAATAAATTTGTTAGCTCAACGAGTAAACTACAAATATTATTGTTCAACCAACAAACCACCAACTATCGCAATAACCAAACTTGATCAAGTATTGGAACGACACCACTTTAGGCTGTTGGTCAAGCGAATCTCCACTTACTATAATTCATAGCGATGGACATTGGGAAAACATTTTAAAAACCCACACTTTATGGATCGCAACGTTGTTTAAACAGTCTAAATAACACCTTTAATGAACATCCATCTGATGATAAAGTGGTATTTTATCTCGTTATCGTCTTGCAAAAAAACCCTACTCAATGGACCTTTCCATTATTAGCTATGCCCCGCCCATCACTAGCTAAGCTCCACCCACACCTCGCCGTGTTGGGATTGATCGATCCCCGAATGTCCTAACTATCAATTTACTGAAAACTATACAGGGAAGCTGTTGAATATTTTGTAACTAATTTGACTGGGTGCTGTTGCTGCCTATGGCAGCAACATCCCCCAGGTAAATTAGTTTCAAAATATTCAACAGAATATTTATTAAATAGTAAAGACATACAATTTGTACAACAACGCATAGACCGTCTTCAAATATGCGTTCGTGACGTACCTATCGACGTCATTCATGACGTCATTTATTATGATGTCATTCTACACATGACGTAGTTGATTATGACGTCATATGATGGGTGGGTACTCTGGAAATGTGGATTACGAGGAATCACGCGTCCACTAACAACAGGCTCATAGAAGAAGAAACAGAGATCCTAAAATGAAGAGGCCCTGTCAAGCAGACTATGTAGCATTATAGAGCAGCGCCTGACATCCTCGTTGATTTAAAAACGCCATTTGATAGTGTACACCGGAACAACCGATGAAAGAGTTTTTATGGAATTCCAGGCGAAATCGATACACTCATATGCTAGTTTTACAAGTATTTTCAATGATGTGTCATCATGGACACCGCATTGGATCAATGGTTCCAGGTAGGTAATGCCTAGGTCATTTCACGGACCATCTTGTAATCATTGACTTGGTCGTGAGAAGAAGGTAAAATAACCAAACCACAACAATAAATATTATTTTGCTCTCAGACCTCGAAGAGCATAGTGGCCCTACCTTCTCATATATCTTAAGGAACAGTGCCGGAGCCAAGGGGTGGTTTGGATGTTAGACAACACTAACACCCCCATGAACCACGATCATAGGAGAAATAAATATGAAGCTACTGATGTATGCGTTAAATGTCCCGAGCATGTGTGCCTTTAACTAACTCACCATTTTACAGCAGCACCATTTACCATCACCGTGTTCAATATGCTTCATGTTAGAGACACACCATAATAACGAGCACGCGCATATTCATTCCATGAAAGGCGTATGAATATCACCTATAACGTAACACCGGCTTTGTAGAAAATCGCCACAACAACGCGTTATCAACCATACGTGTGAGCTCTACTATAGTTGATAACCACAATGTTTACACAGCTTAGATAACAACCAATATTGGCGACACTTATTCAGATTAGAATGACCTCGTGTGGTTATAGTCGATTGATTCGCGGAAATTGAATGATGTAACGGCGACGTTTATGACGTAATGGGCACTTTGTAAACATAATTAGGGACCTAAGAAATGACTCACAATCTGTATTGATTTGATGTTTTGTTAATTTACAGTATTATATTGTCCACCACTACTTTTGGTGAATGCCGTGAACATAACGTACACACCAAACTTGGAAATAAGTCATAGTGGTATAAATACCGGCATAAAAGACAGAACCTTATTCGTCTGACAAAGTATGTGTTTATACTCCTCTAGCGTCAGAGCCAGAAATCAAATTCTACACATCAGATACAGTCTGCCCATGCTCAAATCTAAAACGTGTTACTTTCCTTACATGATCCCAAAGAAACCACCAACGGACCTGCCCAGTTTTAGATATTCCCCGCCCATCTCCCTAAGCTCCACCCACACCTCGTCTGTGTTGGGATCGATCGATCACAGAACTCCCTGACTAACAATTTCCAGAAAACTATACAAGTAAGCTGTTAAATATTTTGAAAATAATTTGACTGGTCGCTGTTTCTGCCGATGGTAGCAACAGCGTCCAGTAAAATCGGTTTCAAAATATTCAACAGAATATTTATTACGTGGTAAAGACAACATGGCGGACTATTAAGCGCTAAAGACGGATTATTTCGAATTATTCATGACGTCATGATTATGACGTTGTCCTACATATCACGTAGTTGATTATGACATCATATGATGGATAAACTTGGAAAGGTCCATTGGCGTCCAAACCCAACTACCAAGTGAATGCTGTCCATCATATCGCAATATATGCCACGCTGTCTGATTCTCAAAATTATCGTATTTCTGGGAGGACCAACCCGGTTTTTCGACAATAGAGAATTGCATTCTTTATACACGGTATAGCTGTCATAATAACTAGCCGACTTGGCTAGGAGATGGTGGTTCCAATTCAATTCAATTTATTTACACCCAGGCCACAATGTGGCATATGAGGTTCATTAATACACAAATTTACACGGTCAATGGCGATTACATGGAATGTTGGTAGTTATTATTATTATTATTATTATTATTATTATTATTATTATTATTATTATTATTATTATTATTATTATTATCGTCGTCGTCGTCGTCGTCGTCGTCGTCGTCGTCGTCGTCGTCGTCGTCGTCGTCGTCGTCGTCGCCGCCGCCGTCGTCGTCGTCGTCGTTATTGTTATTTATTATTATTATTATTATTATTATTATTATTATTATTATTTTTATTATTATTATTATTATTATTATTTTTATTATTATTATTATTATTATTATTATTATTATTATTATTATTATTATTATCCTCGTCGTCGTTATTGTTATTATTATTATTATTATTATTATTATTATTATTATTATTATTATTATTATTATTATTATTATTATTATTATTATTTATTATTATTATTATTATTATTATTATTATTATTATTATTTCAACATAATTTAAGTACCTAGCTAAACAAAACTCCCTCAAATTTAAAGGCGCACCTCCACGCCAGGACATCTGAGGACAAAATCGTGAAACCAGTATACCCACGGAGGCTCACATTGTGCACCCAAATGTAAGTAGGACAGTTTGTCTCCTTCACAAAGAACCGCCAACTTTTTCACAAATAATTGTGCATATCTACTTATTCTCAACGCGTGTTATTTACTTTGGTAGACAATTTCTGCCGAGAGACTGAGGCAGGTGATTGCGACCTTGAAACGCCCTTTTATTCAGCCAGATAATGGTCAGATCATGGAGAAATACCTGTACAAACTCAATACTGTTTTGAAAGACTGCATTTTGAACAAAATCAGGTACGTGGTTTTAATAATTATGTTGTTGATTTGTCAGCGTATATGTTTCAATTCCCTGGATTTTGGCGTGGTGATAAATAAGCGATACCCATTTCAACTCTTGCTTAATTAACCAATAACCGTTTCAAATAAGGAAACATTCGTCATAAAGCAATCATGAAGGACTAAAGGTAAGCTGGTGAATATTTAGAAAATATTCAAACTGAACTCATTTGCTGCCGAAATCAACATCATTTACTGGTCAACTTTCGGATTTTTTAGCAAAATAGTTTTTACGTCATAAAATTATGCTGCATCTGGTCTGTCAGGTTAAATGTTAAACGTCCATTCTATTGGGCATGTTATTGAAAACAATTCACAACAAAAATGAAATTTCATTTCAATAAAATAGTATAGTTTTCAAGCCCACTACAAACGTATCTACTATTCCCAGACTCCAGCGTAACAGATCATAGCTCTCCATTATTAAACCAACATGTATCAAATGAAGATCTTTCTCCAGTGACTAAATTTTAGAGGTTCTCACGTAGATAAATATGTTGACAGAATAGACTTATATGGAATTCTTTCTAACAGACACAGTACTCGGGTGTTTACGCTAAGTGGAGGATTCCAAGTTCGGATATAGTTTAGATGTCTGTTTAGAAATGTAAGTCTTGGATAATTTAGTGTGACTAAGGCATAACTGTTCATATCTCAGTAGCCAGTGAAGGAGCGATTCATCCATGCATACCTCAATAGCACGTGGTGAATAACTCATACATGATTATCTCTGTAGCCAATCATGAGGCGAACCAGCAGCAATGATCACTAGACGGTGATGAGTGAACCAGCCATAATTACCTTAGTAGCCATTGGTTGGTTCTTCTACCATGGCTACCTAAGTAGCAAATGATGAGTGCTATTAATAATTGATAAATCCATTTCCAGCTATGCCACGCCCACACTTTGCCCATGTTGAGATCGAACAATGAACTCCCTGAATCCCAATTTCCAGAAAACTATACAGGTAAGCTGTTGAATATCTTGAAACTAATGTGACTGGGCGCTGTTGCTGAATATGGCAGCAACACCGCCCCGACAAATTAGTTTCTAAATATTCAACAGAATGGTTATTAAGTAGTAAAGACACACAATTCATAGACATGACGGACCTTTGACAAACTCATTGCTGTCCTAACGACGCCATTCATTACGCATTTTGATTGTGACACCACTCTATACGTGACGTAATTCAGTATGACGTCATATACTTCAGTGACGGATTGAATTCATCCATTGCTACATCAGTAGCAAGACATGTGAACTAGTCATAACTGCCACAGTTGTCAGTGATGATGTAAAATAGCGATGGCTACCACACTCTATTGGAATACAGCGTAATACTGGCAACGAGCATCCGGGTCCGTATTGCTCATGAAATTCTGCCTACCTCGGGTATAGAATAAAGGTGGATCATAAATTACTACAAGAGTAATAGCTGGAATAAGCCAGCTTTGCCTGCCTATGTAGCCATTACTACATGCCGTATGCGTGAGAGTGATGCTCGAAATTCACCTTTCCAGAGTATTCATCCATCATTTGACCTCATATGACGTCACAATCAGCTCGGCGCGTGTATGATTACGCCACAATCATTACGTCACAAAGGGTTCCCATATATACCGTCATCAAATCTCAAAGAGTCCGACACGCTGTCTAAATTGTATGTCTTTGTAATTCTTTGCTATTTAATAAACATGCTGTTGAATATTTTGAAACTAATTTGACTGGGCGCTGTTGCTGACGTAGGCAGCGACAGCACCCAGTCAAATTAGTTTCAAAATATTCAACAGCTTACCTGTGTAGTTTTTTGGAAATTGACAGTCAGCGTGTTTAGAGATCGATCGATCCCAAAGCGAGCGAGGCGTGGGTGGAGCTTAGCTAGAGATGGGTGGGCCATAGCTAAAACCGGAAATGTCCATTGCTTTGCATACCGGTAGCACATATATCATATGGGATGAGAACGACTACTTAATGCCGCATCAGGTTTCGCGCTTCCCTGGCCGACAATTTGGCTTGGGCAATCTCATTCCATCATCGTTGACATTCCCAACCCAGGAGTAACAATTACCACTATAAAAACTGGATTCCTTCTGATGCGGCGTTAAGTAGTCGTACTCATCCCATATGATATATGTGCTACCGGTATGCAAAACAATGGACCTTATATATACTGCTCAGAGCTGCAATATATATATATATATATACACCTGTGCAAAAGTTAAGCACCACCCTATTTTTACGCACATGCGAGGGTATATTCATGTGCTATGAAGAAAGCAATAGCATAAACATTTATGTACCCATCCATCTTAGTGCAAGAGGTAATAATGCAACTAGAGGAATGCTGATTATGATGGTGGGGAAACACTGTATGTTTTTGTTTGAACTTGAAAACGAGGCCTGAATATGGTTACGTTGACACAACTGACAACTATTTCCCTACAGTTGACACACGTGGCTAGATTGTCATTAATGGTGTCTGAAAACGAAGTTTAACATCTGTGCACGAGTTTGAGACTCATTATTAATACCGGGTATATCCACCTTGTGCCTGGATGACGGCCTGGACACGACGTCTCATGCTGGTCACCAACCGACTGATACGCCATTGTGGTATTCGTTGCCATTCAAGATGGAGTGCGTCTGTTAATTCCTGTAGGTTCTGCACAGGAGGATCCCTCCTTCTCACCATGTTTCCCAGAATGTCCCAGATATGCTCAATAGGGTTCATGTCAGGGCTCCTTGCTGGCCATGGTAGGGTTTCGATGGCATTCTGGCGGAGGTATTCATGCACAGCTCTAGCATGATGTGGTCGGGCGTTGTCATCCATGAATATAGGGTGGGTTCCAGGTTCATGATTTACAAAATGAGGGACCACAACTCTATCCAGTATGGAATCTTGATATCTTTGTCCATTTAGTGTTCCAGGTACAGTCAACAGATCCAGCTTACAATCAAATGAGATGCACCCCCATATCATAACGGAACCTCCACCAAATGGAACTTCTTCCATGATGTTACGTTGGTCGTACGCCGTGCGTCTGGACCTCCATACACGAGTTCGACCATCTGTGGCATGAAGCAGGAACCGACTTTCATCGGACCAGTGTACCCGTCTCCAGGATCTCATGTTCCGGTGTCTTCTTTCGTTGCACTACCTCAGACGCTCCTCTTTGTGGTGTGCAGTGAGGAGAGGACGTCTGACAGGTCTCCTAGCTTTCATGCCAGCAGCATACAGTCTCCTTTTGACGGTAGACATTGACACTCTATTGCGCGTTTCCCATTGCTGGCTGAGCACTCTGCTGTTGGTGAATGGAGATCTCCTAACAAGGCGTACTAGGGCTCGATCATCACGGGCAGTAGTCTTCTTCGGTCTTCCAGATCTAGGCCTGTCCTTCACCTCGTTAGTTTGCCGATGTTTTGCAATCAAACGACTGATTACAGTATGGTTAGTGTTCAGCTGTCTGCCAATCTCTCTGCATGACATACCAGTGGTATGCATGCCTATGATTTGCCATTTCACACGATCACTTAACCTTCGTCTTGCCATAGCGGTTCACAATCAAGAGCTAATTCTCTCTGTACAAATAAACCACGGTCATGAACACAAAATTCCTAATCTTGTCGCCTAAATCTGTATGTAATGTTCTACACCTCAAACTGGACTTTTACATAACTGAACACGTGTGCTGTTTCCCGCCACGCACGGACATCAAGCGGCGTGAAGTCATGCATGCATGTGCATTTCGTACTTGGAATTATGTCAGCTAACGCGGGGACAAAAAGTATGGCAGCCTAGTTGTAGCATCATGTTTCTACGTTCTATTGTTTTTGCTGGTGCTTAACTTTTGCACAGGTGTATATATATATATATATATATATATATATATATATATATATATATATATATATATATATATATATATATATATATATATATATATATATATATATATATATATATATATATATATATATATATATATATTGCAGCTCTGAGCAGTGGAAATCATGCCAGCGTGAATTTGCGGATCTCTACCTGTATTATCTGAAGGAACTCCCCAGGGCATCTGAAGACATGGCAAACTTCTATGAAGGTTTACTGATTAAAATCAATAATGGATTTGATGGAGGCGTATTCACGGTATAATCGTTATATAGTGTACTATGCTTAACCATTTAATCACTCAAATTCTTAAAAAAATTTTAATATTTACTTATTGAATGTCCATTTGCAGGCCAAAAGAAGACTATTTTTGAACATTTACCACTGTAATGACTGGCTCCCTTACCGAGCCAGTCACTTCAGTGGTAAGATTTCAAAAATAGTCTTCTCTTGGCCTGTAAATGAACATTACTCAAAACCGGCTTTGGCCGGTTTCGTCACGAAAGGGTTAATATATCAAAATATTGCGATGCATATTGTGAACATGAGTCAGTTGAAGAGTATGGTGCTGTAGTGTTATGTGTGTTATACGGTGCACAGACATTATTTGTGGTCACGCAGTTGCTGATGCTTGTGAAAGGGGAATGTGTTGAATGAAATTGGTTTCTTATCGCAACGTTGTTTAAACAGTCTAAATAACACCTTTAATGAACATCCATCTGATGATAAAGTGGTATTTTATCTCGTTATCGTCTTGCAAAAAAACCCTACTCAATGGACCTTTCCATTATTAGCTATGCCCCGCCCATCACTAGCTAAGCTCCACCCACACCTCGCCGTGTTGGGATTGATCGATCCCCGAATGCCCTAGCTATCAATTTCCTGAAAACTATACAGGGAAGCTGTTGAATATTTTGTAACTAATTTGACTGGGTGCTGTTGCTGCCTATCTTTATTAAATAGTAAAAGTAAACAATTTGTACAACAAGGCATAGACCGTCTTCAAATATGCGTTCATGACGTACTTATCGACATCATTCATGAGGTCATCCATTATGATGTCATCCTACACACCGCGTAGATGATTATGACGTCATGTGATGTTTACATACTCTGGAAAGGTGAATTCGCTAGAGATGCATATCTTCAATTAGCAGAATAATGACAGATTAAACTGCAGCAACCAAGATGCCGCATCCGAGACAAGATCGATGACGTCACCGGGTCATGCCAAAGTGGTTTTAAACGCGGACGCAGCAGCGCAGACATTGTATAGGGTCAACACATGCTTGTATCAGTAAGTATGTCCATGCATTGGGATTTCCGCAAAATGGGCATTGACATGCCACGAGACTTCGACACAATTAAACACACAAAGATCCTCGATGTACTACGCCAGGCCAGTTGCAATGAAGATGAGCTACGACTAGTGAGACTACTACTTGTCAAATCAGTGAGGACTGCAAAGTTTGAGACATCAATCGGCTTCCCACAAGGAGATGGTCTATCCGATGTGCTTTTCACCTGTTACCTTGCTGCTGCATTGAAATCTATGCGGGAAAATTTCACAAGACCAGCCAGCCACCCACCCCACCCCACCCCACCCACCCCCAGTGTCCATACTGGGTATGCCGATAGAGATGGAATATGTCAATGACGTTGACTTTATAGAGGTAAAGAAACCACTTGACGAACTTCTCCCAATAGCTGCAAGCAAACTAAAAATTGGGAATCGCTTTATGAATGAATCCAAAATAGAGTTCGCCCACATATACCTAGCTACAAAGCATGAAGCTAAAGAAAATGATGATCCACTTCGTGGCGGCGAACCATGGAGGAAAAATACAATCCTGGGCTCACTACTTTGTGGTAATGCTGACAGTGCTTTACCATGCGTCATGGGAAACCTAGCCCTGGAAGCTATGGATCCGTAGATAAAAAAGACTACGTTTATACAACGCAACCTGCGTATCGTTGATGCTGTACAACTGTAACACCTGGGCAGCTCCAAAGGCAGCTCTATAAAAACTTGATCCCTGCCACTACGAACACCTACGCACCATCACTAGACACCGAATGCCAGGTAGCATAATTCCACAATGATGCACTATACAAGATGTGTAATACATCGCCGCTATCCGTAAACGTCGCCCAGCAAAGATCGTCCATGTTTATCCAAGAATGCCAAGGGACGCACCAGCACAGAGGGCCTTGGAATTCGCCCTACTTGGAGCCAGCAAATACAAAGACAGGAAAGGACGTCATTGCATGAATCTGTTAAGCGCCCTGCGAGATGACCTCAAGAGAGCATGCGTCGGTACAACCAAACCAAGAATAGACCTGAGGAAGCTAAGGATTTCAGCTGAGGACAAAATAAAGTGGTCAAAAGCGAAGAAGGACTGATTGCAGCTCTAGGATGTTTCTACTACTACAGCCGCAGAATACAGTAATCATACATACCAAGATAAAAAGCTACAACATTAAGTAGATTCCATACTCTGCCTCTAACACATTGTCATTCATAGTTTTTCGTGGCCAAATAGGAAAATAATATTCCATGTTACTATCTGTTCATCTGTGAGTATTTTGTACCTCTGTTTTGTAGGTAAAATCGATATTACTCAAAAGAGCACAATTTCATATACTTTGAAACTGAGGTTGAGCCAATCAAAATTTATGTGTGTATTGCAACTAATTCTGAGACTAGGAACCGTATTCGGTACGATTCTGGATTGTATATATGGTAGTAAGTGATCTGCACGAACATAATTTCAAACGTACATTTGTTTCTAAAAATAAATTATGTTCATATCATTGATGCATACTCGGGTGCATTTAAGATAGACCTTGATATGGCGCTGAAACCGTCGAGTGGAACCAAGAATAATGTCTGCCATGCCAAGAGATAAAAGACAGAATTAGTCGATGAAACATGTTTTCGCAAATTGGTGTATAAGAATACCAGGCGCGTGCTTCATTATCGTCCTCGTGGATCATGTATTTTGGTCCTGTATGTTGAGTGAGGTTAGCGAATATATCTTGACATGCGAAATGTGTGGAAAGTTCGGTATACATCAGGAACAATATACTCAAATGGACGTTACCAGGTTTAGCTCTATCCCGCCCATCTCTAGCTAAGCTTATCCCGTGTTGGGATCGATCGATCCCTGAACTCCCTGGCGAATCAATTTCCAGAAAACTATACAAGTAATCTGTTGAATATTTTGTAACTATTTTGACTGGATGCTGTTGTTGCCTTTGAAATTAGTTTCAGAATATTCAACCGAATGTTATTAAATAATAAAGCCATAAAATTCGTACAACAACGCCTAGTCCGTCTTCAATTAAGCGTCCGTGACGTACTTATCTACGTCATTCATGACGTCACTGATTGTGACACACGTCACGTAGTTGATTATGACGTCAGATGATGGATGGATAAACTGGAAAGGCCCATTCTCCATCATCTACTAGACTGACCTTGGCAGTGAACATAAATATATTCGTTAGATAATCGGGAATTTTTTAAATCGCGCCTAATTATTAGATGAAATATGGAGAAAAACATTTATATGAGTATTTTGTATTTGTCTTAAAGATCCTGATATTAAAATGATTTACTGTTAAATTAAGAATAAGCGCTAATCTGATTTAAATGTTAATCCGTTTGTAGACAGCTCGTAATTTTACAGAAAGGTGGGTTGGTGGGGGAGAGGGGGTGGGGGTGGGGTGGTAACCAACCCATGTCATTAAAAATACCCAAGATGACTAATGTCCTGTTACATTCTTTACTACGCTATGTCACAACTGGAAGTTTCACTAGAGTTATGGACGGGTTAGGGCCGAATATCAAGTTGTATACCAATGTTATGAAAGACAAATCAAATATGTAACCTCGTTCTCTAATCACCTGCACATCCAGAAGCATGCAGAAAATAAATAAATAAAAGTTCTTTGTATTAAATATTCCCTTGTCTCGCCACATGTGAACATCAAATGTAGCACCGTATCTGATGATTCCTGATTCCTTACTGCGCATTTCTGTTCATTATTATCAATGATATGTTTTCGTTTTGGTAGAAAATTTCCATCGATTACTTGAGGCGTGTGATTGCATCCCTGAAACAACCATTCAATCAACCAGATAATGGAATGTCACTGGAGGAATATATGAAGAAACTAGAAAATGTTGTGAAAAAGTACTATTTGGGCAAATTCAGGTGCGTGTATTAACATGTGTTCACTATTTACCTGCAATCACATGGGATATAAGGGCTATCCACGTCTCCTATTCCCAGTACTGTTTATCTAACTATTAACGCTCTTAACACTGAAATTGCTTAGGCTCAAAATATAGTAACCACACATTCAAGCAATTTAATATTTAACAAGTTAATCACGCATTGGACCATTAGGTAGTAACTAATTCGAGTTAAGTCAGTTTCAGAATTTAGAATATTCCGCATAATAATTCTGATATCATTAAGAATGTCTAGTCCTGTGTCTGCAGAGTTGAAATGGTTAAAGGTTCGTTATGTGTGAGGATGCTTTAAGCACAATATACATTCACAGTAATGGATGAATTCAGTCTATCGATCATTTATATGATGCCATAATCAACTGCGTCACGTGTAGGCTGACGTCATAATCAAGTACCTCATGAATGACATAATTAGGTCCGTCAAGTTGTATGGATTGCATGTCTTATTTCTATTTAATAAACATTCTGTTGAATATTTTAAAACCAATTTGACTGGGCGCAGCAACAGCACCCAGTCAAATTAATTTTAAAATATTCAACAGCTTACCTGTATAGTCTTCTGGAAATGTGATTCAGGGAGTGCGGTGACCGATCGATCACCACACTGGCAAATCGTGGGTGGACCAAAGCTAGAGATGGGTGGGGAATAGCTAAAACTGGATTCTTCCATTAGATGGTCCACTGTGTCTAGAACAGCAATTTCCTTCACTTAGGTTGATATTGACGTGTACCATCATTCACCTCATCGTAGCTCGTGGCATATCACCATCCTCAAATTCTGCATGATACAACGCAAAACATGTGTCACATTCCACATTTTGGAAAGCACATATCAAAGGGCAAAATCCTTTTCCCGTACTTCCAGCATAACTTCATCCCCATATGGCTGTAGTAACATGGGTGTGGAGAAAGGAGATATCGCCCGCCCACAGGCTTTTGCCCTCCCATGGTGCACCAGCCGGTCAAAATACGTTCCTACACCCCTGACTCAGCATATGTATTGGACAGTTCTATCTATCACCTAACATCTCAGATGTCCTGTGTACATTTACTGTTTGTGATTTACAATCAGTAACTGTACAAGCAACATTTGTCCTTGTGCAGATTATACTTTTCATCTGACAAACCGACCAATACATATATAGAACATTCCACCTAACAAAGACACAGAGTCACTGATTTCTTCTATCTTTATGAGATTCGGTGCCGATTGGATGCCTTATGTGCTGTTAAAACACGTCATACTTATGTGAAGTTATGTCAGCAGGCGGGTGTGTTCGAGGGTGGGGGTGGGTTGTGTGTGGAGGGGGGGCAGAGGGGGGGGGGGGGGGGTGGGGACAAATGATCCGGCTGGGCTCCACTGCTGTCGCCAAAAATAAAATGAAGCAGAACAAAAAGAATGATTACAAAATGGGTAAAATAGTTGCTAAATTAATAGCCCATTAATCGTCCATATTAACTTCTGTAAATTTAGGACAGAACATTCCAGAACATCTCGATTTTTTCGTTGAAGGATCTTCTGCCCCCTCCCCCATTCCTCCAAACTGTGTCAGCGACACCATATCCCCATTTGTTTTCCAGCATACAGGAGGGTTTACATAATAACTACCGCAACTATGACTTCTGCAGTAGCCGATGGTGTGACAAATCAGATACGATTATGCCAATAGACAGGAATGAGACAAACCATCTCTACCCTAAAACATGGTGATGTGGGTTCTCCTGAAATATCAGCGGTACCTCAGTAGTCATTTTAATTGAAAATTTCTGGTAGTCATTGGGGAGGTTAGTGCAATACATATCACCCCTGAGTTCACGTAAGTGAAATCCATCACTAACGTGCGGAGGGCATATACATATATTGTACAGAGGCTGGTACAAGATGCATTAGAGGCATATTGTCATTTTACTTGAATATTATGCTTCTCTGAAGTACAATGGTTATGGCATGTCATATTTTCCCTATTGGTCCATACCAAACAGCATAGAATGCAGCCACAATACCTAATTAATTAGCCAGGAAATGAGCAAATACACTATGGTTAAGTATCCCGTAATTGTCTAGGCCAGGGCGACATAAGAAGACGATGGAACCAGTGATGACGTAAGTAAGCCATGCTACCTCAATATGCAACGGTGGTTTGAATCTTCTGTAAAACAACATCATTAGAGATCACCAGAACAAATGATCACTAATTGTAGATTGCTACTTAACCTTTTAACACTAGAATTTGTTCAAGAAAATTTCAATTTTCTCAGAGAAAATTACCATTTGCAGACCAAGAGAAGAATATTTTTAAAATTTTACCAGTGGAATGACTGGCTCGGTTATCGAGCCAGTCATTTCAGTGGTATGATTTAAAAGTCTGCAAATGGGCATTTCTCAAGGTCACTACAAAAACCGTTTTTGGTTGATATGAGAGTTAACGGGTTAAAGCAAGGCACTTGAGTCAATCTATTTTCTGACAGGAGGATGTCGGCTCTTCGGAATAAATACTCTTTTGAACAAAGACTTTGTGGCCACACAGGTTAATGTAATCGTTCAAAACAGATTTAATTGTATATAAAATTTTATGTTTTACATTACAGCAGTGAGCAATGGGGACTGTGCCGACCTGAATTCACCGACCTCTATCTGTATTACATGGACCAACTCTGCAGTGTATCTAAGCTAATGGCCGACTTTTATTATGCTCTACTAAAGACAGTTAACACCAAATCAAATGGAAACATATTCATGGTAAAATCAGAAAATACAGACCAACTTAAGGACTTGTAGGAGAACACTCAATTTCTCTAATAACAACTTTTCGTTAGCCTAAGGTGTCCACTTGAAGCCAGTTGTAATGTATTTACAGAAGTGAATAACAATGATGATTGAGAGACCATTAGTTTTCAATGTACACAATTGCATTAAATCATAGAGCTTGATTAAGTAAATGATTTCACAAATATAAAAAACGCTTTCCACTACCAGGGGAGAAATAAATGTATTCACAGATAGTATTGACTGAATGGGATTCTCCAAAGTAGAATACAATATTGAATTAATTCTACTTGCTGAAATACAAATATAAATTCTCAGTAATGGCAATGCTGGTGTAAAACCAAACCAGGTTGTCTAACTCGAGGGAATGGGTTGGTTACATATTTTGTCCACGGTTTACAAGCGGGGTCAGATATTGTTAAGGAGATTATTTTTTACTTCATAAATATAAGTTTACTACATTTAGTAGATTTGATCTTGCTTTCAAAGTAATCTCCTAATGGACCTTTCCACGTTTATCCATCGATCATCTGATGTCATATGACGTAGGCTGACGTCATAATTATGACGTCATGAATTATTCGAAATAGTCCGTCTTTAGCATGTAATAATCCGACACGTTGTACGAATTGTATGTCTTTACCATTTAATAAACATTCTGTTGAATATTTTGAGACCCATTTGACTGGGCGCTATTGCTGCCATAAGCGGAAACAGCATCCAGTCAAATTAGTTTCAAAATATTTACCAACTTACCGGTATAATTTTCTGGAAATTGATTGTCAGGGAGTTCAGGGAGTCCAACACGAGCGAAGTGTGGGTGGAGCTTAGACATAGAGATCGAGGGGCATAGCTAAAACTGGAAAGGTCAAGTGATGTGCAGTTTCTAACTTCACCTCGCTGCTTTCAAGTCCATGCATACCATACTTGTGTATAATTTTCTGGAAATTGATTGTCAGGGAGTTCAGGGAGTCCAACACGAGCGAGGTGTGGGTGGAGCTTAGATATAGAGATCGAGGGGCATAGCTAAAACTGGAAAGGTCAAGTGATGTGCAGTTTCTAACTTCACCTCGCTGCTTCCAAATCCATGCATACCATACTTGTGGAAACATGCGAGTTAGAATAACATGTTAAGTATACTCTGCATAGATTTTGACGCGGCTATCCACTTTTGGCAAATAATAGCTAACATCTCATAATGAGACATTTGATCAGTTGTTAGTTATCAATTATCTATGCGATAATTTGTGAGCAATGGCTAAGATACTATCACTGATATGTATGATCATGCTATTATGAACACTAACTAGGATGCCTAATACTAGCAGCAATGGAACAAGGCCAATGCCAAATGACACGGTGATTAGTCAAATAATAAATAATAAAATTGCGAATATAAAATTTTGACCAATTAACGAATTATTACAGAACAACTAATAACGAAGTATTTAATATGACATTTGGATTATAATACGTCACTATTTGGGTAGGCTGACAGCTGTCTTAACTCTGCTACCTGTTTTCATAACCATTAGAACCGAGACACGATGTTGTCTGTCACTACTCCCCTATCAGTCGATGCTACAGGAGGGTGTTTATGAAATGCATTGTTATCAGCTCACTCAAGCAATCGGGCGATCTATTTTAGTTATACCAACCCATTCCTGTTAAGCTCCTCCCCACACTGCACGCACCCTGAAATTCATTTATATACTTTGAACCATAGATTCCCAGAATACCAATTTAAAGTTAATTATACATGTAAGTTATTGAATATTCTGAAGGCACTTTGACTCCGCTTTTTAGTGTCTTAATAGAGCTTAATTGTGACGTCAGGTAAACAATGATGCAATCGATTATGATGTCAGATACTTGAGTGACAGATCGGGTCCCTCGGTTGCCAAAGGTTTACTATGCTAACAAGTTTTCAGTGTGGGCGATGGACGTAGCTATCCAAATGCATGCACAACTACAAAATTCTGAATACAGGTAAATGGAAAATGTCATCAAAATCAGCCAAACAGCTCACCATTCTCATACAATTCTATCTAACGTTAGCATGCAATAATAACATGTCAGCTCACACTTTTTGATTTAAACTGAGAGATAGATAAATTAAAAAATCAAGTCTAAGATAGTCATCGGTACAATATATGCATTTTTGTTAATCGCTATGTAATCGAATGTGCTCAAGTGTTTCTGACCTAAAAGAAGAAACGGTATTGTTTTCCCTGAGACTCATGCATAGGACCAACATGCTGGTATGTTAGAACCGATTCCATACAACCCCATACCTAAGTTATTTTTGCCGAAACTAGTATAATCAGATTGATGGCGCTAATCCGGACCTAACATGCAGGGATGTGTTTAGATAACGCACACATTGGAGCGCACTCCAGATGAGCATTTACAATCACCGGAACAAACGTCAATCAACACAATCCTGTCTGCAAGAAGCGCATTACATATTATAGTGCTTCAAATAAATTAACTGTTGAGATAATTGACTGATAATGTTGCTGTCATAGATATCAATATCATTTACAAAATGACCAACAGTTATTAGATAAGTGGTAACACGTCATGGTTGCGATACCTTTGCTAAAATTTTCAGAATTTTGATGGACAGACATACACAAGTTGCGAGTCACAACTAAACATAGCACGTATTTGAGAATCATTGCCTAGTATGTAATGTCATAAAATGGACAGGCAATAGAAAACTTTGTAGGCTGGGAGGTGCTTATACTTTAGGTAATGATATAGGAGATTCTGATGAAGACCGTGATAGAGACAATACTAACAGTTGGAGATTGGTGTGTATGGCTAAATACATATACACTACTATCAGACAAGAATGGTTGTCTATCTGGTTAAATAGCCTTGTCAATAAACATGTTTCTTTCAATATTTAAATGGATGGATCACTATTGTAAATCAATTTTTCACAATTAAGCATTCATGTTTGTACAAACACGTGCCTTTCTATCAGATTCGTCGTGTACAACGGTCATACGAATTGGCTAGAGGCAGGAAAACGTTGCCATGAGGCAGTTTGAGCTGCTAAAAACAGTTTTTGATGGAAATACAAAGTATGTGCCATAGTATATCATGGGAAGTTAACATTCTGTGTGAATTGAATGGTTTGAGCAAGTGGTCAAATACGGATACAGAGACGACAGATAAATGTGATGCATGTTAAATTATTTTGTTTTTAAGTCCAAGTCACAGGATCTAGAATCCCTCCGCCGAGGTTTGAAAATAGTATGCGATGCTGTGTCCAGTCATAAATTCAATTCTATGTATTACATCCACGAAGCATTCGAATTGACAACTTGTCGCATAGTTAACGTTGTTAAGTAAGTAATAACGTCTTGTGCATGCACGTCTATTTGGCTTAGAGAGAGAGAGAGCGAGAGAGAGAGAGAGGGAGGGAGGGAGGGAGGGAGGGAGGGAGGGAGAGAGAGGGGGGCGATGGAGGGAGGGAGGGATGGAGGGAGGGAGAGAGAGAGAGAGAGAGAGAGAGAGAGAGAGAGCAAATGTGAAAGTAAGCTGGATAGAAAGAGAAGAGTAAGGGGGAGAGAAAAATAGTGAGAGAATGAAAGAAGGACATATGATGGTATGATCCTGATAAGAAATTCACGAAGTGCATAGAAAGATGATCTGTAACGGAGCCCAGTGACTTATGTCTGATTGTTTATTGTACGATTTCAATTTAATAAATTTAAATATGAATCTTGCTAGGAAGAATGGTCATATGCTAGAGCAGCTGTTGGACGATCTGATGCAGACAGTGATCGTGGTAGCTAAAGGGAGGAACGACAACGGTCATTTGATGATCATTGGAGAACTTTATAAAATCTTCAATGGCGATGAGGTTAAAGCACATCTAAAGGTGATTCTAAATATAGCATGATGTATAAATATTCTTTTCATTGGTCGAGCACCTCACGCCTGCACCATACATGGTCACATGTGGTGATACTTCGATGGTCATATATGAACATCTGGTCATGGTCATGTGACTGCTTAAACCAGTCATATTGTATGGTTACACTGAGAGCCTTACTACCTGGCCGCACTTATGATAGATATGATAGATGCACTCGATGTTTTTGCTAGTGTATTTCAACTATGTAAGCAGAATATGATCATAATTTCTGAACAAAAAGATGAAGAAATTCTATGAAAATCTCTCATTTTTACAGTGCTGAGGAAAATACGAAATGACTGGTAGTGCACTGGTCACCCATTTTAATTGACATAGGACCATTAGTCACATGACATTTTTCGATGTCTTGATCACTGATATCGCATAGATGGGTTTAATCTTAGGCATCAATGTTGAAGAATCTGCACTTCTGGCGATGATAACTCTGTAACCTTCCTTCTCACAAATGATCCCACCAGAGTTCCAGGTTTCCTCGTCCAGATATACCATGCACTCGGATGACTCTTGTTGCATATTTACATTGAAATTTAAAAATTTTTATAGTCTTTGCACAATTAAATTAATATACATTTATATTATATATCTTGTTGCATATTTACATTCAAATTAAAAAATTTTAATAAGGAAAAATCTAATATATCCATTGCCATGCCTGCCAGATAAATCTAACATAATTATTTTAAAATAGTCTTTGCACAATTAAATTAATATACATTTATATTATATATCTCTATTTACATACTAGAACAAATCAAAACTGTTTGAAAAGTACTGCCCTCTGTTGACCGACCTCGGAAATACTATGCAAGGGCCGGTAATCATGGGTCGATTTGTACACAACTTCACAACAAATTTCCTTCAAGTCACCTCAGGCGGGTAAGAGCTTGTGTGTCTAATCTGGTCTGCCGTTTCTAATTTAATAAATAATTAATCCAGGTCTAATAATTTATATATCATGCACGGTACTAGTCGATAACATAGTCTATCTTCTGCATTCAGACACTTAAGATAATATTGATAAGATGATCAGGACTACATCAATCTCCGCGCGCATGCAAGGATACGCGCACGCATTCAGCACTTTAACACTTAAATAATTTCAAGGAAATTTCAATGTTCTTATAGAAAATGTCCATTTGCAAACCATGAGAAGATTAGTTTTGAAAATTTATCACTGGAATGACTGGATCGGTTATTGAGCCAGTCATTGCAGTTATAGATTTTCAAAACGAATCTTCTCTTGATCTGCAAATGGACATTTTCAAGACCACAGCAGCAGCAGCAGCAGCAGCAGCAGCAGCAGCAGCAGCAGCAGTAGCAGCAGCAGCAGCAGCAGCAGCAGCAGCAGCAGCAGCAGTAGTAGCAGCAGCAGTAGCAGCAGCAGCAGCAGCAGCAGCAGTAGCAGCAGCAGCAGCAGTAGTAGCAGCAGCAGTAGCAGCAGCAGCAGTAGCAGCAGCAGCAGTAGTAGTAGCAGCAGCAGTAGCAGCAGCAGCAGCACTAGTAGCAGCAGCAGCAGCAGCAGCAGGTTCCTGTAAAATTAGTTTCGAAATATTCAGCAGCTTACCTATATAGCTACTTTGAAATTGAGATTGTGGGTGTTCAGGAATCAAAGTGTTAAAGTATATATGGCAACATAATTTTGATAATCATTTATACGATGTAGCTGAAATACAATCTGAATATGTCTCACACAAACAAGCAGCGCGGGCATACAGTAAGAAATAAGAAAATAAAATAAATTTCAGCAATTTTGTAGCTGCTTGCATCGACGTCGGTAGAGTCATGATTAATGTAACCGCCCATGGGTGTCGCTAGTAAACAAGACAGGTACTGGAAACGATGTCGTCGAAATTAGCTTTAAATGGTATCAGCGGTATGCCAAATCGCTTCTACAATCCTTTTCTCCTGCTGACTGCTTTCGTACCATTTATTTTTAGTTGCGGATCGCAGCAAACCAATATACACCAAATTGCTTTTCGAAATCTGTGCGCCAAATAATACAGATTTTGACAATTTTCATTGAAAATATGGTGATAAGGAGATAAATATTACAGATTCAAAAAATAAATTAGCACAATTATCGGGATCTGTTGCTGCCCATTCGCCATACAGGTGGCACTTAGTTTTCTGTTGGAAATCGATCGTCATGTTGGTGGCAGGCAGTCAAAAACAGAACTTTGTGCTATTAACTGAAAACATTTGATGCGGATTGTTGTGTATTTTCTGAAATATTGACGTAATGTGGGTGTCATCTATTTATGTGAAGTTATATGAGTCATTTCGCGACATTAAGTTAACTGACTATCATTTCTTATAAATAAAACATGCAATAAACATGATAACAAATCTATGTGTGTAAATATACTTATTACTTTTTCAGCAATGCTGGCCATTTTAAGCTATGGGTTTCGTATATTATGATGTGTGTCAGACAGCCACATGTGGACTTCGTGAAGACAGCCGCCATTGTGATAGGAGATAACAAAAAGATCCTTAAATGGAAGGTAAGGGGTGAATATAACGAGAGATATGGCGATTCTCTAAGCTGCCAGAACAACCACCCATAACACCATGAACCAATTTTCGCGGGTGATACGGACACGGTTCTGGGCCAGACTCATATACACATAGGATGCTCCTAACCAGGAGTGGGTCCAGGAATTCACCTTTCCAGAGTATCCATCCATCATCTGACATCATATGACGTCATAATCAGCTCAGCGCGTGTATGATGACGCCACAATCATTACGTCACAAAGTGTTCCATATAGACTCAAATCTCAATGAATCCGACACGTTGTATGAATTGCATGTCTTTGTAATTCTTTGCTATTGAATAAACATGATGTTGAATGTTTTCAAACCAATTTGACTGGGCGCTGTTGCTGCCTTAGGTAGCAACAGCACCCAGTTAAATTAGTTTCAAAATATTCAACAGCTTAACTGTGTAGATTTTGGAAATTGATAGTCAGTGTGTTCAGAGATTTGATAAAGATTGGCAGGGCATAGCTAAAACCGGAAAGGTACATTGATGAATCCGATCTGTTGATCAAGTATATGACGTCATAATCAATTACGTCACATGTAGGCTGACGTCACAATCGTAATTGACAAAAACACTTTGCTACAATTCTGGAATAGGCCGCCAGGTGTAGGAATTGTATGTCTCTCATGGATTTGTTATTTAATAAACATTCTGTTGAAGATTTTGAAACCAATTTGACTAGGCGCTGTTGCTGCCATTTGGCTCAACAGCACCTAGTCAAATTGGTTTCAAAATATTCAACAGCTTGTCTGTATAGTTAGCTTGATATTGGATTTCTGGGAATTCGGGTTTCGATCGATATCAGCACGAGCTAAACGTGGGCGGAGCTTAGCTAGAATGAGTGGGTCATAGTTAATTGATGGTGCGTTCGCCCCCTCCCCGCACAAGTTACCCCAGCAAAATGTAAAATTACGTGCTCTGCGAAGACATTTCCTGCATAATAAGCGATAAATACCCTCCTTATTAGTCTTATGTTTTTCTCACAATTGCCAATCATTCACACATCAGTTTAAGCAAATCTGTCTTTGAGAGCAAAGTAGACTAACTCATAGAGACTCGATATGATTCAGTTTGCAATTCACCTCTCCAGAGTATCCATCCATCATCTGACCTCGTATAACGTCATAATCAGCTCAGAACGTGTATGATGACGCCACAATCATTGCATCACAAAGGGTTCCATATAGACCGTCATCAAATCTCAATGAGTCCGACACGTTGTATGAATTGAAGTGTGTATTTGTAATTCTTTGCTATTTAATAAACATGCTGTTGAATAAGGCAGCAAGAGCGCCCAGTCTTTATTAGTTTCAAAATATTCAACAGCTTAGCTGTGTAGGTTTTATTTTTGGAAATTGATAGTCAGGGTGTTCAGACATCGTTCAATTCCAACGCGAGCGAGGTGTGGCTTGAGGTTAGCTAGAGATGGGCGGGGCATAGCTAAAACCGGAAAGGTCCATTAGTAAGGTAGGGCCACTGACTCTACTTATCTCGGCCATTACAGCCTGTATCTAATCCAGTTTTGAGTGATAACGGCCGTGAGTTCATATCTTTGCTGGTTCGACAATTGAATGCATGAAAATTCAATCGCGGACAGAAAATACTCGAGTTGTCAAACACCTCAATTAAATCTCACTCATATTTATTTAGATTTTTATTTCACACATTTCTAGAGCAAGATTTTCCATTGGCGAAATCATCTATCTGTCCAAATGTTCAGTCTCAATGACAATAAAACCAGTGCTATTCAAAAATTCTTGACTTAATTGTGATCTTAAGCAGTTCTTTACGCGTTTTGGACAAGATAAGTGTTTCTCACCAATACAATAGTTTCAATCTGTCAGTCAGGTAGGTATATATGACGGCATAATCGATAACGTCATAGACGCTTAACAGTCCATCAAGTTGTACGAATTGTATGTCTTTACTAATTAATAACCATTCTGTTGAATATTTTGAAACTCATTTGACTGGGCATTGTTGCAGCCACGGTACCCAGTCAAATTAGTTTCAAAATATTCAACAGCGTACATGTATAGTTTTTCTGTAAATTGAGATTCAGGGAGTTCAGGGTTCTATCAATCCCAACGTGCGCACAGCGTGGGCTGAGCTTAGATAGAGATGGAAGGGAGCATATCTAAAACTGGATTAACCCATTGTCAACGAGAGGGCAAAGAAAATATGAAATGCTATATTGGATATTTTCACTTTATCATCTCTGCTGACTAATAGTGATCTTCTGGAATGGGCGTGCCCAGTTTATGAAAGGTACACACGTTCATCAGACACATCACTATGGTACTCATTACTCAGATTTATAGCATTTGCTTTCAAATAATTAATTAAAGGCAGTGATTTTCTCAAAGAAATTGATCTTTTTGTACACTAAATCCGATCTGTCACTCACGTAGACCTATATGACGTCATAATCAAATACGTCACATGAATGCGTAATGAACGACGGAGAGATCCGTCATGAACATTGAATAGCCCGTCAAGTATACCTTACCATTTAATAAATATTTTGTTGAATATTTCGAAACTATTTTGTCTTGGCGCTGTTGCTGCCAGAGGTAGCAACATCAACCAGTCAAATTAGTTTCAAAATTTTCAACAGGTTACATGTATAGTTATCTTGGAATTGATATTCTGAGAATTCAGGATTCAAAGGATATAATTCGATCCCAACGCGGGCAACGCATGGCCGGATCTTAGGTAGAAATGGGCGTGGCATAGCTAGAAATGGATCGCTCTTTTTGGCAAGTTGTTTGTCGCTGTTTGGGCGTACAAGGCAACTTATCCAGGACTGGGAAGAAGGTGATCAGGATTAAAGGCGCACCTTCACACCAAAATGTATGAAAATAAAATTGTTAAAAGTGTATGCTTTTAGAGGCTTAAATTGTGTACTGCAGTGCAATGAAACGAAACAAATCTTAACATGATGTCAAAAAATGGGTAATGTGAGAGAAACTGGAGGGCGAGGGTCTGCATTCTCTGATTGCCCCTGATTGATTTTGTTTGTTTTAGATTGTATTATTGGTGGGAGCATGCATGTGGGGTTCCAAAGATGTATCGCAATTTTTTAGTCAAGATCTAAAACACAACAGCAACAGCGTTCAGCAACTTTGTTTTTCAAATGAGCACTTGGGTGGATATTGTCCGCGGGTCCCGAAGCAGTGTGTCAATTTTGGGCTAAAAACTAAAACGCAACAGCAACGCCTTGTTTCCAAGATAGATATTTTGGACCTCATGGCGGCCCGACTGAAAAAATTTATTAACAACGCGGGTATTGAACTAATTTATCCTTCTTTTGAAATGGATTATTTCCAGGAGAATGTTGAAGCAGCTATATCTCTGTTTGATGCAATATGTGGTGAACTGCGCTGTCACGAGCAGCCACTAGATGGGGACATCAACGAATTACCGAAATCAGACTTGGAATGTCTTCTACTGACGAAGGTTGCAAAAGAACAGGCGTATTTCATGAAAGAATTTCTCAACCAAATAAAGTAAGAACACGAGTGCATGTGTGCGCACGCACGGCCGTGTACAATTGTAGCAAGCATCCACACATCAACTACCCCACATACGCACGAACGCAGGCACGCATACGCGTTTTTAGATTTAAGGCTTTTATGAGGTCCTTTGAAGTCATTCAATGTCCTAATCTGACATCTCCTTAGAATACATTCATGTTGCATATCAAGTGAAAGCTTATGCTAATGTCTAGTGTAACCATCACCTAATGGCGTTGATGTGCAGAACTCGGTGAGATAAGACGTATAGAATAACACTGCGCCCATCGACATTTTCCATGGTCAAACATTCACAGCATGTTCAAGTAAGACATGCGTTTAACACGGGCTTCCATGAGATTAGCTATTCAATGTTCATAAGCTTTGTGTTTAATATTATTATCTGCAACCGCTTCACGCAATGGACGGAGAATTGTTCTTAAATAGTAAATGTTAAATGAATTAACTTGTGAAACTATTTGAAATATTAAATGCTAAGTGTTGTGGATCGCTAATAGGTATACGTGATTTGAACTATCTTCTATATTTGTGACATTGAACTTCTTTTAAGACCGCTTGCACCACATCTCTAATTACTAATCCGCTAAGATCACAATTGTGTACTTGCCTGAGCCCGTTTTGGTACATAGATTTTTGTCATAATTGTCTCGGATTCTTTTTCCTACTTATCTTAAAGCCGCTAGGTTTTTATAAAAGATATACATATAATTAAATTAGATTTACCATACCGCTCTGCTGTATCACAATGCTGTGAAATTCTCAACTCCGCTACCATAACTTACAGGTTGATTGGCTTTACCCTATTCATTGTAGCGTCCATCAGTCCATCAGATGAAAGGTCGCAACACCGACTGCGCTGGCCGCACACACCTCCCTTGTGCACCATTACATGACTTCAAGCCTAGTGCACACACTTTCGATAAGAACCCACCAACTGAAGGGTAAAATAACTACACTAACACTGCAGCTACCTCAAGTAGGTTTTTCTTTCAGCGTGTCCCAAGGCTAAGATGTTAGAGAGGTACTAATGACTTGTAACCTCTTCTAAGCATGCATAGCGGCGCCACCTAACGATAACCATCCCCCCCACCCTGCTCGCTCGTCAAATAAACGGGAATAACTGGGTGCACGCGTCGCAGATTTACTTTTGCCTACCTCGTTCGTAACTGTTCCATAGAAATATACACCTGTGCAAAAGTTAAGCACCAGCAAAAACAATAGAACGTAGAAACATGATGGTACAACTAGGCTGCCATACTTTTTGTCCCCGCGTTAGCTGACATAATTCCAAGTACGAAATGCACATGCATGCATGACTTCACGCCGCTTGATGTCCGTGCGTGGCGGGAAACAGCACACGTGTTCAGTTATGTAAAAGTCCAGTTTGAGGTGTAGAACATTACATACAGATTTAGACGACAAGATTAGGAATTTTGTGTTCATGACCGTGGTTTATTTGTACAGAGAGAATTAGCTCTTGATTGTGAACCGCTATGGCAAGACGAAGGTTAAGTGATCGTGTGAAATGGCAAATCATAGGCATGCATACCACTGGTATGTCATGCAGAGAGATTGGCAGACAGCTGAACATTAACCATACTGTAATCAGTCGTTTGATTGCAAAACATGGGCAAACTAACGAGGTGAAGGACAGGCCTAGATCCGGAAGACCGAAGAAGACTACTGCCCGTGATGATCGAGCCCTAGTACGCCTTGTTAGGAGATCTCCATTCACCAACAGCATAGTGCTCAGCCAGCAATGGGAAACGCGCAATAGAGTGTCAATGTCTACCCTCAAAAGGAGACTGTATGCTGCTGGCATGAAAGCTAGGAGACCTGTCAGACGTCCTCTCCTCACTGCACACCACAAAGAGGAGCGACTGAGGTGGTGCAACGAAAGAAGACACTGGAACATGAGATCCTGGAGACGGGTACACTGGTCCGATGAAAGTCGGTTCCTGCTTCATGCCACAGATGGTCGAACTCGTGTATGGAGGTCCAGACGCACGGCGTACGACCAACGTAACATCATGGAAGAAGTTCCATTTGGTGGAGGTTCCGTTATGATATGGGGGTGCATCTCATTTGATTGTAAGCTGGATCTGTTGACTGTACCTGGAACACTAAATGGACAAAGATATCAAGATTCCATACTGGATAAAATTGTGGTCCCTCATTTTGTAAATCATGCACCTGGAACCCACCCTATATTCATGGATGACAACGCCCGACCACATCGTGCTAGAGCTGTGCATGAATACCTCCGCCAGAATGCCATCGAAACCCTACCATGGCCAGCAAGGAGCCCTGACATGAACCCTATTGAGCATATCTGGGACATTCTGGGAAACATGGTGAGAAGGAGGGATCCTCCTGTGCAGAACCTACAGGAATTAACAGACGCACTCCATCTTGAATGGCAACGAATACCACAATGGCGTATCAGTCGGTTGGTGACCAGCATGAGACGTCGTGTCCAGGCCGTCATCCAGGCACAAGGTGGATATACCCGGTATTAATAATGACAGTCTCAAACTCGTGCACAGATGTTAAACTTCGTTTTCAGACACCATTAATGACAATCTAGCCACGTGTGTCAACTGTAGGGCAATAGTTGTCAGTTGTGTCAACGTAACCATATTCAGGCCTCGTTTTCAAGTTCAAACAAAAACATACAGTGTTTCCCCACCATCATAATCAGCATTCCTCTAGTTGCATTATTACCTCTTGCACTAAGATGGATGGGTACATAAATGTTTATGCTATTGCTTTCTTCATAGCACATGAATATACCCTCGCATGTGCGAAAAAATAGGGTGGTGCTTAACCTTTGCACAGGTGTATATATCTTAGTATGCGTTGCCGTAAATATATATATATATCTTTGCATGCACTGTCTTGAATATTTGTGCTGCATATTCATTCTATCTGTATATTGTTTGGCGCTGCATGTATGTCTACCTAGCCTCTAACCTGCTAATGGCGAGGGAGTACGTAAGCCGTTCTCATCAGTCGGACACTGAACTGATTGATCCGCTATTTGGAAGGTCCATACTGGAGAGTTGCGGGTGCGACCATTAACTAGTGTGCCAACTGCATCACCATTTTATTTATTTTCTCCTTTTAGACGCGATGAAGCCAAATCATAATGGCAGCAGAATTTGATGTTTCTACCAACAAAAGGCGGCGAGTGACTCAGCTATTTAACATGGGCAACTGTGTATTTTGTGAGGAACAATTCACAGAAAGTTCACCAGGAGAATCTCAAGACACGAACGCAATCCAAACATTGTTCTCCGTTCACTGTTCTCTGCATGTTCTGAACGTCATGACGCAGAGGGAAGAAAGATTCTTGCGAAAAGGACTGAAATTCTCGGTGGCACTGCCACTTTCCGGTATCACAAAAACTTCAGGTTCACATATACCAGCGCTCTCCATCTGAAACTGATTGCGGAAAGGCATAGCAAAGACAAAATGCCAAGCACCAGTAATACAAGGAGTGACGTACCCCTCCCCCCCACCCCCTGTTTGTTTTACCAAATCCAATATTTCATCTCAAACCTTTGGAAGGAAACACGTTTTTGTGTAGCGGAGGGTGCAATCCAAAGAAACGACTTAGCTGGTCAATGATTCAATCATCAATATGTTCTAGGTATTGATCTCACCCGAACATTATAGTGATTCTGAGATGTTGGCTAGACTCCACGGTGTCCCGAATGGAGATCTTGTTGCAATAGAGGCTAGGTATCATAGGGCGAAAAACTGCTACGCGAAACATATCAATAAACGAAAAATCGACATGCAGAGGAAAGAAATTGAAATAAATTTTCCCATCAAAGGAACTGTTAAGACAATTAATTTCTGAGTTTCAACCATCTTCCATTGAGGACAAGGAGGTTGTTATATTGACAACAATTTAGGAATAGTTTTCGAGAACTGCTTAGAGATGACATTGAAAACCCTGAAGAATATCAATCAAAATATCAATCAAAACAGATGAAGAAACAGCTAACTAGTGGGTGGCGAAACATTTCGTTCATACCTCAGCCAGGAATGCTGGACTTAGTATGTTCAAATGACATTTCTGTTAATGTGGTGCTGAGGGAAGCTAATGCGTTAGGTCAATTACTTAATGAAGTTGCGCACTCTGAGGAGGAACCAGAACAAAAGTTAGACAATGTTGGTATGTATATTGCGGAGACAAGGCCGTGTGTTGGCTCACAAACAAAGAATTTACGATAATGTTGCTAACACATTAACGATTAATCCGACTCTTCCCTAACTGAATACAGGGGCCAACATTCACACTGGCAACATCGGTAGTTTAGGCAATGAACAGAATGGGCTACTGCATATTACATACTGAACTATGCCGCTTCTTTACTTCAGCAGAACAGGTTAATACCGCACAGGAACCAACATCTGTAGATCCATATAAGCCACCAGAAATTACTTCTAAACATGACGAAGAACCCCCCATTGCTGGAGGTGCAGATAACTGGGACCACAGTGAAATAACCACTGACGGCAAGCAGACTGCACATGCTATGGCATCAATTTTCATCCAAGCGAACAGGTGTACAACAAAGATTGTATCCACGAATTGTGAAGGTCCCACAGCAGAGCATTAACCTGGAATTTATCTATGGTGGTAATATGTCAATACTTCTGACATACCAGAAAAATAGATCAAAACCTGAGCCACGGTTTCAGCCAGCAGTATCTCCCAAAGAAATTGAGGGATTAAATGGTAAAGCTGACTTCAAGAAAATGACGACTGTGAAAACAGTGTATAACATAGCAAGATCATGTATTGTGCACAAGAGGTAGGAACATCATGTTCCTCCATGAAGTTTATTCCATGCTACTCTGAAGACAGACACTAGTTCAGTCTCGATCGTATCCTTCAACCGTATAATCATGACAAATCAAATGGATCATCAAACAGTATAAAGGAGTCAATGAACAACCTGGGACAGATACATGCTCCTATTTTCTTTGACATGGGCCTTCTGATGAAGCATTAGAGGCCATTTGGGCCAAACCTATAGAATTGGTCGGTGTCATTCCTTGTGATGGCGGTATGCACTTTTTAATTAGTATCATCTCTGCTGTAGGGTATCTGTACGTTGATGCTGGTCTGAAGCAAATGCCCCACGAGTCTGGCGGTGTCGCTGCAGTTAGTTAACAAAAGGTGCATACAGGCAAGAACTTTGACTGATATCCGCTACTGCAGCAACTCAAAATGGCACTATTGGCACAAACGGATAAGAGGCCTAGTCAAGAGCAACTTATGAAGCTCGTTGTCGAGATTGGAGATAAGATTGAGCCATTGATAAATGCCAGGAACATAGCATAAGTATATCACCTACATTCCAGTTCTGGAACGACTTTCTGTTCAATTTCTGTTTACGGTTTTGCGTCCTGTAAAAATCTACATAAGCTCAACTAGACATAATGAATGGGATGTGTATGAATCAGCAACATCCCATCTTCTGCCTCTTCTCTGCTACTAATCGATCTAACTGTGCATACATGCCAGTAGTGCTGTTGCAACTGTAGACTGCCACCTGATATTCTTGAAGATTCTAGAGGATGCTTATTAGTAAGATTTCACAGGGAAAGATTAATTCTGTATGTATGGACTATATTATTGAAGCAACAGAGAATAAGGCATTGAAATGTGCCGGAGGTATCATTGGTCTGACACTCAGAGGACCTACATTGGTTCATTGGTTCGTAAGTAGACATATAACAGCGCAATACTCAAAGCAAATTCGAAAAAAAACCTGTCGCTGAAATCAAAGATAACGATCAATCTTACTACATTGGTACTCAAGCATCAAAACGTTGGGATAGAGATGTCAGCCTGATGACCAAGATGCTCAAGGAGACGTACATTCACCATTTTGATTTAGCAGATGTGCTTACTGAGCTTGTTATCTTTGCCACTGGTGCAGCTGCGACGCCTGTGGTTCAAAGGTCTATGCTGACTGCCATAGATACGGGTTCAGGTCTAGTCAGAAAGTTCATAGAGGAAAGACTTGTTACACCTAAAGAAGGTTGAAAGATGACCTTTTACAATACTCTACAACGATCACTTATGAAAACCATGACCGCCATGAGGAAAACCGTGAAAGTACACAACAACGATGTGTCCATGAATGATGAAGTAATGTATCTGAGACTGGGGGCAGTGAATAGCAAGTGAGTCAAATACTGAATCAAACAATTCAGACGACATTTGGATAGGGCTAGGTTTCCATCTGCAACTGCAATTTAGTCTAAGTAACCAAACATATGACAACTGTTTGAATATAGCCCATTAGTAAGATTCTACACTCAGCAAAATAAATATTTACTGATGGTTAGTAATGATTGATTCCGTCCGTCATTTTTATCTGCCATGTTTAATCGTATTGGACCACAACACTAACCAACTGTTCCAGATGTTATCCTTTTACTGATAATTACAAAGTAAGAGGCACAGGTAATCTCTATATGTGCCATACTCCGAGGATTATTGAATACTGTCATTGAAAAGTCAGCCATTTTTATCGGCCATTTGGAAATATGATTGATTGTTTATCTCGGTGGCCTGAAATCATCTTTATCGAATTCCTTGACCCCGAAAACATATAATTCGATACCAAAACTGCCTTCCTATATGGCATAGTTTCTGAGATATTGATGTTCAATGCGCACAATGGTGAAGTGGCGGCCAGCTTGGAAAATGGTGGCGTATGCAATTCGCACCCACTTTTGACAATGTCATCACATGGTTTCATGATCTCCACACCCCAATGATCAATTTTAGCCTGGAGGACACATGTTACCCTGCAGGTTCCGGTACCCTCATCTTTCGATGGTCTCTGCGACAGGACTACTAGGAATAATATAAATGGTAACTCAATCCTCCCACCCTGCCCTCGACTCTCTCTCTCTCTCTCTCTCACTCTCTCTCTCTCTCTCTCTCAGTCTCTCTCTCTCCCTCTCCCCCCCCTCTCTCGCTGTGCCGTATGTGAATATGAACCTGCAACCAATCAACAAATTGATGATCACCCCAATAAGTAACATGTGCCAGAAGCAGTGATTAATGAACAAGGAGTGAGACATGAAGCGACACACATAGTAACTTGGATGAATTTGGTTAGAGAGAGCTCAGCAACGGTAGAGATAGATTCATCATAATAGATGGTCAGGCTGTTGTTCAATAATAAAAAAGTTTACCCAGTATGGACAGCGTAAGTGACTTTCGTAACACATTTATTAAGCACATTTCTGTCTTGATGAAGCATTATGCAGAACGAAGAGTGATATATGACAGATACATTGAGCAGCGAGTGATTTAACGAGAAAACACAAGTAAAAAGAGCAGGCACCACAAAACCCGTAAAGTTAATAATACATGATGCAATGACTCTGCACATTGTTTCCTTGAACTCATGTGGCATCTTGGCACTAAAAGCCAACTAAGAAAATACCTTGGAAAAAGGGTGCTGAAGCACTTTGGAGAGTCAACATGGACTTGTCGTTATCCATTCACTATCAACCTACAACATCAAACCCAACGTTTTTAGTCGTAACTTATCAACACACAGTCATGAGGAGGCTGACAACTAAATACCACTTCATGTGATTGATGCAACAGTAGTTTGGTTAGAGAGATATATGGGTGGTCCCTGATGTGCTTCTCTTACTGATGGATCTTATTGAAACTCAGATAATAACAGGACAACAAAAACCTTTAATTCTCAAAGGAATGTTTCCTAATAAAATAGTTTCTAAAAAATAGATGTACAAGAGAGATGCAACACACACTTGGACCAAAAGAATCTAGATTATTTCTTGGCCTTCACAATTTCACTGACACAGACTGGTGATGGAAATTCTTCAGCATTTCCAAGCTGGCATTGATAGTGAAGTTTTCATCTCTAAAACCTGACGAAGATGTCTTTAAAACATTCCAAAGGAAAATGTTCTCAAACATCAAGAAGGTTTTGTTTGTAAGACACAATCTGTTAAGAACTACTGTAAAACTGTCCATGACGTGCGTTGGGATCTCCGAAGGACCAAAACCCTTGAAGGCGAAAGACTTCCACCAACAACAGCTACATTAAAACCACATACACAGCGCGCTAATTTTATTTTCATGAGGGACAAATCTTAACATGAGCCGAGACCAACCCTCCCACTTCTCAGTGGTAATTGGTGGGAGGGGAATCAAAATGGCAAACTGTCAATAGTGAAGTGTCTTGCGAAAACAACTCCACCTTCTGTTCTCAAGATTGTTCGATGTAGGTATAAGGGGACCGGTCAAGGAAAACCAAATTATTTATGCCACACGATGAGCTGACACGCATACCACTGTGTGCGTGGCTATATTGTGGTAACATAAAACAGACTATAGCGTAAATGATGAAGATGGTCTTTGAATGTTGTTCTTCATTATTAGTCATATCATGCGGTACATATTCACTAAACTATGTCATAATGCTAAATACTGTTAATATATATATATATATATATATATATATATATATATATATATATATATATATATATATATATATATATATATATATATATATATATATATATATATATATATATATATATATATATATATATATATATATATATATATATATATATATATATATATATATATATATATATATATATATATATATAATGTCAATATTAAGTGCTTAATCTTACCACCTGCACTGTAGGTGGGGCTTAGAATACACCTTCCGTATCCTCTGCGTGTCGTAAGAGGCGACTAAAGGAGGTAAGGGTGATGTAACCCTGACAGAAACCTCGAGTGCTGAAGACGGAGGTTCCAGGCCGCACGGCGCACTCTAATAAACCATGGATCCACGCACTTAACGCTTATGATCATGTCGATAGTCACTTACAGGACTGGCGGTATGATCAGCGAACGAAAAGAAGAAGAAGAAGATCTTACCACAAAGAAATAAATAATTTTACTTCATTTATGCAAATGTTCATTTAAATTTAATTTAAGCTCTGTTTAGCTTTTAAAATGGCCATTTAATGCACCAAATTTTGTGCACATATGTGTATAAACATCGCCACTTGCCGAGTTAATTTACTACTTTAGGCCAACGTTGGTGATTAGCGGTCACAGCCACCCTTGGCTATTGGGCATTGGGCCAACTTTGTGAGTTGGTTGACACCGTCGCCATTGGCGATGAAGGATTGGGAAAACGTTGGCATAATAGTGGCACGATTATGGCAATTTATAGCCAATGTATGTTATAAATGTTATATACATGGGTTAGGCCAATGTTGGAATGACAGTGGAAAAATTACGTTGGGTTACAGTTACTGGGACATTGTTGGCCCAACAACTTATAGCCAATGCATATTATAAATATTATATGCATGCGTTGGACGAACATTGGTATAACAGTGGCAAAATTATGTTGGCTAACAGTTGTTAGGCCATTGTTGGCACAGCAATTTCTTGCCAATACACATTTTAAATGTTGTCTACATGGGTTGAGGGAATATACTTGCCTACTGTTTGGTCTATAAAATCAGTATACCAATGTATTTGATAATTAGGTAACAAATCTGAGTTTTAAAAAAATTAATATTAACCTCTCAATGGAGGTAACTTCTGCAACTCGATTTTATATTAGTTAATAGCTTAAATTAAGTTCGTCCGGAGTGAAGCGATCGAGTGTATTATTTTGTAATCAGTACTATGTCTAAAAGAAGCCTATGCGGTAAATAGTATCATCCCTCTAAATACTTATATGCTGTAATAAAATTTCAATATGTCTTGAGAATATCATTTTACGAAGTTGACAATCTCCTATGAATACGCGCAATCGGTTAGAAAAGAATACTATCAAAACTTTGCAAACCTTTGGTCTTACATTGTACTCGCTTCTCAGCCTTTTCAAAGTGGAGTACCTAGCAAAGTAGTTTGACACATTTCATTAAATGTGTGTTTTGTTTTGCCAATTTGCTAAATACGTTGCACATATAGAAGAATAAATTCTTTTTTCGAATAGTTGACTAATATGTGTACAATTTTTGGCTCAATTTTAGACCGATGAGCAGAATGAAGTTTGACCAACCTGTACTGTCAATGTCAGGCCAATGTTAAATGATGTATGTATGTATGTATGTATGTATGTAGGGCCAAGTTGGGTGAATATCCACCAAGTCAAGGTTTTGATGAAGGAATGTGTCTCATAGAGTGGTTTTCTTCGTTATTCCTTGCTTAATACCCCATTAATCCACCTAGGTAATTGGCATTGTAGACACCGTCACCTTTCATTTGATATGCAAAATATCTATGCTATGCAGCAATTCACCTTTCCAGAGTATCCATCCATCATTTGACCTCATATGACGTCAAAATCAGTTCAGAGCGTATATGAAGACGTCACAACCATTACGTCACAAAGGGGTCCATATGCAATTTAAGAAACATGCTGTTGAATATTTTTGAAACTAATTTGACTGGGCGCTGTTGCTACCTTAGGCAGCAACAGCGCCCAGTCAAATTAGTTTCAGAATATTCAACAGTTTACCTGTGTAGTTTTTGGGAAATTGATAGTCATGGCGTTCGGAGATCGATCGATCCCAACACGAGCGAGTTGTGGGTGGAGCTTAGCTAGAGATGGGCGGGGCATAGCTAAAACCGGAAAGGTCCATTGAAAGTGGTAATCTTGAGTCACATCAAAATGACCGGATAAGACCACGTGTAAAAAGTACAATTGTCACCACTATTTTTCTCTTTACTAAGGCCATGGAGAGGCCCTTTAAATTAAAAAATACGTCTCACCGGATCCTATTTTTGACATCTTCAACCAGACTGTATGCTTTATCACTTGTTGTAGCTCGTGCTTTTCAGATGCTTTCGCAATGGTCCTTTCCAGAGTAATGACGTCATATTTATTACGTCATAAATGAGTCTTTAACTCTTAATACTCGAACAGCTTGTACAAATAGTTGTTGAATATTTTGAAAATAATTTGACTGGGCGCTGTTTCTGCCATATGATGCAACAGCGCCCAGTCAAATTGGTTTCAAAGTATTCAACAGCTTACCTGTGCAGTTTTCTGGAAATTGATAGGCAGGGAGTTCAGAGGTCGCTCGATCCCAACGCGATCAAGGTGTGGGTGGAGCTTAGCTAGAGATGTGCGGAGCATGGCTAAAAATGGAAAGGCCCATTTGTGATGTTTCGAAAACGGTAATGTTGCAGTGTATGCTCACGTCACAGTAGCGGTCCAGTAACCTGCGTTATCAGGCTTGTTATATTATATTATTATAGTCTGACCAACCCTTATTCACGATTCTAGTAATGTCTACCTCGTTGTCTCTATTACAAGTACAGCAAGCTGATTTTACGGCGATAATTTAACCTGCGTACAGCGTTATTAAAGCAAATGATTCCAATCACTGTCTATATGCATTTCAAATTAATTATTAGAAATAATAAAACATTAGTAAATAGATACATATATTTTCTAATTGAATTTATTTTACAAATGTTTACACCTGTAGAATTGCCAAACTTCTGCCACACCTACAAGAGAGCTTGGTGAAATGCATACTTGATTGCCTGGAGAGTCGCTCACCTGTTATGTTCGACCTTGGGAAGGACTGTTTAAACTTTATTGAATTACAGGTAACTGGGAAATGTTTCATGTCTGCTCTTATGCTCTGAAAAGTGGTCTATCAAATTGTTATTAGTCAGACAATTCTGACAACCTATTTAGTAGCTACATAAGTGTTCCATTTATAAAGTCAACGCCGTTGTGAAATATGTCTCATATTAAAAGTTACCAATCATGTATCTTAAGAGTGTAGAGATGCAGCTACACAATGCGGAGATTTGATATGTCACTCAAGGATGTGACGTCATAATCAATTACGCCACGTGTAGGCTGACCTCCTATGTAGCTCCATCATCAACATTTAAAAGCTCATCAAGTGTACTAATTGTATGTCTTTGAACGATTTACTATTTAGTAAACATTCTGTTGTATAATTTGAAACTAATTTGACTAAAAGTCCCTATTTTCGTAGGCTAGCAGATCAGACGACGGAAATGGTTATTCGCGACTGGTTTCTGGCTGTAAATTTTCTGCGATAGTGGGTACCAACTAACCATAGTTAATAATCAAGAGATCATCTGAGCATAGCAATAGACCTTTCCGGTTTTAGCTATGCCCCGCCCATCACGGGTAAGCTGTTGAATATTTTGAAACTGATTTGACTGGGTGCTCTTGCTGCCTAGGCAACAACAGCGCCCAGTCAAATTAGTTTCAAAATATTCAACAGCATGTTTATTAAATAGCAAAGAATTACAAAAACATACAATTCATATAACGTGTCGGAGTAGTTGAGATTTGATGATGGTTTGTATGGAACCATTTGTGACGTAATGATTATGACGTCATCATGCACGCGCTGAGCTGAATATGACGTCATAAGAGGTCAGATGATGGATGGATACTCTGGAAGGGTAAATTACGCACACACATTAAGTCAAATGTATATGATTTTAACAACTTTATCTTCTCGCATTCTGGTATGAATGTGGCCCTTTAATAGTTGCTAGGATATCCAAAGTTATCCATAGTCTCCATTAATATGTATTATCTGGCTGTGGTGTCGCTCAATAGATTCTGTAGCGAAAAATTCCCAGAAACACAATAATTATGATAACCTTGCAACACAATTTGAGAGAAAGGCATTTCAACAGCTCATAGTACCCGCACATTACTACTTTGTTTGAAGAATTACACGGAGCTAAATGGTCATTTTGTCTTCGTGTCAAGGGATACTGCCGGGAAATAGTCGTATGAAAAAGCATTGCCAATAGAAGCGTACTAATACACTATAAATATACCTTTTTCTCTCATTCGTTCGATCTGTAGGAGAACAACAAAGATCTTGTTACGTCAATGCTGGTAACATTCGACCGCTTGTTCCGGGATGAGGAGTTTCCCTGGGATGACCACTGTGCCGGTTGGATTGGCAACGCACTGGTGGAAAAATGCATGCAACCATACAAGTAATAAATAAACAACATCTAGTCAAATTGTATTTATAAAAGCATATAATCATATCAATGGAGGTATTGTACAGCTAAATTATAACTTAACATTTCTTAAAGTGTCCATAAACACAGTAACGCGTTAGTTAATACAACATTTTAGACAGCAATGTCTTTCAACCCAATCAGGTTCAAAATATTTTTAAAATATCGTTATATATGTAAACATATGTTTTGTAAACATGTTAAGTTATTTCCTGAGCTTTACTGTAGCCATTCAACAATATTTAGACGGTGTGTGACTTGATTCTGAAAATGAAAGCCTTAGCAAGTAGCAGCCATATTGTTTTCCCTAGCAACAAATTGTATTTATAGAAATCGTTAAGAATGGACCTTTCCAGTTTTAGTTATACTGTTTTAGCTATGGCCGCAACAACATCCATTCAAATTAGTTTCAAAATATTCAACAGAATGTTTATTAAATGGTAAAGACATGCAATTAGTACAACGTGTCGGACTATTAAGCGCTAAAGACGGAGTACTTTGAATCATTCACGACGTCATAATTATGATGTCATCTTACACGTCACGTCGTGGATTATGACGTCATATGATGGATGGATAAATTTGGAAAGGTCCATTGGATTGACAATTTGTTTTTTATGTATCTAAATAGTACTACGTCAATTTCTCTGAAGCGCGTTGATTTGTCTTATTGTGATGAGATCATTGTTGCGCTACTGTTTCTGCAGGTGAAATATTACGACGGGTGTGGGGGCGATATTTCACGGGTTGGAGGTAGGACAATACGGATTCATTACGGCCATGTTGTGCTACTGTTGTTGCATGCGTGAGAATGGACCTTTCCAGTTTAAGTATATCCCGCCTATCTCTAGCTATTAACCCACACCTCGCTCGTGTTGGGATCGATCGATCTCTGAACTTCCTAACTGTCAATTTCCAGAAAACTATACAGATAAGCTGCTGAATATTTTGACACTAATTTGACTGGGTGCTGTTGTTGCCTATATGGCAGCAACAACGCCCAGTCAAATTAGTTTCAAAATATTCAACACCATGTTTATTAAATAGTAGAGACATGCAATTCCTACAACCTGTCGGACTATTAAGAGTTAAAGACGAGCCGTATAGAATCATTTATGACGTGATGATTATCATGTCATCCTACACGCGGCCTAGCTGATTATTACGCCATATGACGTCATTGCTCTAGAAAGGTCCATTGATGGATCAGATATGTCACCCAAGTACATGACGTCATAAACATTTACGTCACGTGTGGGTTGACATCACAATCAACATGCATAATGAATGGTGTACAAATATAGCTCCGTAATGAACATTAAAGTGTCAACTATAACGGTACAGGTGTTGGACTTTTTTAAAACGTATTTGACTGGAACCTGTTGATGCCGCTTCTCCCAGTCAAATTAGTTTCAAAGTGTTCAACATAATGATACGCCTTGCATCATAAGGAGTCCGTCGTTTCTGACCGTGAGGGTTGAACTATTAAAGGGGGCCACTCCGTAATTTGGTCATCAAATGAGTTTTTATGTTAGCTGACATGTACAGAACAACTACACGTCTTTGGTGACAACCATGGCTGACCGCTTAACTGTCTACCTACTGAATTCCTGCAGTCTACATTTTCCATCGGGTTTACCTCTGGATATGCTGAATATTTTGAAAACGATTTAACTGAAAGTTGTTGGTGGCTAAGCCACCAACAACTTTCATTCAAATTGTTTTCAAAATATTCAGCACGTCTAGAGTTATTGCCCATTGAAATTAGTACATGGTTGGTTACAGCAGGCAGACAGCTAAGGGAGGGTTGACATAATCTTGTAGGATTAGGATCGGTGCCGTTATTTTCAATTCGATCACAGAGATGGGAAAGACATGGTTCAGATCAACGATCTACTGATATCGTTATTCCTCACCGCAATGAACAAAGACCACATTGACTACGACAATGGCAATCTGAACGTGTTCGGTTTGCTGTTGATGGGACCTATGACCACATTCGTACAAAAGGTCAGTAGAATTCATCGTTCAATGAAAATCCATTAGAGTGCTCCGATTGGTTACTCAAGCATATGACGTCATCATCAATTGCGTCACATGTAGTCTAGCGTCACAGTGATTAGAATGTAAGTATAACTATGTCATGACAATTTAATAGTCTGTTAAAGGTGCATATTCACACTAAATGCTTCAAAATAAAAGTATATATACTTTTGACAATTTTATGTTAAAGCATTTTAGTATTAATATGCACCTTTGAGAAGTGTACGAATTGTATGTCTTAATATTTTAATTTAATAAACGTTAGTAATAAACCCACCATTCAAATTAGTTTCAAAATATTCAACGGCTTACCTGTATAAGGGAGGAATCCAGTTTTAGCTATGCCCCACCCATCTTTATCTAAGCTCCACTCACACTTCTCCCATGTTGGGATCGATCGATCCCTGAGCTCTCTGACTATCAATTTCAGAAAGAACCCACAGCTAAGCTGTTAAATATTTTGAAACTAATTTAACTAGGTGCTCAACAGCATGTTTATTAAATAGTAAAGACGTACAATTCATACAACACCGTCCGTCATACATTAAGCGTTCGCGACGACCTTAGCTACGTCATTCATGACATAATTGATTATGACGACATCCTCTATCTCCCTCTCTCTCTCTCTCTCTCTCTCTCTCTCTCTCTCTCTCTCTCTCTCTCTCTCTCTCTCTCTCTCTCTCTCTCTCTCTCTCTCTCTCTCTCTCTCTCGCTCTCTCTCGCTCTCTCTCTCCCCCTCCCCCCCCCGTCGTAATATGATGACGTCATGAATGATTCTTAGTTGATTATGACGTCAAGTCTTCTTCTTTTCGTTCGCTGATCATACCGCCAGTCCTGTAAGTGACTATCGACATGATCATAAGCGTTAAGTGCGTGGATCCATGGTTTATTAGAGTGCACCGTGCGGCCTGGAACCTCCGTCTTCAGCACTCGAGGTTTCTGTCAGAGTTACCTCACCATTACCTCCTTTAGTCGCCTCGTACGACACGCACAGGATACGGAATGTGTATTCTAAGCCCCACCTACAGGGCAAATGACGTCAAGTGATTGATAGATAAACTGGAATCCGCCATACCTTGTCATTGGCATTCCGGGAATTCAGGATTCGATAAATCGATACCAACATGCATAAAAGGAGGGACGTGCTTAGCTCGAAATTGGCGGGGTTTGGCTAAATGGGCGGAGCTTACCTAAATGGATCCCTTAATTAAGTCTATATTCTCTTTATGGAACATATTTCTTATGAAATAAGTGTGAGCTGACACTTCTCAATAGGCAGTAGAGCAGTATTATATTTAGACTAAATTATAGAATTGAAATAGATTAAAATCGTATACTTTCAATATCTTAAATTATACACGTCACTGTAAAGAAGCAAAATAAATTTTAACATATGATGATTTTATTCCATATAAATTAATATAATTTTGAGCTGAAATAAGGACATGCAAAAAATTATATTAATTTAGGCCCTCTACCTAATGATGTCACCATATGTCAGTAAGACTTATTTTGTTTCACTACATCTAGGTACACAATTTAAGTGCGTGCTAGACGTGTGCCCAAATATTCAAATGCATTTGCAAATGCATTTGCATTTTCATTTGCACTTGCATTTGAACAAGTTGCAAACATTTGCATTTGCATTTAAATGCAATGGCGCTAGGCTGTATTTGCACTTGCATTTATGAATCATTTACAAACATTTGCACTTGTATTTAAATGCAATACCCTGCACTTAGACCCAAGCCTGATCATCATAGCAATTTAACCATCTATCTTTCAGCATAAACAGAGCAACACTGCTGCCACCCTGAAGCCGATGTTAGGCGATATGCTACGGAACCTGAGCAATGATGATGATACTGTTCAGCATATGATACAGATTCAGCTTGGTATTCTGGCAGGTTCTGATGCTACATTGCTTGCACCTCATATCGACACATTGTTTGATCATTATCTGAAGAGCAGGGACCCAAATTCCCTACGCAAGTAATAGTGCGTGAATGGATGTGGTGTGTGACTGCCTATATATATAACGCCGGCTACCTAATCGTGTTTTCAGCCATGCTCCGCAAACTGATGTATCTAGCTAGCTCCGTCATGAACATTGAATAGTCAGTCCGTCATGTGTACGAATTGTATGTCTAGACTATTTAATACTAAACAGGCTATTGAATATTGGAATCAATGTATACACTTTGAATCATGACTTCCCAGAATCCCAATTCAAGGTAACTATACAGATAGGCTATTGAATATTTTGAAACTAATTTAACTTGGCGCTGTTGCTAACATAGGCAGGATTCAAAGTATATAAATTGCTTCCAACACGTGTTAAAATGGGCAGAGCTAAGCTAGCAATGGGAGGCACATGGCTAGAAAGCTATCCATATCTAGCAAATCTGCATATCTAGCAATGGGCTGGGTATAGCTAGAAGTGAAGCCCTCTATTGCAGGTACGACAGATCAAAACTATAGTACTATTTAACCCTCGAACTGGTGATAACTTGACCCTGTCAAAAATGTTAAAATTTAGATTAACATGTCCTAGCAACTTGAGGTCATATTTAGAATGTGTTTGTATAGCACTACGTAGTTTCAGCCTTTAACCCTTTAGCCCTCGAATTTGTTCAAGAAAATTTCAATTTTCTCATAGAAAATGTCAATTTGCAGACCAAGAGAAGACTTTTTTTTTAATTTATCGCTGGAATGACTGGCTCGGTTATCGACCCAGTCATTGCAGTTGTAAGTTTTCAAAAATGGACTTCTCTTGGTCTGCAAATGGATCTTTTTCAAGACCACAACAAAAGCCGATTTTGGCTGATATGAGTGTTAAAGGGTTAATCAACACACCGCTAGCCAGTAGACAATGATTCAGTTAATATTGCTTGAGATTTGTTCTCTCATGCATCTAAAGGACTATTTATGGACTCCATACAAGAGCAATTTGACACGGCGGTAATGAAATCGTGATATTATTTTAGTATTTATTTAATCATAGAACATTGAATTTTTTTAACATGCGCAGCTTATGAGAATTTGTTTTTGGTGATTGGTGGAATGCCATTGTGCTGTTGCTTATAATTAACTGTTATACATTCCCTTATATTATTGTCCTCTTATCATAGTTGATGTATCATAGTTGAGGTATCATAGCTGATGCACATGTTTCTGTCTATGTCAAACTGCAATAAGTGTTAAGTAATATAGGTTTGTATTCACCTCCCTGTCGACAACTACCTCTTGCAGCAGATACACACCGGGCCAAATCACATATGGTGCGCTTCCCATCGGAATGCGAGCTATCAGAGCTATAATTGAGAATATTCATCACTTCAAGTTGAAAGGCGCTGAAAATGGTAAAGGAGGTTAGACAGCATAAGCTCGTCTTCGAGACCAACATGTTGCAGGCACCAGGAACACGTGGGCACTTAATACAAACACCAACATGTAGGCAATAAGAACAAGTAGTCACATAATACACACATGGTCAGCATGTAGGTATTGTGACCCGGTAGTAAATTAACACGTTTCACAAGAAGGATCCATTTCCAGCTATGCCTCGCCCATTTCTCACTAAGTTCCGCACACTTTGTACGAGTGATGAAATCGATTTTAACAAGTTCCAAGAATCATAGTTTCACGGTAACCATACTGGTAACCTGTTAAATATTTTGAAACTAATTCAACTTTGAACGTTTTAAAAATATTTAACAGAATCTTTATTAAATTCAAAGAAATACAATTCAGACACTTTCGTGACGGGCCTTTACCTCTTTCGAAAGGTAACTAGGTAATTCTGATTGTGGCGTCAGAACACACGCCACGAATTTGATCTTCTTCTTCTTTTCGATCGCTGGTATCAGACTTGGAGAGCCGTTCTCAAGATGAAATCTGTGGTTTTCTGCAGTTCTTCCACAGGCCCATACAGCTTTTCAAGAAAAGCGGTTGACAAAGGCCAGCTCTCTTCTTTCAGCAGCTGATACGTACTGCAACATTGAAGTATGTGCTCTGTGGTTTGTTCTGATCTCCACAAGGACAAGCGGGCGATGTCGTAAGGTGGAACCGCCTGTACATGTGTTTGTTTAGTCTGTTGTGTCAAGTTCTGAGACGAAGAATGGTCACTTGCTCTGGCCTCGAGAGATGATGGTAGGCATCTTCTGATTGAGGTGTTCTATAGAGTGACTTGATGATAGTCTTCATCTCTGTATGGGTAACCATGTTTTCTGTCTGATTCGCTTCTGCACCCATCTTTGCCATCTTGTCTGCTTACTCAGTTCCTTGGACTCCACAGTGTGAGGGGATCCACTGCAATGCTATCCGAAAGCATTTGATGGTGTGTAGTGCTTCTACAAGTTGTGGCAGCTTACCTTTGGTGATAGCCTCAAGGACGGAGCGGGCATCAGATAAAAAGACAATCTGTGCAATAGGGTCTGCTGTTCTGCTGATGGTATTAGCTGCATGAACCAGTGCTTCGACTTCAGCTCTGTAGTTTGTGCAGTGTTTGCCTGTCGGTATTGCAGCTGACTCATCTTGTCCGTTTGGATACTGTATGTGCAGTCCGGCACCTCCGCTCCTAATTGCATCTTTGGCTGATCCATCTGTGTAGATCCTTATCCATGTCTCCTGAGGGTACATTTTTTCCAGCATGGCTAGGGTCAGGGCCTTCTTGCTCACATCACTGTGTTCATCTTTGGTTGTGAGATGAGGTACTGTGGTGCGAATAGCTATGCTCTATAGTTTGTTTTCCCAGAGTGGAGGATCATGGGTGTGGTTTGGGTCTTCTATTTGTGCTGGCAAAATTTCTTGGTGTTTCCTTTGAAGTGCTTTTGTCTCTTTCACAAAACTTGATCTTTTAGGTCTTCCTGATGACAGCTGTGCTTGCCTGATCTTCATCGGGTGGGTGCTGAACGATTTGAACTTTGCAGCTTGGATCAGTGCTTTGCATTCCATTCCTTTGCTAAGTGGGGGTGGGGGGATGCCTGCTGTCTGCTCCATTTTTTCTATTGGTATTGATCTCATTCCACCAGTGATGATGCGCAGTGCCTGGTTTTGTACTCTGTCGAGGTTCTGTTGATGAGATTTAGCTGCTGTCATCCATGAGCTGGATCCATACTCAAGGTGAGGTCGTACGGCACCTAGGTAGATGGTCTTGAGGATCCTTTCATTGGCACCCCACTTTGTTCCTGCCAGATTCCTCATGATGTTTAGCTTTCTTCTGGCCTTTGCCTCTGCATTCTGTATGTGTTCCTTCCATGTTAATCTTCTGTCATAGGTGACGCCCAGGTATGTCTGCCGGTCCTCGTACTCGAGTGGAGTACCGCCCAGTGTCAGATTGCCAACCTTGGTTTTGGTGGACAGTGAGAATAGCATGGCTGATGATTTTTTGTTGTTGATGGTAATACACCAGCGATTGGCCCAAGCTGTAATTCTGTCCAGGGCGAGCTGCATTCTGTACGTGGCAGTCGTTGTGTACTCCTCGGTGCACAAGAGTACGAGGTCATCTGCATAGAGGGCTGCTTGAATTCCATTGGGCAGCTCTGCTACAATGTCATTAATGAAGAGTATGAACAGAGTTGGTGATAATACTCCGCCTTGTGGCACCACTTGTCTCAGCAATACATTCTGTCCAGATTGTCCATCCACCAGCACCCTAGCTCTGCGATTGTGTAGATACGACTTGGTCCATCGGAACATGTTGCCACCGATGCCTGTGCGCCGGAGCTTCACGAGGAGGCCATCCTTCCACACCTTGTCAAATGCCTTCTGCAGATCGATAAAGGCAGCTAGCATCACCTTCTTGGCTTAAAAAGTGTCCTCTATGACCTGTGCAAGATGTGTTGTTTGATCTTCTGTGCTCCTCTATCTTCTGAAGCCAGCCTGCTCTGAAACTATAATGTTCTCCGACTCCATGTACCACTGCAACCGCTGGTTGATGATGCGCTCCATGGTCTTGCATATGCAGCTTGTAAGACTGATAGGACGGTAGCTCAGCACTTTCGTCTTGTTCTTCCCTTTTTCAGAATAGGAGTCATTCTGGCTTCCTTCCAGCACTGAGGAACCATTCCATTGGTCCAACTGAGATTAAAGATGTCTAGCAACTTGCGGAGAGATGTATTACCAAGGTGTTGGATCATTTCATTCGTACTGCCATCTGGCCCGGGAGATTTCTTCTTCTTCTTCAATTGGCGGATAGCCTTCTTCAGTTCTGCTAAACTAATGTCAACTTTCATTGCATCGTGAGTGTTGGTGTCTGTTCTTTCCTTTTGCTCTTTTCTAAACTCTTTTTGACGCATCCGTGATATAGAAATGTTGCTTTCTTTTGCATATGCCTTCGCAAAGGCATCTGCAGCCATCTTTCCTGTCAGTGTGTGTCCATCTTCTTCAAGAGTAATCTTCTCTCCCCCGAGACCCTCACCATTCAGTGCTTTAGTCAGTCTCCATAGCTTTGTGGTGTCTCTCTCTAAATTAAACCCTGCCGTCTTTTCCCTCCAGCTCCTTCTTTTGGCCTCCAGCTTGGTCTTTAGATACATGGCTTTAGTTTGTTGTAGCGTGAAGTGGTTTTCATGACAGGGATTACGCTCTGCATCTTTTCTGGCCTTGTCTAGTTTATCATGTGCTGCTTGCAGTTCTCTTGTCCAGTAGGGGCGGTAGTTTTTCCTGAACCCTCGAGTAATCGCTTCGTTGGCAGCCTTGAGGATACTTGAATTAAATTCCTTGACCACATTATTGATGTTTCTCCCTTCTACTGCTATATTTTGGGTAAGCTCACTGGAACGAATGCCGAACAGACTCCAATTTGCCTTTTTGTGGTTCCACCTTGGATGCTGAGGTGTACTTGTCGAAATGCTTCCAGAAAGAGAGAGGAGGACTGGGCAGTGGTCGCTTCCTCCTAATTGCGATCCGACCACTCTACTGAGGTTTCTGTGAATGTCTTCTGTACAAAATGCCAAGTCCGGTGTTGTTGTCGCGTGGCACAGGCGCGAGTAGAAGGTAGACTGATCTGTGGGATCATTGACAAGTAAAAGGTGCTTTTCATCTTGCCATGCTTCAATGTCTTCTCCTCGTTTATCAAGTGTTCTGTATCCCCAGCTCTGGGACTGGCTATTAAAGGCTCCCGTCATGAGGAAGTGGCAGTCCGGGACCTGGAGTGTGTCAAGTGAGAGATTCTGGTCATCAGGGCAGTAATAATTGAAAATGTCAATCACAGAGCTCCTGGTTGTTACCTTGATCTTGATATATTCTGCCTCTTCCATAAAGGTTTTGATCTGGCTGGCGAATATATATATATATATATATATATATATATATGCTTTCGGTTAAACGACAGGCGGGCTGTCACAGACTTTCTCAAATACATATTTTGTGTTGTTATCTTTTGCCCTGACAGCGATGTTACGCGATATCTACCCCGCCAACCCTAATGCATTGGATAGACGTTTTCAGGAGCTGATGGATACAGTTGAAGAGATGGATTCTACTCAGAAAATGTACTTCTTTGCATTCATTAGTAAAATGGCTGAGAACAACTGCAAGGTACAATATAGTATTAACCATATCATCAAACGAACGTGTTTCATTTTAAATGATTAGATCAATCTTTGTGCATGTTGTATTCTGAACAGATTAGCGAGGTATAGGAAAGGTTTTATTCAAAGCTTTTGACACAAACGTTTGGTGCGATAGACACATTTTCCGAAACACCCCTTTCCACAAAACGTATTTTCAAAACAGGTGCGTTGGATGACCCAACTTAATGTTGAAGCGTGTGTAGCTGTTTCTCAGAAACTACTTATCTGATTTGGCTTACTGTACTTACATCGGATCAGCAGACTTTGACCCCCGGATCTTGATTGGATATAATTCTGGATCTGTGGATATCTCGGAAACTACTGGTCTAAAATAAAGGGCGGACGCGTTCACTAGGATTGCAAAACTTTGGGCACGATTCAGAAAACCCGAAAAATTCGGAAATCCGAAAAGACCCGGAAATAAAAATAACATTTACAATGCAAAATCGGGAGGGTGAGTGTCTACCATCTGCGATTGCTCGATTATATGTCAATAAATTAACAAAACTTGCTAATGTGGAACTAGAATTGCTACCGTATGCACTAGCAATGATTAACTGTGTTGTAACAGTATGCACGAGCTTATCGTGACACCGTGAAGGCATACCATGTGAATGACGATAATGCCGTTATGTCTTTACAGGTATTTACTGAAAGGAACATCGAATATCTGATCGGCGAGCCTTTAGGCAACACTAGCACTGAGAACCAGATTCTTGGCTTTCTCTGGCAATTATCGCAGAAGTCCGCCATTGTTCTCAAGCCACATGTAGATAAACTTGCGCGAATGATGTCATCAAACTCTGGATCAGCATTTGATCTGTGCCCGCTCATTTTGTGCAATGTCGGTGCTGTGTGCAAGGTCAGTCATGTTTATACTTCTGTACCGCTTTATCATTTTAAGCCTTAAATTTGTTCAAGAAACTTTCAATTTTCTCATGGAAAATGTCCATGTGCAGACCAAAAGGAAACTATTTTTGAAAATTTACCACTGGAATGACTAGCTCGGTTATCGGCGTCTCGTCCAATACCAATTTCAACACAACGTGGACTCGTCCAATAACAATCCATATTTGACTCAATAATGTAAAATAACCTAATAATATACTCGTCCCAACTACTCAGACTCGATGATGGAATTCAACACGCGGGTGGTGCTCAACTCCATGAAGCCGTTCCAGCCAGCAAACTTTTTGGGAAATAATGGCCAACCAAGTGTCTCACAAGCGATGGCTGGCACGCGAGTCGCCCCAAGGGGCGTCGACCCCTATCATCCCGTCGACTGCGTCGACTTAGCCCGAGCCTTAGCCCAACCCGCCTACGATTAGGGTACACCTACAATAAATAAGAATGTTTCGTAAACGATTCTGAAGATTCAAAGTATAATTTACTCCGCCATTAATATTATCATTGTAATTAAATCCGTCGCTGATAGTCGCTTCTTAGTTCGCAGTAAGTTGTATCATGGATTTCACACATAGTATTCTATCTTTAAAACAACTGCATCTATAGAAGTACGTATATATTGGGTTAAAAACCGGCCTAGTACCAAAAATTATAATTGTGTCTGCCCTTCACCAATATGTACGCACCAATTATTTGTTTTGAATACAGGTTTTTCCGCAATTTGGAAATGTTTGCAGCTAAATATGCCTTTTACTAACATAATTATTTATTAAAGGAAAATTAGCTTTTACAAAAGGGCTTACATGTTAAATAATCCAGGTATCTTCCATCTCTACATCATTGTATGTGATTGAGTGCAACAATAAAGTATAGTTTTAACGAAAACTACTAAGACGCCTTACAATGTCTCGCGTTGCTCCCTCTCGGATCTGGCCACATTGGCATCTGAGGGTCACTTCAAATCTTATCACTGTGAGTTTTTCTCAGATGACTTCGAAGCCATAATAGTTCATACCGTCGATTCCAGCCCATAGGAAGAACTTGCAATTAGGAATTTTGGTGTGAATCATGAAAATGCTTGGATATTTCTTCACGCATGGGGTAGTACCAAACCATCTCAAAGAATGCAATCCTCCAAAAATCATCAAAGTTACCTCAAATAAAGTCTGAGTGGCTTTGTCCCACAGTGACAACACGCCAGCTGCAAAGAAGATCAGAGCCAATTCTGTAGGGGTGCTCAGATGGGGATCGTCCAGAATGAGGGTTTCCCTCACACCAGTCTGTGGGCTCGGTATCGCGCCGCCCCGACCCCAACACGCCGGAAAATTTTGAACTCTAGATAATCTCAAATGGCATCTCATGTATTTTAAATAAGGGACACCCTTGGTTTCTCTGAATAATTATATGTATATTTTATCTAAACTGATAGAGGTTTGAATTGACAGCCAGTCAGTAAGTGAATCGGGTCAACCAAACTTGCTCAATCTTCAATGAGGGCCTGATAGATGGTTATGCCTCTCATGCATTCTGAGTGATACACGATCATCTTTACTTTACTTTGCTTTAGGTTATAGATATGGAGCCTAATCCTTTCCGTCAATCTGACAGAAAACATCGAGTATTGAAATAGTGAAATTCTTTCAACTGGACATAATGTGAAAAATATTATGTCAAATATTAATATAGTATTACTTGGGATTTGGAAAAGGTAATCTGATTCGGAATTGGCCATTGGACAGATTTAATTGGGATTTGAAAAAGTGATCTGATTCGGTCGTGGCCATTGGACAGATCACATGGCCCGGGGAAGTGACTCCCACCCCACTCACCCTCCTCAGCACTGCATCTGGCAGATATAATCGCTATTTGCATACATAACTTAAGATCAGTAAAATATGTGTAGAAATCATAGCCACTAAAACGGATTTGCTTGAGTACTCAATATTGAATATGCAATAAAATAATTGTAGGGGTAACTAACAATTGCACAGTTAGGCAGCACAGCGTACATATGTCATGCTCGTTGTGGGTGATGAGAATTGCTGACTTAGTTTCTTCCATGATATGGTAAAAGTTACATTTCATATTTATGATACAATACCGTCATATTTATTTTCCCATGGACATGGCTTATGAGGGTGTTCTAACACCCAACCACCCACCTGATACTGAGGGAGCACACAAAGTCATTATCAATACTTGTCTGGAGCAAACGCGTGGCCAGGCCATGACGCTGGTACTGAGCGAGCACACAAATACATTCGCAATGCAGCACAGTATCCACACCATACTGCTCAAATATACTGATCTCTCTATGAACGACCTGAAATCCTAACATATAACATTGGTATTTGATCATTGCATTCATATCACATCCTACTGCTGTAAAATTTCTCATTTGCGGATCCGTCTTGCCAACATGTGCTGATAAATGAAAACTCGCCATAACACCAGTTTGCCGATCCATAGCGCAAAGAGAAAGTCCATCTCCGCAAAACTGTGTCATGTAGTCGATAAGAACACCTTCACCGATGCCATTCGGAATATTAATATCCAAGGCAACAGTTACAGGTTCTGCTGTCCAGTAATAGCAAAGGACATGTCTGAATTGTTCACCATCTGCCGGCGTCATCATTCTGATCTCAATTTCGTCACTGCTCTGTGCCATGTTTTGAAGCATCAACAGTAAACCTGCACGAGAAATAGAAACTGGTGACAGCTACGGTTGCGTTTTCAGATAGTTTGTCGAAATCGCATATCAAACTACCTATCACATATCACATATCTTAGACAACCAGACACCTGTTGATCTGAAAGGCATATGCATAGCATCTTAATCGTATGCAAATATCTCCTCCCCTGATTGGCCAATCGTGGTGCTATCTCAGATTGTCACATTAAACATGTTTTGTGTGTATTCATAAGAAAAGGATCCATTTCTGCATATAGCTGCTCATGTTTGTCCAAGCATTGCACACATTTTACGCCACGTTAATCGATTTGAAACTTTGAGACCTGAATTCCTAGAATCTAATTTTCAATCTAACAAAAATTATTTTCAAAATATTCAACAGAATATTTATTGAATTGTAAATTCCGACTTTTCCACTTCGTGACAGAGTTATATCATGTTGATTGTAACATCAGCTAACGTGTACCGTATTTTGATTATGATGTCAGCTACGTGAGTAATAGATCACACCCCTCCATTATATACATGTACGACATTCAGTCAAATCGAAGGATAGCCTATCTTGATTGTGTGGTGGGGTGGGGTGGAGGACAAAGAGCGTGGTTATAAGGCATGTGGTCACAAACCAATCTGTCTCATGAGCCAGTCATCAAGTGGCCCCTAAGCTTGGTCAAAGACATATTATGTGATAACGGCATTGTAATGGAGGGCTCCTATCTGCCACTCTAATAACTTGATCTTCTTGATTAATAATAGTGAAACATCCAGAGAACATGTTCTAGTTTGTCCTGAAGAGTGGGGAATTATTTGATGAGGGTCCCAAACCGTACTTGTGTGTTCCAAAGCTGGTCTAATTACTCACATATATGCTTGAAGTTTGATTTCTTAGGAACAGAATGATAAATGGGTGTTGAGGGGTGTAGTTAAGGGGTGGGAAGGGGGGGGGGCTGGTGTTCAGGTTAGGCACATCGGGTTGCATTTTGTTGGATGGAAATGCATTCCCACAGTGGTAACTCAGGTAGCTGACATGTTTTTGTCTTGCTTTCAAAGTGCTTCGCAGTCCTTAGGACATAAATTTCCCGGTAGCATACACAATCATCATTAGCGAATAGCCATGAATGACATAGAATCTGCCAAAAATAAGATAACGTCATAATCATAATAATCCGACAGGTTGTACGAATTGTATATCTTTACCATTTAATAGATATGCTGTTGAATATTTTGAAACTAATTTAACTGGGCGCTGCTGCTGCTGCCATAGGCAGCAACAGCGCCCAATCAAGTTAGTTTCAAAATATTTAGCAGGTTACCTGTATAGTTTTCTGGAAATTGGTAGTCAGGGAGATCAGAGATCGATCGATTCCAACACGGACGAGATGTGGGTGAAGCTTAGATAGAGATGGGCGGGGCATAGCTAAAAATGGATAAGTCCACTGAAATTGTACTTGGTCAAAATGTATCTGATGTTCTTTATAGGAGCGTCTGTCTTAACCCTGTGACCTCATAGAAAATGTCCATTTACATGCCATGAGAGGACCATTTTTGACAATTTACCACTGTAATGACAGTGGTAAATTTTCTAAAATAGTCGTCTCTTGGTATACAAATTGACATTTCTCAAGACCACCGCAGAAACTGTTTTGGCTGATCTGAGTGTTAAATGGTTACTGAGTGCATACAAATAGTTTGTATTCATTGTACTCCAGGATGAGACAGAGAGGATTTATAAAGCCATCTTAAAGGAGCTGAAAGCAGGAAAACTACAGGATATGTCTCTGAATAGCTTAATGAACTCATTACGCACGCTGATTGCGCTTAATCCAGAAATTGGTCGAGGAGATCAGACCTACTTCCAGGAACTAGGCGAAAGGAACCCGTCGGTGAAGGATATGTGTAGAGCTATTGATAACGTCATTGAAGGCAGAAGGTTAGTAGTATCTGTGAAATGCGA